>CM069433.1:128028544-128349160 GCA_035610365.1 Aquatica leii
AATTTATTATTAATCTATAAAGTTGTCGTTCTAGTTGGAACTAGCATTATCCAATTTTATCAGAAAATAACAAAATGGCGAACTTCGAAAGTGATTTTTTCAGGCACAAATCGGGCTTTAAACTGAAACGTTACGGAAGGAAAAATTTTCTTGTCTCGGCGAGAACCACTGTGTGTCGGTCGGATAGTCACCCGGGCCGACTGGAAAAAACAGAAACAGATTTAAAAAAAACATATACTTAATTAATTGTCTTTTTGGGGCGTATAATATGCCTTCAATTTCTTTGTAGACATTATGCTCAGTAATTTTTTTTTGCTTTGCGACTCATTCTGGCTACTTTAGAAGTTTTTGCCGTGTCATTTTCCGCTTTTGAGATTCGGGAGTCGTACAATTTAGCGTACGCGATAGCGTGCGGGCCGATTGTGACTCCCATTGTCTCTAGGATTTTTAAAATAGGTAAAAACCCTTCATTGAAAATACATACCGCTGTCTATCCAGCAATTTCAAGTGTCTTTTGACCCACAAAAATATGCTTTGGTGCTAAAGTAGTTAAAAAAACGTCCATCCGAATGAATCATTCGAAATATTCTTCCGATTATTGTATAGTTACTGTTACTATTCGTTGGATTGTTAATATCTCTCGATTGTGCTTATCACTAAGGTATACCTTTTAGTCATCCCAAAGATATGAGATGCTCTAACTAGGTACAAAGAATAGGTGCAACCTTCAACATGCAACTATAGGACGTTCTCAAATATTCATTGCAACTTCATTAATATTTTTAATTTCGGTCTAAAATTTTTACAATCTACGCTCAATATATTTTACTTTCAAAAAAAGTAAAAACAAATCGATTTTACAAACACAAATTTCTAGACTACTACCTTAAATGCCAAGTCAAAAGAACCGTTTTAGTATAATCGGTAATTATATTAGCGTTACACCAATTTATCAAAGTCACATACTTATCGCAACGATTCAAAGATTTTGCTGGAAGTATACTGGTTACAGTTTTTTCAGCACACTTTTTAAATACGGTTTAGAATACTTAAATTAATCTTTATACGGTTAGTACAGCAGTACCAACATTAAACTTGTAAGTTTTCAGCATCATCAGTTTATTAACGTTTTTAAAAAAATAGTTTTACAAAAGCCATCACATAAAACAATATATATTGTTTTTGTTAAGTCTCACGGCGTAAGAAACGTTATAATACGGTGCAAATTTGTTACTTGCAAAAGCTGTTATTACGTAAATTACCTGCATGAAAGCAAAATAAACAAAGTAGTAGAATGCAAACTTTCACGGCCGTTGTTTAATATAGCACTGTTTTTCGGGTGTTGCCGCGTCACAAAACTTTCACTTAACGTTTCGCTGATCATGCTGTCAGCTTCTTTAGAAGGTTTTTAAAGACTGATGTTATCGTCTTACGTTCCTCATTATATACCGTCTTTCGGCTCCGCTTCGCTGATCCGTGTCCGTTGTGGTCTGGTGATTTGCGTTCATAGACGTCTGGTGACTTCTTGCATGTTCTTCACAAAGCGTAGATCTCCATGTATTACTTAATCTGTATCCATCCTCAAGGTTGAAGTTGTTAACGATTTTTCATTATTTCCAGTGATTCGAGTATTATTTGCTGGTGATAGTGTCTGCTTCGTGCTAATTCCTTTACGTTCCCGTAATCAATCCGGTGATCTCCATTGTCATGTAGATGTTCCGCTACTGCAGATTTGTCCGTTCGTCTGAGTTAGGCGTCTCGTTGATATTCTTTAACCCTGCACTGAATGCCCTCACTATTTGGCCGATGTAACTCTTGCCGCACATACACTCTAATTTGTATATACCTTTGGTGTGTAGTCTTGGAAGTTAATCTTTATTAGGTGGTAAAAGCTGATCTATTTTCTTCACTGCGTTATAACGTGTAGTGATGTTCTTCTTTCCTAGAACCCTCTTTAGTCTGTCAGTGAATCCGGCAACGTAGGGTAAGTAAACATATGTTTCTGACGGTGTCTCCGCAGCAACCTCAGCTTGCTTCTCCTTCTTCTTCTGTGGTCTTATTAATTTTTTATTGTAGTCATTTTTTATAAGAGCGTTCTTGATGTGTTTGATTTCCTCCGGCTTGTGTTCTTCATCATTAATTTTCTCCGCTCTTCTTAGAAGTGTGTTGATGAGGGATCTCTTCTGTTGTGGATGGTGATGAGAGGATGCGTGTAGATACCGGTCTGTATGTGTTTCCTTGTGGTATACGCTATGAGTTAGCCTGTTGTTGTCCATGGAGATCGAAAAGAACAAAACGCTGCCCTTTCTAGACGTTCTGGTAATACGCACATTCAACAACAGGCGGTATATTATGAGGAACGCAAGACGATCAGTCTTTAGAAATCTTCTGAAGAAGCTGACAGCATGATCAGCGAAACGTTAAGTGAAAGTTTTGTGACGTGGCAACACCCGAAAAACAGTGCTACATAAAAAAAGTATTTGTCGGTGCTCAGTGAAGATGGGTGTGGATTATACTCAAAATTCCGTGAATGTTTGGAAAACGAACAAACAAAATTTCACACGTAAAATATATAAATAAAAATTTATAATAATCGGTTACAAGGAAAAAAAATTAATTAAAAAGAAAAAAATTACTGCAACGTAATTTTGAATTTTAATTTAAAAAAAATCAAGTTAAGTTCACAGTAACAAGTTCAAAGTAACATTTAGATCAAAGGCCTTTATGTCCCTAAAACTACATAATTATATCAAAATAACAGTAACTCGCAGTTATATAAATACAATAAAAAAAACATCCATAAACGAGATCAAACTTATTGTTTTAATTTAGTCGAAAGTTGAATATTTGTTTTAAACTTGTCTTTGATTGTAAATTTCAAGTTGAAGCGACGGTACGTAAAATAGTGTTAATTCATAAAGTTATGAATTTCAATTGAAACGTTTTTGCAATTAATAACAAATTAAACGGTATAAATATTACTTGAAATACATGTTTACTCGGAGTGTGTTCTGGTTGTTTGTTCGCAGTCCCCAAAGTCAAGTAGCTAGAAATGATAAGAGTTGCTGGAATAATTGGAAACGACCCGCTGCTACAGAGCGAAGATGAAAGACAGGTATTAAGATCTAACTTTTTCCATCCATAACATTACCGGGAAGATGATTGTGTTTGATGAAAGATAATATCCGTTAACCAAAACAATATTAAAGCATTAAACTTCCCACTTAACTATTTCACAAACACATTCAAAACCTGCAACTGCTACCTTGAATTTTGGAGGAACCGCGGCACTACCACATCTTATTGTTTTCTGAGAAAGAGCTTGTATTCAACTGCCTTTTTAATTAGAAATGAATTTCTTTTATAAAAGATACACGTACTGTTAACAAAAATTTAAAAAAAAACCATCTTCTATGAAGAAAGTGTAACCAACAAAGATGAAGTACGAAGTGTTAATGGTGTTAACACAAACAAACGAATGTAATATCAAATTTCTGATATCTCCACAGAAACTAAATAAAAACTCTCAGAAATAATAAATCATAAAATAATCTAAATTTATCAATACAAAAAAACTGCTAAATTGGCGAAAACACAGCAAACGAATATTTAAACAACGTAACAGCATACGTTAATTGAAAACAAACTTACTTAAAACCTCGAACTAAACAAATATAAATACAAAATACGTCAATTAAACAGCAACTAAGGAGTTGTCAATAAAAAAAATACATATATTCAAACGTAGATTACAAAGTAAATCATTTTTTTTACATTTAAAACACGCAAAACAAAAAGTGTTAATCCTAAACCGATTATTGAAAGTGAAAGAAACAAAACAAGAATCTAAGTATATCTTAAAGCGCATCCGTAACCTTCTATTAACAGGACTGTTTTGAGCTGTCAGTTTAGTTTCAAATTTAAAAATTCTGTAGAAACATAACTGTATAATTAGTTAAGATTGTTGTAACTAATTGTCAACCCTGTGTATAAGTGTAGGTAGCTTAGATACCAAAAAGTGATGACATGTATGGATGTGTGTATTACCATGTGTGTATTCAGTATTACTATAAAATAAATAATCACTTTAGTATTCTTCAATACATTGTGCATCTGATTACGGCATGTTATGGGCCCAGGTGTATTGCCATAAATAGAAAGAAACTACAGATATCCGTATAAGTTTTATTGTTATTATTCTACACGCATAAGAAACAAAGAGGAGAATGGCGACTCCTCATCATGAAAACACATGATTGGAACTTTTTCGCAAACACTTAGATCTACTCAGTAACAGTTTAGCAAATTTAGCAAACACCCGACGAACTAACATCACTATGACATCACCTTCCATCGGAGGAGTACCTGATGCTAAGCATTTAGATAGACATTCAAATTTTGGTGAGTGGAAATTTTGTATGATAAACATTCTTGTAGACTCTGGTCTGTGGATCTGTATCAAATCTGATGAAGCTGAGTTAGTAGATATCGAGTTGGATCGTCGTGCTATGGCTAAGAAAAATTTATCTGTTAAAAGTCATGTTGCATCAGTTACAAGAAAAGCAGCAACTGCAAAAGAAGCATGGTATGCTTTAATTAATATGTCTGAAGATAAAGGTTCAGTCAGAATTGTAGGTTTGTTGTCAAGTATTTTGCGGTTAAAATATGAACCACTCAATAGAAGAGTTTATCAACTTTCTAAGTATAGCAGAACAGTTAGAAAATGCTGGTGAACATCTACAAGACACCGTCGTGGGAGAATTTATTTTAGCAAGGTTACCTGAAGAAGTTAAACCCTCGGAATTAGAGAATCAGACCAAGATAACACTGTAGACTTTGTTAAGAGCTTACTACCCCAGCAAGATATTAAAGTGAATTTTGTGAATCTTGTTTTCTTGATCGCGATAAATCTTTTTTAGATAATGATGATTGGTATCTCGATTCAGGTGTGACTGTTCACCTTACGAAACAATTGTATGATACATTTCAGAAAAATCAAACGCAATTGATTCGCATAACCAATGGACAAACTGTGAGTAACTCTGCTATTGGTGATATCGCAATACCATTATCGACAAACCATAGGTTGATCGCTGAAAATATTGCTTGTGTACCAAACTTAAAGTTGAATTTGTTGTGTTAGTCGAATACTTAAGAAACCGTTAGACTTACTTATTTTCGATAATAAACAGTGTAGAATTATAAAAGAAGCAATTAATCTTAGTGAATCAAATGTATTAGGAACAGGAACATTAATAAATGGACTGTATTGGTTAGATTGTACTCTAAAACAAAAATTGTGAGTATGGTTAGGGGAGACCGGGGCACAGTGGCCATAGGGGCACAGTGGTCCAGTCAACAAAATTTAAATAACAAAGCATCATTTAGCCGCGCAATATCACATGAAGGATGCTGACAGTACTCTACATTACCGGTTGTGTTTATACGCAACTTCAGTCGGCCATTTCCAACAAGCAGACAATTGTTGATTTTAGTGGGTGCACAGCAAATATCATTGTAAGTAGTAATTTTGTATTTAGTAGCAAAATAATGTAGAATTAGTTGATTGCTTGTATCTCGGTCATTAAACCAATACTGACGAATAACGGCATCAGTGTTTCATGTGATTACATGCACGTTGTTTTTTTTTTGTTGGAGCTAAAATGGAAACATGTGATTTGGGACACAGTGGTCTGCTTTGTTCGGGGTACAGTGTGCCCCATGTTAGGAAAAATAATGTGTAAGTAGTGAAGGTGCTTTTCTAATTTGTTGTTATTATTATAGATGGTTCGAAACCGAGTTCGAAAGACAACAATAGGGCAAACTGATGAACACATCATGTTTGAGGCTGTGAAAAGCACTTTAAGCGGCGGTTTGGCCATCAGGAAAGCAGCTAGTCGTTTCAATATAAGCCTGACAACTCTTAGAAGATACATCGGTATGTGTAAAAACAAACAAATCGATTGGGAGAACGCTATTTTGGAAGACGTACCAAAAATGTCTCCCAAATATAATGCGCGACAAATTTTCACGTGCGAAGAAGAACAAATGCTCGCTGATTATTTACAATCCTGCGCTCATTTGCATCATGGATTACCGCCGATCGAGGCTAGAAAAATTGCTTACGAATTTGCTAAAGCCAATCATAAGAAAATTCCCAATAGCTGGTCCGAGCACCAGAGCGCTGGTCCAGATTGGTTCACTTCATTTTTGAAAAAGAATCAAGGTATATCTCTGAGGATGCCCGAAGCAACCTTTTTGGCCAGGGTCATAGGCTTTAACAAAGTTGTGGTGAGCGCTTTTTTTGACAACCTTGAGAAAATTCACGACAAATATAATTTGGGCCCTGAACAAATTTACAACGTTGACGAAACTGGGCTCACAACTGTTCAAAAACCTGTCAAAATTGTAGCTCCAAAAGGTACCAAACAAGTTGGCCAAATCACATCCGCAGAACGAGGTTCATTAGTAACAGTTTGTTGTGCTATGAATGCTCTTGGAAATTCAATTGCACCGATGATGATTTGCTAAACCGACTGAGCAAACACCAGTGCTTCTCATCATGGACAATCACGAGAGTCATGTCTCATATGGCGCTTTAAAAGTTAGCAAAGGAAAATAACGTTATTTTATGAACATTGCCCCCACGTACCAGTCACCGTCTGCAGCCTTTAGACCGATCTTTTTATGGTCCTCTAAAAACCTATTACAATAATGCCTGCGGAGCAGAATTAGTAGGTAAACCCGGAGGTCGAATCACCATATATGATATTGCAGAGATGTTGGGAAAATGTTATCCACAAGCAGCTACTCCAAAGAACATCATTTCCGGATTCAGGGTTACCGGAATTTACCCATTCAACCGTGATATTTTCAGATGATGAATTCATGGCTGCGAGTGTCACTGATGTGAACATGAATTCCCATCTTGGAGTTGTAGCCGGTCCTAGCCATGAAAACCCCGAGAACGTACTGCAGTAGCATTGCTCAATAATGAGTTTCAAGTCAGCTTTCTAAGAAGAGCTCAAGACAGTTAAGTATTTCCCTCCGTTCCAGATGAGTCAATCGTGGAAAAAGAAATATCATCTATCATCTACCCAATCCGTTGCAATCAGGTGGCACGGCAAGAACTCAAAATCATTTTCATTTTGACATAGAACTTTCCCATTACAATATGGGATAATGATATTTGTATTTTGTATAATTATTATCTAAGTATTTGGTTTCAACTTATTACAAAGATTATTCCTCACAAGTGTTCTAATAATTTCTAATAAAAAAACAAATCAAGCTGTGTTTACATTACTTAACGCAAGAGCCACTGTGCCCCGACATATGGTCGACTGTACCCCGTACAATATTTTTTTTACTCAAACTATTTTAATTAACGAGAGTTGTGTTATAGTTACATCGTAGCCAAAACTGTAAATATTTATCACGTACTGAGAAATCAGGTTAATCTTGTATAGTTTTTAAAGTAAAAATTTAAATTTAAAAAATGGTCCATTGTGCCCCAGTCTCCCCTACCTCTGAAACAGATAACGTTGTTTGTGGCATAATCGATTGGGGCATTTAAACTGATTCTCAATACGTAAATTACAAACTTTAAATGACGGTCTATATTTCAATAAGGAATCCGATATTCCTTGCATATATTGCATACAAAGAAAAGCTCACCGAAGCCCATTTCCTAAACATGCCAATCGCAAAGGATCACGCATACTAGGTTTAGTTCACTCCGACTTATGTGTACCAATGTTTTTCGAGTCTAAGGGTGGTGCCAAATACCTTTTAGCTTATGTAGACGATTATTCGCGTAATTGCTTTACATATCTATTGAAATCCAAAAATAAAGTGTTTTACATTTTTTTTGATATTCTTAATATTGTGGAAAATCAAACAAACAAAAACTAAAGTGCATCCGCACTAACAATGGTACAGAATATGTCAACAGGTCCATGACGAATTATTTAAGCCAGAAAAGTATACGTCATAAAAGGACTATGTCAGATGCACTCCAGCAGAGCGCATGAATCGCACTCTCTTTGAATGTGTCAAATTGATATTGTTTGCATCAAATTTAACCAAAAACTTTTGGACCGAAGCGATCAACAGTCACTTATCTCGGAAATCATTGCCCTACTCGTATTGTAAAAAATTTAACACCAGAGGAAGCATGAAGCGGTACGTACATTTGGTTGTAATGCATTGGTTCAAATTCCACAGTCACAAAGAGCTTATTTCTCTTTCGATACATTGTGCAACATATTAAGCTGCAGTTTCGTCGAATGATTTTGATCTATATTTGAAAAATCCCCGATTCAAAAAAATAAATTGGCAAGATGAAGCAAACATCTATTGTAATGAAATATTTAACTACCGCAACAACCACATTTGGTCAAATAAAAATGCGAATTGAATAAAGAAATCAAATACTAAGTTGTAATGTGTTTGTTTTATAAAAGAATACAATTTGGTATATTTACGACAAATAACTAAATGGAAACAAAAGTCGAGAAGCAACAACCAACCAGTTTAATTTTTTTTATTTTTGTTGCATACTAACATTACAAAACATACTGAAACATTCTCAAATTTCTAAAATATTTGAGGCTATTTAAAAAACCAATAGAATATTCTAATCAACAACACTATAAAAGGTAAAAACAGAAATCGACTTTAGTCTTAAAGAATAACGCGCCGGTGTGAGTGCAATTATCTTATTGCAATAGTGGTTATTTAAATCTACAGTTACAGTGATATATAAATTTATTTAGTAAGTTATTATTACTTAGTTATTTATGATTTTCGCAGTTTATTGTGTTTACTTTCGATTTTTAAATAACTTCCGATTACTGAAAAACGTTAGAATTTGTGTATAGGGAATGTTAATATAGACTGAACAAACATTTTTAAAAATAATCAAACGGTACAATAATATGTAGTAAGTTTTATTTAAAATAAGAGAGTAATTTTATGTTCAAGATGTTATTTGAGCACCTAGTCCAATTTGGTTATTAAACATAACGCATATTCATCATTCTAACGTGTTTCAAATTACCTTTGTAAATTAATTACAAAGAAAATTTTTTTGTACTAGTTTTAGTAAAATTTAAATGTCCCAAAAAGCATATTTATTATTTTATTATTTTTTTCAAGTTGCATTAAAAAAAGAGTACAATTTAAATAATGCATAAAAGATGTAGCGTACATTTTTTTAAATTTTTCTAAAACGTATGACAACAATCACTGTAAAATCAGATTTTATGTATTATATATAACACATTTCTTAGGTTCATGGTAATTTCGTTTTATAAAACATCGAAATGAACAGAATTAAAACAAATTTTGGTATTTTGAGAGAGAAATTTAACTAAAAAACAAAATAAAAATGTGTTGTGTGTAGTGGTTATAGCAAACAACATTGAACTGTATAATTTTGTTGTACTTTTCTGCCTAAATACGTTGCATCAAATTGCTTATATACATTATTGTTTCTTCCAATTTGAAAAACCGTTAGTTGTATATACAAATACAAAACTGAGTTTTTATAGAATTGCGTGACTTGTATGCTTTAGACTATTTTGTGCTTCCGTGTCTAAACAGTTAAGTACTAAAACGCTTCTAAAACCACTGATAATTTATAAGGTAATAATACTAGGTTACAGTGCCAATTAATTAGTTTAAATGTGTTAAATATATCACTTACAACAGAGAAAATGATGTATTAATTGTTAAATAAATATATTTAAAATATAAAAAACACAAATTATAAGAAATTATTAACCGTTTAAAAATGACTGCAATTGAATACCACTTGCAGAACGAAAAATTTCAAGTATATTTTTAATCACATTTTTTTGTGTAACTATACTATACACTTGTAAACATTTTATCAAACAACACATAAAACTTGGCAAGTCTAAATACCTTTAACTGTTTAAAAAATGGTTTCAATAACAATGCTAATTATCAGAATTAAATTAAACCTACTAGTACATAAACGTGAAAAGTTTGGCAGACAGATATTTCTTAAAAATATTTTTGTATAAACTCAGTTTACAACACGTAAAATTTTAAACGTAGACACGGAAAACTGCCATATCGTTTATAATAAATAACAAAACATACTTATTGTTGTTAAAATGTTTTTACTATTTGATGGTTCATAAAAGGTTTAAAAAGTATCTTTAAATGTGTTCATTAATTTGCAGTTGCAATGGTAGTTTGCCTCTTACCGCTAGAGGCGCAGCAATCTTAAATTAAAGCTCCTGTAGAAAGCTTTCGTAAAATAAAATTTAGATATTTTTTTTGCAACGGTTTGTATTCTAAAAATGTAAATTCTTGTTTAGGCCACCTTGAAAAATGGCGATTTACTACAGCAATGAAATGTGAAAACATTCAACTGACAAGTAAGAATGGTGTTAAAAACAGTAAAAAATATTATATGCAACATTTAGAAAGAAAAAAAATTAAGTGCCGAACTATTCGATTCGAATTTTAAGAAATACTTCTATAGGAATAATTTGTACTTTAAATTAACAATGTAAAGAATTCTTTAAATGTCATTCTTTTTGTTACAAATAAACGTTTATTTCTGATTTCGATTTATCATATGTACTTTCATTCATCCTTTCTTAAGTTAAATTATAAACGAAGCTGTTAAATTGATCAAAGTGCTATATGTTTTAGTGAAAAATAATGCGCATAAAACAATACATCTGATGTATGTAATTGCAATAAAAATCGAATATCAATTGTAACAGTTTTTACCAAAACCTATTATTATTAAATCAAGAACACACGTTGACTTTGTCAACTTTAATAGAAAAAAGTTTATTACGGCAACGAATGTAGCACAAAATTCAGCTTGAAACCAAGTCAAAAATGAAGTTTTACAAGAAGAACCCTTTGAGAGTACAGTAATTTAATTTATCAATGAAGCTAAAGGTGAAGCCTAAAAAACTTCGGTTAGATTAAGGTTACTTCTATACATAAAGAAATCGTTTTTAGAGACTGAAACGAAGATTTGTGAATACAACGTTAAAAGGCATTCATTTTATAAAAAGCATTTATATTGAAGCAAGTTTTTCTACTAGAATTACTATTATAATTATAACTTATGTAAATGTAATTAGTATTATTACTAAAATTACAATAACATACTTTGTAATTTAAAATACAATAATTAAAAAATACAAATTTGCTACAATTGTAGTTAACGCACAGTAAATTAAATTATATGTTATTGTCATAGTATGGTTTCAAATTGCAATTTCATTAAAGCGTATCAAACTTTTATTAATAAAAAGCTGAAAGCAATTGTTATAAAATAGTACTACTATTGTTTATGTTTTTATAGGTTAATCTATCAGAAAAAAATTAAATTAAATTATACGAAAAGCTTCCAATATAAACAATTGTTAAGTAAAACAAATTATGTATATTGTAATAGTATATTATACATATATCAAAGTTGAGAAGTGCATCATTATAACCTAAGCGCTAGATTATATCGTGAGACGCGAAGCGTCGAGGGATATAAATCGCGCAGGTTATAATGAACTTCTCAACCGTGTTATATATACAATTTTTTCCACTACTAGAATTATTAAAACCTTTCTACCTGTTACTAAATCAAATTTAAAATTTAATTTTAAATTAAAAATCAAGTTAGTAATTCTGACAGTTGTCATTAGTTAATAGAATTAATTTTGACGTAATTCTTAATTGTGATTTAAAACACAAAAATAAACAGATAACGTAAGTTTTTATTGCTAAAGTTGTTGAAATTGTTTAAAAACATTATTATTTTAAGCATTGATTATATCTAAAATATATTTAATTCTATAATATTCACATTTAATTAAGCGCGAACTTCAAATAACTTACTTTTTAAATAAAATCTCTTGCTATTGGTACGCAATTTCGTAAACTTTTTTTTTTTGAAACTGTTGTAGTATTATCAGAAAATGTAAATATGTCAATTATTAACTACTAGTTAATAGTAAAATACTATTTACCTGCGCTTAAAAAAGTACAACTTCACGACCTACTATTATACGTAATAATGCAAGCGTATACAACTAGTAGTGGAAAAAATATGTTAGTTTAAAAGGTTTCACAGAATAAATTAACGAGGACAATGAGTAGACTCAAAAACGGTTACTTTGAAGTGGTGTTTTTAAGTCGAACTGACAATTTTATAACAGTTTTTGTGTTGAGATGAGAAATTGAACGAGCAGTCCGTAGTATGTCCGGAGATTTGGTAATGAAAAGTCTTATTATATGCATATATGTATATATAAAAAATAACACAAAACAGTGATAAAAAATAATAATAATACAAAAGATAAGACTAATAATGACTAAAAATTAAACATTCTTTTGTCTAGCCTTTGCTTCGGCAAATACATCAATAATTTTACTAATATTTGAACTTCTAGCAGCCTTGTTTTCAATCGAGAGTATTGCTAAACTACTTATTATATTCTGAAACAATGTACTTTTCAGGTAGTTTTTAATAAGTTTTAATTTTGAGAATGACCTTTCTGCTGAAGCTGAAGTCACCGGAATTGTCAAAAATAGTGTAAGGGCAATGCATACTTCTGAAAATGAAGTACGTAACATCGAATATTTTACAATAATTAGTTCTAACATTTCTTTTAAAGATATTATAGAATCTAACTCTTATTTAAATGCATTCCTAAAATCAATTAATTCATAAATAAGATTTTCAAAAAGATCTTTGCTGTACTCTTTGATTAACGGAAAACAAAGCTCGCGCAATTGGTCGTCTGATGTCGTTATTAGAGTCTCTGGCATGATAATGTCAAATAATTTGTTAACCTTCTTGACACCTTCAAATCTATGTTTAATTTGATGTGTTAAAATATCTATAGTTGATACAAATACAATTATTTTAAAATGCATTGTAAGGTCTGCTAGCGTTTCGTCACTTGAAATTTCTTCAAAATGTTTTTTTACCCGACTGTTTCTGCTATTTTCAAAATTAGGGTCAATGGACCATTTAACTGCCATTTCACGTGCTGTTTCATCATTCATTCATTCATCAAAATTTTCACGTAACTGCTTTAAGTTAGTATAACTGTAATCTAATAAAGTACATGCAGATTTCACATCTATAGATGGTGTTTGAATTGCGTTAGATACAGTATCATAAATTTTTAAAATTTCATGTTCAAGAACAACTAAAAAACTGTTTTAAAGTTTTTAAAGTACTTTTTTAATCCCATTGCTTCGTTCTTCTCGTTTACCTTTTCTGATGATAAAAGTTTTAGAATATCGTGGTAGTGAAACCTTAACCTTACGGTACACGTACCATTACTTGTAACATGACTACACGCGTCGGACTGCCGTCCGCAATTTTTGAAAATGTTTTTTTTTGTAATCGAATGCGGAATAGGATCGAATGTCAATAAAAAAATTTATTAGTGAACATTTTTATTTGTTTAGTAACAATTCAAGCACATTCTTTACACAGAAAGGTACAGTGTTGTAAGCACATATATTTTTCTGTCGCAGTAATTACAATGACGTCTTTTTAGATCAGTGTTTTCGTCTGACAGTCCTGGTCCTTGTGCTGGTTCTTGATATCCAGTTATTTCTCGTATTCTTGATGATAGCTGTCTCGGTAAACAGGTGAGTTGGGCTCGTTGAACTAGGTGGTCATTGACTAGTTGAAATGAGAGATTTTGCAAAAATTCTCTTCTTCTGCTACTATTAGGAGTATTTCGTTTATAAATCACCATAGCATTTATGCCTGTAATATTTAATAAAGAATAAAATATTACCATTGGCCATCAACGAGTATTTCTGGCACAATTGTATGCGGCGCAAAGCTTGTCAACAGTGTCCACGCCACCTTTAGTAGCATTGTAATCTACGATCATTTCAAGTTTTTGCGTTTCCTGATCTATATTATCGTCATGATGAAGACTTGATACCAACAATACATTATTATTGGCTTTTGGTTGGTAAGAGACAAGCGTTACATTGTCACGAAACGCAAACATACTAGAAAGTATTGGAGGGGATTTCGGTGGACAAGAAAATTCTTCTGGTAACTCCCTTTTATTTTTATGGATTGTGCCTAGCAACGTTATTTTATTAGCAAGGAGGGATTCTAACTAATCGATACTGGTGAACCAGTTATCTGTAGTAACGTTTCTTCCGGTACCTTTCATAAATTCACATAACCTCTGAACTACAGCACTTGGAGAGTTGCTTAGAGCATAAGGACCATTAGACTGCTTCCCAGCATATACTTCTAAATTGGATGTAAAATAGCATTTTGAATCCACTAACGCAAATTTTTTTATCCCATACTTGTTGGGTTTGTTGGGTATATATTGCCTAAAGTCACAACGTCCTCTAAGCACCTCTAATTTCTCGTCAATCGTAACAAAATGAAATAGAGTGTATGCGTTTTTACAGTTGCTTCCAAAAGCATCGAAAACTTCTCGGATAGGAGCTAGTTTATCCAATTTTGTTTCAGCGTTATCGAATCTCAGATGTCTTAAAAGAAACTGAAATCTGTTTATTGACATAACCAATCGGAAAATTTCAACGCCAGTTCCTTTGGAGTTATATAACTCTCTCACATGCAATCGACTCGATTTCAACACTCCGGCCATATAAAGTAGTCCAAAGAAAGCCTGAATCTCACATATATTAGTAGGAACAGTGTCTCTCTATCGAGAAAAATTTCCAGCTGTTTTGAGAATATGATCGTTTGTCCGAACTACAATTATATTTAAAATTTTATCATTGAAAAAATACTTCCATATTTCAAGTGGGTCTGATAATTTCTTCGTAACAGCCTTTGGACCAGGTAGCTGTTTTGCCAAATTTTCAGCCCTTGTCCTCACATTTTTTGGAGGTTAATGTTTTCTCCATAGGGTAGTATTATCTTTACCGATAAACAAAGGCGGTGGCTGATCTACTAGAAATCCTCTTGGCTCATCGTTCTCATGGTCGGAAATCGAGTGAGGTATATTTATTTCGATATGGTCCTCCTCCCCCTCATCTTCTTCATCGTCAAATTCAGTATCTTCATTGTCATCCTCCAACATCTCGCTCGCCAACTTTTGTAAAAAAGCTTGCTCTTTCTCATAAGTAGCCATGCTGTGATCAATAAATATGAAAAACATAAAATATGTCAAATGTATTTTTATTATATCAAGAGTAAATTTTGGAAAAAAAACAAGCATCTTACCTTTTTTATTGCTGCTAATAACAAAACTATAAATCAATTTTTAAAAAGTTCGTTGTGTCGAATTAACACGCGCGCGGACTCTCAGTCCGCAATCACTAATAACTCGAAAACAACAGCTACCTGTGAGTGCACACAATAGACTGATGATCGAGTTCACGCGTCCAAAAGGTACTGGGATCGGCGACTCCGGGGACCGCGAAGATTTAAAACTACACAGATTGCAGCAATACCCATCTTTGAATACTATTCCAAAAAAAAAAAACACGCGCTCCAACATTTAATAAAAATTTAAAATTTTTGGTATAGCTTTAACAGAATCATTCAACACTAAATTTAAAGCATGTGCTGTACAAGTTACATACTATGTTGCGTTTGGCTGTATTTTTAAAAGTTTTGCTTTAACACCATTATACACACCACTCATATTTGCGGCTCCGTCATATCCTTGTCCTCGTAGTTTATGTAATTCTAAACTATGATTTTGAGCAAAAGATAAAATCTGATTTGCTAAAATCTGTCCAGTTTGACCTTCAGCTTCTTAAAACTCTAAAAAAGTTTCATTTATGATTAAGTAATTTATTACTCTACCGCAAACCACTTTTATTGCGTACAAACATGTAAATGATTTGTTTGATATCCTACCATTACAATCAGCAAGGCATTTTTTTAACTTTAACCTATTTATTGTAAAATTTCAGTTTTCTATAAATAAATAGAAGAAATAGTAAAAAAAAACAAAAACAAATTTATTTATTTTCCAATTGATTCATCTTATTTGCATACTAAATATACACACATACACATTTTTATAATGAATTGAACAATATAAGCTCACAAAAGTACGCTTAGCAATGAGATACATTTGCACCTTTATTTTTTCAACGATACGACGTAGAATCATTAATGGTCAATAAATATTCTTATTTCTAAACAAACACAAGCAATTTTAAGAAAAGTAATTATTAAACTGTAACTTGTTTGCTAGTATCTTCCTGTACACAATTTTTGCTGCTACTTGGAAGATATTTAGTAATTCTTGCTTTTTTTTCTCTTTTATGAAATCTAAGTATTTGAATTGGGAGTCCATTCATTACAGCCATACGAACAACAATGTTTCACCATTTTTAATCAATAAAATAAATAGAAATTAAGCTTAATACACCTTAAATTTAACCACCACACAATGTAAACTGTAGAATGCAATGTACTTTGATGTATTAAAGAAGGATAACATTCCACCCCATAACTTCCTACTCATTCGTACATTCTAGGCCGGTTTAAGTAAAAGATTTTGAATTTACGTACTCATTTCAGTTATATCTATAGTTCATTAATTAATACGCAACCTCGTTTATTAGAAACAAGTAGCAACAATCTACTTACTTGCAAGATTGACGTTCAAACCCCTTTAAATCAGAATGTTGGAGCACCATCACATGTAAGGTTTTGTTGTGTAGTTTTCATTAACCAGGGTTTTAACGGGTGGAGGTGGTACATTCCAACCTAATATTTTTGTGTCGTCTTGTTTGTCTAAATTAACATTGGTTGCGTTATCACAAGCTGAAACTAAACTTAAAACATTTGAGCTTCATTTAGATAATTCCAAACCTCCCTTTGAAAGTACTTTAGTTAAGTTATGTTTTAACTCATTTAGGCTATTAAGATCGTTAGTACCTGTTAGAAGGTCATCAACATAGAAATCCGATAAAATTGTGTTTTTTGTTAAAATATCATTAAAACATTCATCATAAGCAAGCTGATGTAAAGTTCTTATCGCTAAGAATGAAGCAGAAGCCGTACCGTATGTCACTGTTTTTAATGTGAAAGTTTTTAAAGGTTCCTATGAGTTTTCGCGCCATAAAATGCGTTGCAAATTACGATCTTCAGAATGAATTAATATTTGCCTGTACATTTTCTTAATATCTGCTGACAAAGCATATTTATGAGTTCTAAACCGAATTAAAATAGAAACAAGATCCTGCTGAATTGTCGGACCAACAAGAAGAATATCGTTTAAACTGATTCCATTAGTAGATTTAGCGGAACCGTCGAATACCACTCTTAAATTTGACCTCTCATTTTTAAATATTGAGTGATAAGACAAATAATATGATTTTAATGTGGCAGTTTCATCGGTATTTGAAACTAAAATTTCCATATGGCCTTATGAATGGTATTCTTGCGTAAATTTAACGTATGATTGTTTTAGTAATAAGTTTTTATTTAATTTTCTTTCAAGAGAAAAAATCTACGAAGTGCATTATTTTTCAAATCACCTAATATTAATGGAGATTGTTTAAAGAGAAGGCGCACTACGTATCTACCGGAATGGTCTCGTTTATAATTGCTATAAAATGAATCTTCGTAAGCTGTTTCGTCGTTTGTATAGATTTTTGAATTAACTCTTACTTATTTATTTCCCAAAATGTATTAATCTGAGATTTTAAAGTATTTCTAAATAAATTACAGTTTACTTTAAGTTCTTTGCATGGTATTTGACATTTACCCGCGACAATCCGTTTTTTTGTAATATTGGCTGATTAATGCCGTTTCTAATTTGACCTAAACATAAAAGATTCCAAAATATTTCGGCGCCAATAAGAATATCAATGCGAGAACTTTCATTGAACTTATTGTCGGCTAATTTTAAGTTTTGTGGGATTTTTAAAAGATTTTTGTTAAACGTGACTAAAGGCAAATTCCTTGTAATTTCTAGTAGAACCAAGCATAAGAAGGAAGTATTAAAAGCATTGTAAATGGACTTAACCTTGACGTTTATACGTTTATTTACGATGGACATCCGTTTGTTAATACCTTCAATGAGGATTTGAACGTTTTCTGTTTTTAATTTTAACCAGTCGCAAGCGTCTTGTGTTATTAAATTAGATTGACTACCTTCATCTAGTAAGCATCGTAATGTTATATAACTTCGTTCGCTACTTTGCACTCATATTAAAGCGGTTGACAAAAGAATATGAACACTGGTATTAATTTCGTTGCAATGATTACTAATTGTTCCAAGAGATGTAGAAGGTTGAGAATCATTCGCTGCAATCTCTGCATTTACTGTTTCGCTTAGATGTAGAATTGAATGGTGTGATTTTTTACATATTTTGTATTTAAATTTTGAAAGACAATAATGGGAAGAATAACCTTCCCGTAAACAGTTGATGCATAATTTTAGTTTTTTAATTTCTTCTAAGCGTAACGGTATAGGCAATTGAAGTAATTTGTCGCATTGATTTATATAATGATTTTGCTTCCAATATTTACACATTTTATATAAAACTCAGTGATTTGAACATTTTAACTTTTCATAATTTTGATTTTTTGAAAATTTGAATTGATAAACCGTTTTCTGTAGCGCGATGTAAACTTTCTAACGTTTTACATTTCGTATCTAACAATTTATAAAGTTCTTCGCCATTTATTTTAGTATGCTCGCACTCTCGTACAGAATTGAAGTCTAGTTTACTTGTAATTAATTCGATTAGTAAAGAATCCCAATATTGCACGGGTTGTTTAAGGTTTTTTAAGGATGCTAAATTTACGGTTACCATATTGAGCAGCTGTTGCAACGCGCTTGATAAATTTTTTGAAACGTTAGGTAAATTGCATAATTTTTGGATATGTGTTTTAATTACTAACCGTTTATTGTCATAACGCGTCTGTAAGGCTTGTAACGCAATTGCATAATTTTCTTCCGTTATATCGAGAGTTTGAATAATCGACGCGGCTTCGTTTTTAAATTTTTTAAATAATGAAATCGTTGAATGTTAGTTAAATTTTGATTGTTGTGAATTAAAGAACAAAAGATTTGTAAAAATGATTGCCATTGCAAGTAGTCGCCACTAAATTCTGGTATTCTTATTTGTGGTAATTTTACTTGAACTGAATTATCAAAAGAATTATTTACATTATTTGACACATCTGAATTAACGGAATTATTATTAATAAACTCGTCTACAATAGCGCACGCTTCGAAATAATCGTTTTCGAAAAGTTCTCTTTCATATGATTGCGAAGAATCTAAGTCCTCAATTTGATTTTGAATCATTTTAAAATCATTCCAAATTTCATCTGCTTTCTTTAGTCTAAATTTGACCTGTGTTTTTAAGTCGAGTTAGGGATGCTTTATTATGATCCCGTTGTTGAATTAAGTTTTGTAATTCTTGATTACTTTGACTTTTAGGCATTGCGAATAAAAGTAAAAAATGTATATTTTACGAGGATTAAGATGAGTAAGGATAATGCAACAGATAGACTCACCGTTAACCGTTAGCAAAAATTTCTTTCTTGGTCTTGCATATTAATGCGTCTACTGATTTTAGTTGTAATTATTATGAATTCGGAAGAATTATTTTGCTTGAATTGCCAGTACTACGACCAATTTCTTGTCCAGGACGAGTACTTAGATGCGACGTACAAATAAATATTTGATGAATGAATAAGTTAATAATTTTGCTCAAAAGACCAATGCTGTGTAGTTCACCTTTTAATTAAAGTAACACTACCACTGTAAAAAACTATAGAAGTCTTTTACTATTTTCTCTTCAATTTTGTATAATAATAAAATGTTGGTTTTAAACGTTTATTTGGTGCTAGTTCTCCAAGTACTGCCGCTAAACTTCTTTTTCATTAACCAGGGTTTTAAGGGGTGGAGGTGGTACAACTTACGATGCAGAGATACCGACTTTGAAAAAACTAACATTACTAAAATTCGTGTAAGAATTTGCTAATTCTCACACGGATTGTTGTGTGAGAATTGCTAATTATTATGTCAAAATAGAGAATATATTTTTTTAATAGAATTTTTTAATGTAATGTCATTTATTTTTTGTTATTGATTCAATATAAATAAATTTGCAAATTCTATTGTAATGATTGTGTATTTGATTATTAATATTAGTTTGTAATTTATGAAGTTTAATCTGTTGCATTAGTAAGCTTTGTTCACAGATGTGTAACTGTTTTAAATTTAGATTGTCAGATTTATGTAAAGATAATTTGTTGGAATAAAATATGGTTGTTTATGTATTAACTTTAATGCTTTATTTTGTAACATTTGTAGTTGTGTTCAATGTACTACAGTAGCTACACCCAAAATCAAATTTACTGAATCTATTATTATGTATTCATTTATTTATTATACTTATATGATGTAAATTATGTGTTGGTTGTTCAATATTGATAGTAGTAATAGAGGACCAGTTTTTGCATAATGTATTTTTGACCTAATTAGTTTAATTAGATCAGTTCACCAAATAAAATAGATTCATCAAATTTTGCGAATTAATTTCAGGGTTACATCTAATTACACCAATTAATTTCATCGCTTTTTTTAATGTTGCCAATTAATTTCGCGGTTTTGATTTAATTCACGGATTATTTTGATCGAACGTATCTCTAACCAGACCTTGTTCTTTGAATCCGCGCATTAAACCGAGATCGGTCACATTATCGAAGGTATGCAGCCAATTAGGACCCTGTTCTCTAACGTCGGCACGTTTGTTTTTTCACTATAGGTTGCATGGCATTCGAACCCTAGCTGAAACCTTATTGAAAAAGTGTATAGTTAATAATTTTAAATGTACATTTATACATCCTTGTCTTACAGTGAATTTTTATGTGCGTCAGTTGGCATAATCGATTGATTAATCGTTTTAAATAAAATCATTTAGCTAAAATATTTTTCTAAAGGATAGCTTTATTATACTAATTCTTTAATAATTATCGTTAAAACTGTCTGTGATGTGATTAATAAAGTATGTAGCAATAACTATTGATCAACATACACGCGAATAACTTTTTGGTTTACTTTTATATGTCCAGCACATAGTTATAGATTGTCATGGTATATCTAAATGTCCGCTGTTTTAAAATCGCACTTTTAAAGGTACATATATTTATATCGTTATATAGATTTTTAAAATATGTGTTTAGTTTACGCAGTGGACTCTATAATTTTCCATAAAATACGTGCAAGACTTGAATGCTTCGTTTGATAAATTAATTTACCCGAGCCCAACAACCATTTATTACGAAATTATTTAAAAAATTACAATACCAAAAATCGACCATTAGTCGCCTTTTATTTTGTATGCGCGTACATTTTAATGCGCACCGATAAGTATACTTTCACAAAATTGATGCGGCGCAAATTTACATATATACATCATATATATCAATATAGTTTCGAAATTAATACTAGATTCCAAAAAAGAAAAAAAACTTTGGCACTCTTTACATTATAATTTAACTAAATTTTGTGTTTTTAACTTAAAATTAAACAATATTTTTGCACGTTACTTTATAGTTTTACAGGTAGCCGACCCACGCCTCTTGCGGATCTTTTGATAAGCCCCTTTGTCGTGATGACGTCGACGTCGCGAACAACACCCTCAGTTCCAGAATACACTTGAGATATGCGGGCTAGTGGCCACTGCAACGTAGCCAGATTTTCTTGTTTAACAAGCACCATGTCGCCTGGCTTCAATTGATCCGTTGGTTTTAGCGACAATTGCCACTTGGACCGGACCTGCATCTGCGAAGTGCATTCTCGTACCCAGCGCTGCCAAAAGTTTTCTGTAATTTGTTGCGCTCGTTCCCAGCGAGATATAGTATTACATTTTGTTCCCAGCTAAATTTTCTCTGGAATGGTTTGTAAATCAAAAGATGCCTGGGGGTTAGGGAATTTAAATATGTAGGATCATCACTGATTGAAGATAATGGTCAGGAATTCAACGATGCTTCTACTTTTGCTAAGATAGTAATAAATTCCTCAAAAGCTAAATGAACATTCCTGATAACCTTTCGTAAATGAGATTTCATGCAGCGCACAATGGATTCTCATAACCCTCCAAAATGAATGAAATGACTATAAAGTGCAAATACCTTGATTTGTTAAATAAGAACGCAAATCGCTTTGGTTTGATTTCAAAAATTCATAAGTATTTTTTAATTCATTCTTTGTTCCTATATAATTTGTCCCGTTATCGTAGTAAATTTTCGAACACAATCCTCGTCGAGACGTAAATCTTTTCGATGCAGCTATAAAGGCTTCGGCGGTTAAGTCTGATCTTAGCTCTAAGTAGACCACTTTGATCAGAAAACATACAAAATTCAAGTATACCATTTAATTAATTTAGGGTTTCTACTAAGCCGGCGAGCAAAAAGGATTCCGCAAAATCTGTACCGACTATAGTAAAAGAGCGGGTATAAAGAAACACATGCTAATGGTAAATCGCCCATTTTATACTTAAAATCTTGAGGTCTTGCTTTAAAACATGTAACACAATTTCGAATGATCTCTCGCGCAATTGACTTGCCTAATATTGTCCAAAGGATTCCTCTAATTGTTAATAAGAGTGTCTGTGAGCCACAATGTAAAAGTTTTTTATGTTCTTGTTGGAAAAGTAACCACGTAAATCTATGTCGTTTATGTAACAATAATGTTTTTTTATCATATATAAAACTACTGTTTGCAAGTCTGCCGCCGACTCTTAAAAGATCGTGACTATCCAAAAATTGACTCAGTGATAGCTATAAACTTTTTTTTACCGACCCTACCATCTCTATATCTAATTTAAAATGCATCGTGCTGAACTAATTTAACAAGTTTGTTTAAAGCGTTATTAACTTTTGTTGGAGAAAGGGGCCCTAAACGTCGATTCTGATAGCTTTTAGTATTAAGAGCAAATCTTAGTATATAAGCAAGTAAATACATGCAATAAAGATTTGAAACTTGAAAAATATCTAAACTGAATTACTGACACGCGGTTTGCTACGAAGGTTTTCCATTGCGCAGAAGTATTTTTTATCCAATGTAAAACAACTGATGAATCTGATCGCAAATAGACTGTCTACCTTTATTAAAATGATCTTTTTCACTGATCGTATAAGCTTAGTTAACAAAACAGCAGTGATAGTTTTTTAACCGGAGCCACTCTAGATTTTGCGCAAAAAAGGTTCATACAAATTTTATTGAGACTTCTTGCTCGAATGTACACGCAAGCTCCGTAGGCTTGTTCGCTGTAATCGCAAAAACCGTGTATCTGAATCTCTATTGGCTGACTGACTACATCTCTAATAATTTTAAAGTTTTCAACTACTTGCAGTTGTTGTTTGAATTCCACCCAGTTTGATAATATTGTTTCCGGAATGGGTTGATCCCAATCCAAACCTGCTTGGCATAATTTCTGAATCATTATTTTAGTTAAAATTTTAATCGGCTCTAATATTCCTAAAGGATCAGATAGCTTTTAAACAGACGATAAAACTACGCGTTTAGTCGGTATAGAAATGTTATACAAGTTCTGAACCGAATAGTATAAAATATCTCGTTTTGCGCACCAACAAATCCGTAAGACGCTTTCATGAGTGTCGCCTACGAATTCTCTCTATTTATTCTCGGCCGTTGCTTTATTTACGTTAGAACACTATTTTTCCAAAGTCCGCTCCTTCTGTCCACTTTATCTAATCAGGTTTTCTTACGTCTACCTCTTTTCATCTTCTTTATCGATTTTGCTTCTAGTATCCTTTTTGGTAATCTAAAATCTTGCATTCTAATCACATGTCCAAACCATTTAAAAACCTTATTTTCATGTTTTTTTTAATATACTTTCATGATTTAAAATATCTATATTTCTCATGTGGTCCCATTTTGTTACTTTTGCTATTTTCCTTAGAAATTTCTTTCGATTGCCGTTATTTTACTTTCTTATTTTTGTTGCGAAATCCAGGTTTCACTTCCATACAACAGTATTGGGCTTATGATAGTATTATAAAATATAAGCTTGGTGTTTTGTTTATTTCGTGCTTACAAAACTTTGTATTGTTTGAAGCATAATATATGTTTGTTGCTTTCTTGATTTTGCTGGCTAAATCTGTTTCTCCGCGTAATTTATCCTTATAGACATCATACTTCTTTCTTATTTATGACCATTATTTTGCTCTTTGAGGTGTTGATTTCGATTTTTAGTTTGTGTATTTCTGTGGTCTAAATATTTATCAAATTTTGAATTTGAAATCAGCATATATTAGGAAGTAAACTTGTTTTGGCTGTATATTTTTATACCTTATTGTTAACCGTAAACCTTCTATTTTATTTTTAATATTTTTTAGTATTTTGTCCATGGCTAGTGTATATAGTAGGTAAAGTAATTATCTAAAACGAGGCCCGTGCTTCACACTCGCCTTCAGAATGTTATGTTTAAACAAGCGTGCACGTGTGAGAGACGGGCTGACGAAGAATTGATAGTATCTCATATTCGTGTCAAGTATGTTGCTGTGCGTTAAGTGGTTAAAGGTGTATGGAGTCCACAGCAACCAACAACAGACGGTTTGTTCAATTCTTCAAATAATGAAGATGTTAAAATATTATTATAGAAATTCTTTGAAAAAAGAAAAAGGAGCTTATGTGAAAAAAATCTGGCGCTAGTAATAAAAATTTTACTGGTTAGTTAGTGGTTAAAAATGGTACGAAGTAGAATATCTTATTTGAAGAAATGATATACATTACTGTGCAAAAAAGTAACGGAAACAATTATAGTTTAGTTTATGATACTAAAATGAGAATCAACCAGGTTCAAGAGGTATACGGATTATGTGTGAATGTGTATAAACAGACAAACCAAGTGCTGTAACGGAGGTCTAGTTGATTTTAAATGCAAATCTGTTAGGAAGTATGTGACAACCTATTTATTGTGTTACGATAAATGAACAGCTTTTTTTATTTAGAAGTAAAACTACGTTTACTCAATACATTTGTTTTTCAAAACCCTGCAATTACTAGACAAACTTACAAGTTGTAAGAGATTATGCTACTAGTTCAAACAAACGTTACCGTTGATTATTCTTTAACTGCTTATTTTTGGCTTGTCTACTGCTCTTCTAAAACCTTTCTCAAGAAAATCATATTTTGTATCCCAAAAGGAATAAGGAAAAATAAATAAAGAAAAAAAAAGTTTTTCATACTTGGCTATATCTCACAAAAACAATTCACGGCGATTTAAACATCACCGGCAAGACGTATAGATACTATACACAAAAGGTATAATCATTAGTCATTACTTAACAAAAATAAAGAGATTTTCTTGGTCACAAACTATGTTTTTTAATATCATAACGAATTTTAATACTAATGTATTTACCAACAAGTATAAGCAAGTTAGTTGAATTTAAGTTTAGAAGTTTTTGATGTATTTGAACCAAATATGTAGTTGATCGCTGTGAGTCTCGCGATACCACTTGTAGCTTAAGTTACAATAATACACAACGTTGGTGTATAACATACATAATAAATAATTAATAAAAATACATATTTAATTAATATATCTGAAAACATACTTCGACAACTTGTTTCCAAAACAAAATTATTTGAACTAATCAATCGAAGAATTTTAAAGCATTGTGTTTGTGACTTTTTAAATACAATAATTCAATTATTAAACAAAGTATTATAATTTAAAAAATATGTGCGATGGGGCATGTGATATATTATTGTAATGCCACGATCAGTTTTGTTTGACTTTATGTATGACAAATATTTGCATAGATAATACATTACGTGCAACGGTAAAAAGTAAATGCTTACATCACTTTTCCGTATCGTAAAGTGAAATACTATATAACAAGAATATAAAAATTTGATTCAATTTCGCTTTGCTATATCCGTTATCTTTAACCTAAAATTTTTCACATTTTCTGAACTTGCTATTTTATCTTTATAAAATTGCAAGTTCCACGCTTTTATAAATGAATAGAATTTCTCATGTTGTCAGTTTATAATTTAAATGGGCTTTATTTAAATTTTTAAAGTATCATTAATTTATTAGGTTATTTTGTGGTGCATTAAAGACACATTTTAAACTAGTACATGTATCATTTTTTGTTAAGTTAAATAAAAACAACAAAAATTGTATATGTTACACAAATACCTTAAAAGTCTAATTTTACTAGTTTTTGTACAAATACCAAAACATATATCTATTGACCTTAATTATAAAACGATAATATTAAATATTAGTATATTTTTAGTTGAAAATACTAAAAACATTTCTAAAAAAACTTTTTTAACTAAAAAATTAGATAACTACAATAAAAATTTAAAAACCTTAATATCAATGTTACCATAAATGTCTAATTAGAAACCAATTAGTATTATAATGTAAAAAAAATGTAATTAAACACGTAATCTAATAATAAATAATAATTTTTTTAGAAATGTATGATAAAACATAAGTCACGTACCGCTACCGAGAGCTCTTTAAACTTAGCTTAATTTTACATCTTTAGCATTACCTTGTTTATACAATTTAAACTGTAGTACTCAACTAATCAATTTTATGTAAATTTATAATACACTCTGTTTATAAACTATACGCTTAAATAATAATTGCTTTGTTATATTAGGACGTTTAGATTAATTTATAACGTAATGTAGGTGCGGATAAATATGTCATGTTGAATTCTTTAGGTAAAGAAATTTAACGTGTATATAAAAATATTAAACTATTAATTTTTTTAATTACCTATTCTTAATATTGTTTTTCAAAAAAATCTTCAATTTTACAAAACTTAAGAGTGTTTTTGGTTATCGGGTGTATAGTTTATATTAAGATATTTTATTGTATGCTACCAGAATGTTTAAGGTCTTTAATTTACCAAAGCAATTTTTTTTGTTAAAATATAATCTGATGATGAAAGCTAGCGACAAACAAATCTACAAATAAAAATTACTAAAAGATACGAAATATCCAACTTCTCTTTACACTTGGATTTAATTTAAAGTAGGCAACGTGTTCATTTTTGAACCAGTCGGCATCAACTTGCATTGAATTTATTCTTAATTTTAGTTTTGTTGTGTTGTTCTTTTACTCTTCTTGGAAATAAGTCAATCGACGCAAATGTAGCGAGTAGATGTAGTAATAAAGAGCGGTAAGCGCGGATAAGTCGTATGGCGGTTTTACTCGCGCATTTACCTCTTAAGTTATAGTTTTTCCTGTGTTATGATAAACTTTGATTACATTTCATTTCCTGTCAACTCTATTAATACTTTATAAATCTCTATATCGCACAAAAGAGAGAGAAAGGGTTCTCTATTGTCAAAATCATAGTGTCGCATCTTTAGTATTTCTCGTGAGGTCATTCAGACTTTGTTCTTGCTGTATTGTTTTTAAAAATGTTTATATCTATATTAAGATGATCTGCTAATACTGGCGTTTTAAACACTCAATGTTATCCCTCTATCGAGTTCTTTACTTTTGGTAGTCTTTCTACCGAAATTCCAATTCCATTACAATTCCAAGTATTATGAAAAAAAAGTGATAAGCGGCGATGTCGGTATCTTTGTAGGTGCCAGATATAGGTGTTTTTAAAAATTTCAACAATTAGTTAGACATGATTTAGTGGCATATTGGTTTAAAAAGAATTTGTTATATACATTTTCTGCATTACCTTGTACATCGTTGCCAAACGATTAAACAAAATATCTCTGGAAACCATTTCAATAATGTAAGTAATAGGCAATATGCATGTGGTTTAAATTTGGGGAAAACATTTTTTTTCCGAATCTTTATCGTTTAGATATTATACCTACACCAAAATTTTCTCTTTTTATTTATTTTTAATAGCATAAATTAATTAATGAAAAGTGCAAATTTTGCGCGCGTAATCTAAACTTGCGAAACGCAACATCATTGGTTGGATCAAAATGTGACGTCAAATGCTATGTTGTCAAAAGCGTGTTGTAGGTTAGTTCACTTATTGCGTGTTATTTATAATGTTCCGTGCGGAAAAACAAGGTTCTTGCAATCTTTTTAGTATCCATTTTAACACCTAGTGATATTAGAAAACATCTAGCTCGATGACTGAAAGTGGTTTTGTGAAAGCACAATCATATAATCTAATAAAAGTAAATGCATTTATGATATCTTATTTCATAATATTGTGTTTCTGGTTGTTTAGAGGTTTCCAAAACATCATTTTTTGTAGTAGACCCAGAAAGAGCTTCTTTTACTAGTGATAAGCGTTGCCTTTTAATAGCACTTATTCTCTGAACTGTTGGTGGTACATTTCCTTTTTGGCATAAGAATATGTGAGGCAAAACTCCCTTCTTTAACCTTAAACAAACTTTAACCCTTTCTTGTTTCATTATGTTGTGTTGTACGTAATTTATTGTATCCCCTTTAATCTGAAAATAACTCTAAGTATTTATAAAAAATTATAGATAACTTTTATTAAACTTTTATTAACTATGTAGGGTACACAGTTGTGTGATTGATATTCAATACAAAACTCACTTATGATTAACTGAAATCGTATTAACTACATAAATAATATATACTTATATTAAAGTAATCTTCACAACAATGTAAACTACTTGTTGGAGACACTTCATCTCATCTCTTCTTATAACCTTAAACCAATGTTTTCGCAATGTCGCATCTTTGGGGACATGAAAAAACACTTTATCAGATGCACTTTTAATAGTATTTTTGCACCTAGGCACAATACAATATTTATAAACTGGCGTTGGAGCTTTTTCCATGGTTTTAACCGTTATTAAACACAAAATAAATTTAAAGTAGCGAGAACGTAAACATGCATATGCGCTAGACATAGCATATGACGTTATCAAAAACGCGCGAAAATGGCGGCGTTTAAACTGCTCAAATTTATACTCTGTTTTAAATATTTTATTTTTATTAAATGGAAGAATCTTCAACAGTGTATATATATTTTACGAAGCTATGACGATGAAAACAGTGAATTAAAAATATAAAAAAAATACATGCATATACCCTATTGCACATTTACAGCCTTACTAATAAAGAAAAATAAGAAAACTTTACTAACAAACCATGTATAAACCTACTCTGTAAAAGGACAGTATAAGCTTGTAATAACTATTCACAGATGTATTAATAAAACGTGTATAGATATTGCATAAGTAAACGTTACTAATAAACTGTGTATAGCATTTAAATTTTTGAAGTTTATTATTACAGTGACAGCAATTTTTATACAAAGCTTAAACAAGCGGGATACCTAGTTTAGCGATTGTATAACTTTTATAAGATACTTTTATATTTTATAAAAATGGATGTATTTGAATATTTAATGGATTTAGTGGAGGATGTTGAACAAATATACGATTTATATGACGTACATAACGTAAGAAAAATAAAAAATTATAAAACAAGACAAGATCCTTTCCAATTAAATGATGCGGATTTCAAGAGAAAATATAGATTCAGCAAGGAATACGTCAAGGCTATTGTTGATCTAGTTAAAGAAAATATAGAATTAGGTTCAAGAGGTGGATCTATTTCCTGTGAGCTGCAGGTACTTGCAGCACTACGTACATGGGCCAGAAATGAAGTACGTTTAATAACTCTTGTGTGTAAAGAGTTATCAAATAATATTTTTTGAGGCGATTAATTGCATTTACTAATTTTTTTTTGCAGGTGCAAGATGATGTTGGCGATTTGCATGGCTTAAGCCAACAATCAATATCGAACATTTGCCATCGGGTGGGCATTGCTTTAGCTCGAAAATCGCGAGATTACATTAAAACGCCCACCTCGAACTACAAGCAAGAAACGATTATGGCTCAATTCAGAGGAATATGTGGTTTTAGAAATATAGTGGGGGCCATCGATTGAACACATATTTGAATTAAAAAGGTCCCGGGAGCAATATCACAGTACTATGTGAATAGAAAGGGATATTTTTCTTTAAATGTTCAAGTAGTATGTGATGCTTCCTTGCGTATAAAGGACATTGTTGCTAGTTGGAGAGGCAGTACGCACGACAGCAGAATATTTAGAGAGAGATTGATTAAGCAACGATTTGAAAGAGGCGAATTCAATGGACGTTTGCTAGGAGATTTGGGATATGCATGCACCGCTTATTTATTTACTCCTCTATTGAATCCCACTACCGAAAAAGAAGTAAGGTACAACAGAGCACACGTGCAAACCCGGAATGTTGTGGAAAGATGCTTTGGTGTTTGAAAGCAACGATTTAGGTGCCTATTACGTGGTTTTACTACAAGTTTAGAAAATACCAAAACTTCAATTGTGGCTTTAGCTGTGCTACACAATATAGCAATACAAATGGGAGAAGACATTAATTTTGTTGTAAATGACGAGAATCCGCCTGTGCCACCCCAAGATTTTCTTGTTACACCAGCAGATATACCGCAGGCTCATAATAATTGTTTACAAGGAAAAGCTGTTAGAGCTGCTTTCATTAACAATTTCTTTTGATAAAAAAAAACTAACTTTAAATATTAATTTATTGTGATAACTGTTGTAGCAATATTTGTTTTTGCAGTTCTAACACTTCACAACCTAAATTTAATTTCTTTTTTCATTTGCATTTCCTCTTGCATATGTGTAATTTCTAAATTATGTTTGATTTTTTTAAAGTTTAAGTCATTCTCCAAAATTTTTAAATTGACATCACTGCTTCTTCTTGCCATGTCGCGTATTTTCTGGACAGCGTGATTCCTATTTTCCTACAGCAAATGAAAATTAAGAATTATTATGAGAAAAAGAAGTGTCACTTGAATGTTACAAAAATAAATAAATACTTTTCTTTAAGAGTTTCAGATCTTTTATTTAGTTACCTCGGAAAGTGGTAGTTTTCTTTTGCAACTCTTTTTTTCGTCAATAGACGTTGTGCAAGAAGGGGTTTCACTTTGTATGACCTGCAATAAAAATAATCTTGAGTTTTTTTTAATTTATGGTTAATTATATTGTTTACCTTAAAGCAAGAGGATTTTGGTTCAACTTAGTTGCTCCTAATATCAACGTTACCAGAAAAACATGGTTCTATTTCCTTCGACTCAAGAATATCAATAGTACTGTCCTAAAACAAACAAAATATGTTAACAAACCAATAACTAAATGGTTTTAGTTTTGTTATTAATTTTTAATGTTCATATTCAAATCATCTCGAGTACTACTTACAGATGGAACTACAACATAGTTTGAATCGAATTTGTTCTCATCTGTGGTAAATTCATTGGGAATCATATCGACAATGTCCAGAATATCTTGGTTTGGGGTCGGCGGTTTAGGTCCACAACCTGTTTTTTTCAATTCAAGCTGGTAGATGGATATGCACTTTTTAGTTTCTTCTTTGATAACCCTCCATTGCTGTTTTAATTGATTCAAACTTCTTTCCCTGCTGTTCAATTCGTTGAATCTATTCATAACAAGCAGTTTAGTCGAGTATAATAACAAAATGCATGTCTACATTGATATAACACTTTTTTATTACCTATTTAAAACATTACTCCAAGCACTGACTTCTGCTTTGTTAGTGTTCGTGTCTGTATTTTTATTTTCTATTATAGCAACCTCATCCTTCATCAACTCTTTGAATAAATTCTGAAATTAATTTATATAATTTTGTTTATTTTATATTTTTAATAATTTGACGTTGCGTAAAAAGCTGCACTCACAAACGAAAAATTAAAGTTCGAGTGTGTAACATAGTTACAACTTATACAACGCCTACACAACCTTTTTTAGTAGAAAATTTAAATACTTTTTATACATATCTTATGCAGTGATTAGCTATACACTTGTTCAACGCGTGTATAAGGAATTTTTATTAGTAAAACTTTTAATTTTTACATATGACTTGACATTTTTTACCGGCCGACATGCAAAATAAAACGGTCTAGTTTATAAACGTGTGAATACCGGACTAATCGCTAAGGCGGCAGACACCTATTACCAGCACAGTACACTAAAAAATAATAAATTTAATAATTTTTGCTGGAACCTTGAACTGCTCAAAACGTATCTGTTCTACGCAAACGCGGATTACGTTTCTTTCTTTTTGACCAAATAATCGAAGCGATATCATGCATAAAGAATCGCATCATCTGCAAAATATTTCCCCAGTTTTCGATTTTGATTTTTAGGTCTGGTATTTACCACCATTTTAACTCTGCTGTGTCAAAGCTAATTGTCGTATCTACAAATATACAGTTTCGAGAAAATAAAGTTTTAAAATTTTTTCACTTGCCAACTATTACAAGTTCAATTCTATAAATTTTAAAACACTAATTCAGAATAAGTTTTTCTCATAATTTCAGTATAATTACCAGTTGCCGCAAAATACACCCACTTTACTTAATAATTTTAACTCCCTTATCAAGCAGAAAAATAGAAGATACACCCAAATACCTTAGTAATTTAAAAATACAAGTAATGGTTTCAGAAACAATCGTAATTAGCAATGTAATAAATTTTAAAAAAAACCTAAAATAATGTAAAAGATACTTTATTTCAACTTATTAAGTAAATACCTAATTAATATTACTAAACATATCGAGTGAATTAAATAAAATATAAATATAATCTAGATCACGCTTCCTATATATTTCACTATTTTAAAAATAAACTTCGATGTCATACTCATATACCTCATCGCATTCTGTTTCTTTTCCTGAAAATACTGACAAGTTTTCCCAAAACGCAATTCTATTTTTTGCAGTTACTGGGCGAAGTTTAGTTAGTATAAAAGAAAGAGTAAGAAATCCATGTTTTACCACTGTGACATTGAAAAAAATTGTTGTTCAATTGTTGTGGGCAGAAAAGTGTGGCATGGTTCCAAATACTTTATTTGAAATTTCTCCAAGCTGAATTAACCGCGTTGGAATATATAGACCAAAAAAGACATTAGAGTCAATTTTGGTTTTGCGCCGAACAATTATCAAGCTACTTAAGTGCTTTTCATCTCTATGACGTAAAAAATGCATAAATCGAAATTATATCTACTTTTGATCGCCTGGCTACGGCTTCATGCCAAATCGTTTCTATTGGTACAAAAGAAAGCAAACAATAGCAATAAATAAATTAAACAAATATTAGTTACTCAGATGTTAGCAAGAATAGAATTCAAACACCACTATGCCTACAAATTTATTTTAGACAGTTGACGCCTGTTTTACTAACCAAGTTAGGTAACGTGAATGTAATGTAATGTGTGTAACAGTCCTAAATTCAAATTGGAATTTTGTACGCCAATAGGGTAGGCAACTAGCCATTAAGCATTTCGGAAACGCTCGAATTGTGATAAAATTTCGATTCCACTTTTAATATCATTTTATGTGGGTTTTGCCAATGGTATTTAAATGAAGGTATGGGAGGATTGTATCTCCTTGCTAAAATAAAGCAAATTTGAAACCTTCTTAATTAAGCAATAGCATAATTATAGTCTTTGTTTAGAAATATCAGTATGCTATTTGGTCTGAATAAAACTATAAGTTTTCGTTTTGATTTATTGGATGCCCTTAAATTCATAAAGGGGTATGTATTATTTAATTGTTAATTCGTTACCTAATCTAAACGATTCACAGCATCTAGCAACTACTACCACACTTCGTTGTCGAATAACAACAAAAAAGAATAATAATCAAAAGTCCGGGAATGCGAACAATGCGAGATTCGATATTGGTGACCGATTGATAACCCGTGGCTTGCTAAAATCTGGATTGCCGTTCCTTCGACGTCATTACAATTAATAAATTCTTTGGGGACAACCTTATTAACAAAAAAAAATATAAAAGAATTAAGTATATTCCGTAAACTGAGTAATGTCAATTAAATTATAAAATTGTAAACTGGTAAGTGGACGTTTAATTGTTTGTCATTGAGTTTTGCGTGGGATCGATGCCGATTGATCAGCCATTGATTAGCTCTGGTTTATTTGTTTATAAATGTTGCATGATTATTAGGTTTATAATTACGTTAAAAGAGTAGGTTAATGGTATTATTTGTGCACGAATTATCATTTAATCGGTATCAACGTTTTGAAATCAGTTTTGTTATTAGTGATTACAAAATAGTTTAAGCCACTCAAAAGGTATTTTTTTATATAATTGTATATATCTGCACCTATGCGTTTAATTTCACTTTATTAGTAGATTATTAAGTGTAACTCACAATAAAATTTCGTGACGGGTATCAGTGCTTTGAATTTGATGTAGTACGGTTCCTGTTTATGTGCTAATATCAGAGGAGGTTTTACTAAACAGGTGGCGCCCATTTAAGTTTTATTTCCCACTCCCTTCTTCGATTTGAGTTGATGAGCAGGGTCCTTCTCAATAAGCTTCCATCTGTAGGTACTTCGCTGTTTATATTATCGAGTGCGTCACAAGTGAACCACTTATCGAGAAGGAAATTTTTTTGCATAGCGGGTCCCTGGGGTTCAACTAATTTATTAAGGGAATCCGTCTGGTACAATAAATATTTTTCGCATGAAAAACACTCCTCATGGCCCAGCTTCACAAAACTAATGTTAATTTTCTTTAATGTTCTTCGAAAAGAACATTTGTTTGGATTCGAATTTTAAAATCGTTGTGCATCATTTCTATATTAAGATCAGTTGGTAAGTACTTCCGATTAGGAACGTGTTCCCTATGATAATGGACAATGCAGCGTTCAAAAGAGATAATGTGAATTTTAATTAGCCTTTACCAAATATAATTTGATGGCTTTAACTTTGACGATCTTTACTAGCTGGAAGTAACTCAGCAGATGTCTTTTTAGCACTTTACGGAAATGCTTATCTTCATAAAAAATGTAATCCAGAGTAGGTAAATATAAGGTTTTACAAAACTTTTTGATGATTACCTTTCACATCTAGACAAAAGTACGATATCGTAAAATTTCTATGCGAGTTTTATGCTATAGTCTGTCTTTTTACTGCTCTTTTTTTCATTTTGTTAAACATGTACGTTTTTTGTTTATTATTATTTGTTTGCCAATAGTCTTTGTTTATTTTTAACCTTGTCTCAGTCGGAATTTTGCATTGATTTTTACACTTCTCATTACATGGAGGTTTAACTGCATGTTTCTTTATAAGAGTTGTTTGTTTTAAACATTTTCTTTATTTAAGCAAATTCTGGTATTTTTTTCTTTTCGGTATTTTCCTCCTGCCGTTAGGTCGTCTGATACAAGGTCTAATAGTGTTTCCATTATAAATTTAACCGATGATTCTACAGACTCGTCTTTATGGGATACGTCTTCTCAAATAGTAGAAGAGTTTTTACACCCGATTCAATCGATTCCGCATGTGTCTCCAAAATGTGGTAATCTGGATCATCAGCTCTAATATTTTTTAAGCAACTTAGTAACACGTGTTTAAATGATGTCATTTTTCTTGAGGTTAGAGGCTTAAAGCGGCACTTACCATTAGTTTAGGTTTTTCTTTAATTTAGCCAGTTTATAGTAGCAAAATCTGTAATAAAATTTTTGCTATTATGTTATTGTACAGCTTTGCTTGACTTTATGACTAAATAATTTCCAGGATTTAGGCCTGCTAATTTTGGTTAAAAGATTTTTTTATTAAGAACATGTAATTATATTCATTTTCAGATGACCCAAAACCGTCTACTTCATGGGGAGGTAGTGTAGGTAGTACCTTATGTGAAAGTATTATTCATTACATATTGAATGTAGATGTACTTCCTGCAAAACGACCTACTTTAAAACAAAAGTGTACTAATTCAGGTACTAAAATATTAGATTCTTATGTTTACGAGTAAGGTCTTAAGAAATATTGAACCTTTTGTGTAATGTTTAGTAATAATAAAAAAATATTTTTTATTTTATCTAGTCTACGGATTCTTTTAATATTTTAGGTAAAGCAAGAAAATATCGAAGACCTGTTCTTGGATTAGGAAGTTTACCAAAACGCCAGATCCAGCTTTCTCCAGAAAGTAAAACCTCTTATATTGAGGTTTGCAAACCACGTAAATGAAAATGAAATCTATTAATAAACACTGCGTTTTAATGTTCCACGAAATATCGTTGTGGACTGGACTTTTATACAATCAAAGAGCTGATGTTATAGAAGGTTTGGTAGACTTTGGTGGCTCAGAAAGACGAGCTGCAATTGCAAATTCTGCTCTTTTATTTATGATTCAGAATATTGCTAAGAAATGGAAACAACCCGTTTGTTTCACTTTCTGCGAAGGCACTACTTCTACAGCAGATTTTGTGCGGCTCATAAAAGAAGTTCGGGAAACTGGGTTTCACGTTATCGCTACCGTATGTGATCAAGGTGCAACAAATCAGACCGCTAACAGAAATCTTTTAAATGATACAAGAACGCATTGCATAAGATACAATATAGAAAATCGTCACCATAAATCGATAACGAACAAACAATTCATTTTTATTAAAAGAAATTAAAAATTCTTGAATTTCTAAAAACTTGCACTTCACTCAAGACGGCAGTAAGAAACTTGCATCTTGGTTACATATAACAAAGAGAAATAACAGATGAAAACAGTACATATACAGCAAACTTCTACGACCATCAGCATTTTTTTCAGTTATGTTTAGTAGGTCTGTGAAGTAAGAAGAAGAAACGAATTAGAAACTAATAGCTAAGCGGAAATTTTAAATTTATACTGTAATGAATATTAACCATGCTCTGCAATATTTGTTAATCGCACCCTCAATCTAGTTTTATTTTATTACATAAAGACAATTAACAACATTTTACAAGAAAGAGACCTTAGGGCACAAATGCAGGACCCGGTTACCCTTTAAACATACGAAAAATACAAAAAAAAAGAAAAAAATCTAAAACAAATTGTGAAACCTGTATATATTACTATAGCAGAGGTTACCTATTATTATTAATCATAAAGAATAAGTTGGTTATTGTTACGTGTGTAAAAATTACTCATTGAACAAAATATTTACACAATTTTACTTTTTGTTTAGAATACTTAAGTTGCAAAATTAATTAATGTATCCATTTGTTTTCTTTTCGGTTTTAATAATTTCACATTATATACTGTTTGTGTGTTTAGTTACCATAACAAATTAAAATTGCACAACAGCCATACTGATTCATGAGTATGGAGAAAGCTACCACTTCACATTGAAAAAAAAGTTCTACTACTTAAAGTAAGAAAATACAAAATCCACGAGTGTAATCATTAAGTATTATCTATAAATTGACTATTCGTCACTTCATGTTATGAACTGCACATCTATTAAGATGTAATTTAAATAAAATAGGAATCGGGAGTTAGTAAATACCATAAGGTTCAGCATGTCAAAGAACCAATAAGCACTAATAGAAATTATTTATACAAACACAAAACATCTGTATAAATTGACCAAACAATGCAACTTATGTTTAAAGTATTAAGTAGCTATAATAATAAAAATAGGATTAACCTTGTTTCATAAGAATTTACTGTACACTTACTTTTTTAAATGTTAATAGCATGTAAAAGATTTTTTTTACAATCAGTGTATAATATGATAATTAAATACCCAAGAAACATTTGGGAAAAACTCGATTCCAATACATATCACATTAGATGGTATCATTGAATTCTTACTCAATGATGGTATGTAATAGAAGGTCGTTACCATAGAAATGTCATTACATACTATGTCGTTAGTGTACCGTTAGAGCGTTAGATGGCGCAAGGCAGACCATAAATTGACAGTATACAATGACTTTATACAGGTTAAAGGTGGATTTATGCAGACCTATTTAACATTTGTCATTTATATTTAACTTTTAAGCAGTTGAACTACGGATTTCTAATTACCCCATGTATGCATTTCATTTATTTAAGAATTGGTTTAAGTTTTATCTACTTAAATAAAATGATAAATGCACACTGCGATACTGGGCATACTTACAAGCAATTCGTAGTATGTGCACTAAAACAATGGCTAAAACTAAAGTTATTCAAGTTATTGAACACGTGTTTTTTCCCTATAAATGAGTGTTGACGATAGGCATTTAGTTGACCTAGTGCATCAATTTGATGTACTCTGTAATAAACGCCATGTTAACTTTAAACATAAACGTAGGTATCCGCGTAAATGCGTGGAATACGATAGGGCAGGTGTTAGGAACCGGAGGTAAAGATAAATGTACAATATACAACGATGTGTGTTAACGGTTATCCAATTATAGTATTCTTTAAGGCAATGCTTGTGAACAGCGGTTCAATGTGTTGTGTGCAAGATAAGAAGTCGAACTAAAAAAAATGCAAACTATTCTATGGAGGAGTCGCAGCAGCAAAGATTAGAAGCTGTAAAAATTAATAACATTTTTAGACAGTCACATTGTGACACGAAAGTATGTATTATCAATGCTAGCAATGATGACGGTACTAAAATGTAGGTATGTTATAGGACGAAGCGAAATGTGGTCATCGCAGCTGTACATGAATTTATAAAGATAAAAAATAGTTTCAAAAAAAAAAAAACAAACATGAAAGCTTATATGAAAAGGTAGGAATTTTTTTCTATAGGATTTACTTCACACGAATGAACAATTATTTACTTTCAACACAGAAATAATTAGGTTATGTTGGTTTATTTATATTAATTACAACATTAGAGCTATCATAGGTATTAAATGTAAAGTTTATCCCATATTTATCATCTTTAGAAAAAATGAATTCGTGCTTTGACGTACTGGCAGTTACAATATTTGCAGGATTATGAGATGTTGAAGGTATAGTTTCCTGTTGAATGTTCGTCTTTGCAGAAGACAATAATTGGGCAACTTTTTCTTGACCTTCTGAAGAATTCTCCACGTAACCTTCTGCCACTGAACTAGACTTCCAACCTCCTAATCTTTTTAATTGTAGAACATCTCCTTCTCGATTTGCCAATAAAGTCGCAGAAGTCCGCCTGAAGCAATCGCCAGTAAAGCTATCGGCATTATTCAGTCCCAAAAACGTTGCTATTTTCTTGGGAAACTGAGCAATACTATTGTGGCCAAAAGACTGTTTGGTAATTTTTCCAAATCTCAGCTGCTGAAAGAATTTCTCGCCTTCAACATGTTTTCGGAGATTTATATATTCAGTTACTACATTTATCCATTGGACATCTGTTATAAGAAATGATCGAGGATGGTAAGTTTTTGTATTAGGAATTACTATACTTATTTTATTGTTTAAGGATTCTACGTCGCTTACTTTCATTTGGTATAATTCGTCTGTGCGGCAAGAACCGGAAATCCCGATTATTAAAGCAGTCTACAAAATTAAATCATATTATAATGAAAAGTACAGAATAAAGTGATAAGTAAATTTCTTACTTTGTGAGGTAGAAACTCTTGTGGAGCATCTTTCAAAAATGTGTCAATTTGATCTTGACTAAAAACTCTGGATTTCTTCGGTTTGTAGCCAATATTTTGTTTTTAAGGTATGCTTGAATTTTTTGAAATATCAATACAGTTTTTAATACTTAAAGTTGCACGAAGCGTTGAATATGTAGCCCACAGAGTTGAAGCCTTTTTTGTTTCAGCCAATTGACTGAAATATGCAATGAGCACGCTTTCAGAACCAATGTTTTTAACTCTTTTAGCAAGGCAAAAGTTTTGATAATTTTCGTAGCACTTTTCATATCGACCTCTAATTTTTGTCGGTAGTAAGTCATTAGCTGCCTTCTTTGCAGCGTCCCTCAGTTCTGGAGGAGTGCTTTCAAATTCACTATCAGACATTGCGACACGAATGATAACTATGAAAATTAAATTATAAAACGTTTGACACAAAACGCATTTGTTTTCCCCGCCAGTTAGATTAAAAACAATTTCACAGTTATTGGCTTTCAGCTCGAATAATTTGTGTTATTTTGAATGATAATGCACTGATTGTAAATAAAATAGTATACATACTTAGGAAAAAAGCTTAATTCCACTGTCGGGCATATTGCCGACCTCGAGCTTCGCTCTCGGCCGGTCAACTTAGCCCTCCACTGTAATGAAGCTTTTCCCCAATCGGTATGTAATCTACTATTTTTGTAACAAATGTTATCACATTACTTTTCATTTTAATTTGATTTAAATTCTAAGGAAATAATGGCAAACTTTCATCAATTGTAATTCTTTTTAATTTTAATAATAATAGCAGCTTTATACTAATGATTATGTTTGGGGTTGTTATATTTACACACCTGTACTTAGTGAACACTTCATAACATAAAAATAAGTTTGTATTATGCTAGAGGTTTTTGTCGATTGCACCGTATTTTTAAGATATAATTAGTGTTTGGTAACGCTTAATTACTGTAGAAACAATTTTTATAACAAATATTTCTATAGTAATTAAGTTTTACTTATTACTAAGCATAACTTAAAAAATGCGTGCAATTAAGGATAATAATGATTATTTAATTTAATTAAAAGTCAAATTTCCTACCACGAGTGCTTGTTGAGATTACAGGTATCTGTAACTTATAATTCGATTCTGATATTTCTCCTGTAAGCTACAGGATCTATACGTTACAGCAACTGTAACTCCCTTCCTTATGAAATTACGAAAATTGCTATTCTGAGACTAGCACTATGGATCCTGTGTTACAGATTCTTTTTTATAGATTGCTAACTTCATGCTTATATAAATGTCAGATTATTCATAACAATTCTAAGGTTATGCGATAACCGGATGTCAAGTTCAATGCCGGATGTTTAGAAATTTAAATTTTCTATTTTTTTGTAAATAATGTGCATACAAGTTTATAACATATAATTTTAGTACCACAGCAACAAAAAGGAAAAGAACAAAAAATACTTCAAACGACCAGCTTGAAATTTATTTAAAGTTTATGGGAGAAGATTATATATTCAGGAGCGGTACTGTAAACTCCACTATAAGCCCTAATTATATTACTAATAAATGGGAAGAAATTTCCAACAAATTAAATTCTGTCGGCGATGGTCCACAACTTTCCTCGGAAGAATGGAAAAAGGTACACAAGAATTTAAAAAACAAGGCCTTGTCTGGTTAATAATCTAATCTATTTTATATTTTAGCGATTTTTAGATTAGAAATACTCAACTCAATCAAAATACCGCAAAATGCAGTCACATTGCACGCAGACAGGATCTGGACCTCCCAATAAATTAACTTTAAATCCCTTGGAAGAAAGGGGTTTATCTGTTTGGGGTAAAGTGACAGTTGCAGGTGCTCCAGGTGGTACCTTATATGAAGGAATTCCGATGAATACCACAGCAGAATCAAATCTGACCACAGCAGAATCAAATCTGATTACAGCAGAAGAAAACATTGAGATTGAAAATAATAATGAACTGATTGAACAAGCAGAATTTATTTATTTGGAACGCAGAAAAGAATCAACAGCAACACCAAATAAATCATTTCGAAAGCCAAAGAGAGTAAAACCAAAGCCACTCTCGTCTTTGGCAGAAATTTTGATCAAAAATTGGGAGGGCTATTGTAAAAACCTCAATGCAAATGTAGAAAAATTTGTTAATACATTTGAAACTATTGAGAAGGAGAAATTAGAAGTAGAAAAGAAAAGGTTGAATTTTGAAATTTGTAAATTGAAATATTTACATCCAGACTTTAATTTTGAGAATGACTTGTAAATATTTGTTTTTGTGTTTAATGAATATATTTTTTATTTTGCAATAAAAGTTCTTTTTTATATTCTTATTTTTTTATTTCACAAATACAGGTTAAATGATGATATTTTCCCTAATATAATTATTTCTTAAATTTCTACCAATATGAAGAAGATCGTTGTTCTGTTGGTCATGTCCTGGATTATCTGAGTAAGAAATATATTGTATTATTATTTGTTACGACTTTTTGTACTTACTATTAACATTGGCCTCACGATAGTGCTCTATTTCGCCTTCTGGAAGAATCAAATTTGCGTGTAATGCAATGTTGTGCAGGACGCAACAAGTATATATAATATTAACTGCTCTATCTGGGGAATAAATTAATGCTCTGTGCCTCGAAAGGCATCTGAAACGTCCCTTTAACACACCGTTCGTTCGTTCAATAACATTCCGTCCAGTTGTCAACAAAGCGTTAAATTGTTCCTCAGCTTGATTCGCTAGCTGCAGAAATTGGGGTGAACAGCCAAGGTTCTAAGGGGTATCCACTATCTCCAATAAGTCTTGACGACACATCTCCTTCAAAAAAGACAAAAAGACTCTAATGACACTTATTTGCCAAATAGCCGAATCGTGGGTAGATCTAGGAAACCTGGCTGAGCAGGCAAGGATTTTGCATGACGAGTCTGATATTAACATTACGTTAATGGAATGTTTCCCTTTTCTATTTATATAAACAAAGGGCGGGAAATTTTTATCTGTTTCTGGAGGTGCCAATATGTCAACGTGGGTACCATCGATGGCACCCACTATTCCTCTTAAATTGTACTTCTCATAAAAACCGTTTTTTACAATTTTTTTTTCTTCAGGTGTTATGGGAAATTTTACCCATTGTTGCAATAAATGATTCACAATCAGTTCGCATATATAATGAATGCTTCTACTTATAGAAGTTTGTGACAGAGATATCCATGAATTGCAGCTCACAGAATTTTGGTAAGATCCTGTCGAAATAAAATTTAGCGTTGCGAAAACTTTGGTCGTAAAAGGAATTTCTGACAATATGTGTTTTTCAGTAGCGTGGGGCAATAAACTGTTTATTAATTGATAAATCGAATTTTTATCAAGGCGAAACATTTGCCGAAACGCATTATTTGTTAAATCAAATGGGTTTAGCTCGTCCCTTAATCTTCTCCGTTGAATTCTCATAAAATTTCTAACAAATAAACAGATAATATAGAAAAGCACAACAATTTATTAACTTTTACAATTAACCTACCTATTTTCATCACCTTCCAAAAGAGTACCAACAAATATGTTGACTTGTGCAACATTAATTCTACTTTTGTCAAAAACGGTAAAAGTAGTCAAAAAAAGAATTTTTTCAAACATAAATATCGAATTGTTAGGTTATAAACGGTCGCTGTAATTTCATACGGTTGGGTATATGACACCTGTAAATATTTACAAATCTATAAGGAAATCTGTAGCTAATAGGTAGCGCAGAATTGCAATCCCTGTAACTTTTATAGATTTTCGCTTACATATCTTATAGATTGTCTCAGAATCGTTGTGGTTTTAATGTTGATGAGATAGTTACAGATGGCAGGTTAAACTGTGTTCTCTCACAGAGCCAGTAGATTCAACGAGTACCGCATTCCTTTGATCTGGCAAATGCCGACACGCGAAATAAAGTGGTAATAAAAATATGATAATTCCTCATTTACTAATTTTTATTTATTTTATTAATCTATATCAGAATTCACTAGCATGTGTAAGTAAGTAACTGTATTAAACATGGTGACTGAATGCGGTTTTTTTTGCCTTTTGTTCGCGCAAATGATGAAAATTCTGGTTATCTGAGTGACGACTTTTTATGACGTTTCATAAATCTATAAAAAAACATTTTTTACCAGCCACATATTTTTCTTTATTGGAGTTTACTCCTTAAGAATCGATTTGCATATATAAGGAGCCCGGTACGAGAAAAATCTCAGCAGTAAAATCTATCAATGAATGACCTCGTTACGTTTTTGGTGCGCATCCTATGTCGCGCAACTTTCTAAGTGAACTGAAAATGCTGACTATCAGTAACGTCATTGCTTCTATTTACTCTTATCACTGTTTATTTTACCGAATATAATTTGCAATGCACAGACATTCTTTGTTTGAGTTGCATTGTATAACAAATTTATATTACATTTAAATAATTTTTGGTTTATGAACGATAGTTTCGTTTCGATAGTTTCGATATTATAGTAAATTCAATGTGTATCCATTTATAATGAATATTGATGTTATCTGTCACAACACAATAAGCAACTCGTCTGAAATTCGACAATTAAATTCTAATACCGTAAGTGAAAATTAAAGAATTTTACAGAAGATCTTGTTTTTGATTTTATAACTTACATTGTATTTAGGTACTAACTAAGTACAATGTAAGCTATAAAATCAGGAATAAAATCTTATGTAAAATTATTTATAATTCAATAATTATAAAACCTTGAAATATTTAAATTTTCCGCCAAAGCAAACACATGTTCTACAAGGGTAGCGTTCTGTTTTACAACCTGTCAACTAAGAGATGAGGTTGTGCGTAAAAACAGGTGGCAGCAAAAACATAGTCCCCATTTCTTTTCATAGGAGTTGTGCATCTTTTTAACTTATTTATCTATGAAAGTATTTTCAAATAACTATGGCAGAAAGAGGTGTAGATGATATTGCCGGAACATCTAACAAAACACGTGGCTGCGTTATAATTCATGTATTATATGTATGAGCATGTGCAATTTGTATTTATTAAATATTTTAATAATTATCGATGTAGTTCATATAAATATATATTTGAGAACAACACATAAAATTAGATAATAATTAACCCAATATGAATTATCGAGCGCATCCACATAAAATAGAAAATTTCTAACCTAACCAAAAATTCGATGTCTATAAATTCTACCAGGTTATTATGATTTATTTTATAAATAATTTTTAAATATTAACAATTCTAGTCAATAATTCGATAATATTATCAGAAAAATCGACAATATTTTTTCATTATAATAATGTTTTCATAAAATTTTCTTTCGAAAAGTTATTTTTTACGTTCATACAGTATCAATCTTTTTTAAGTTAAATAAACCCTTTTTGCGTCTGGTTAGACTATCGAACTTAAGGAGTAAACTCCAGTCGTGCGTCGGAGCTGACACACACAATTTTTTTTAAATCCATAATGCAATGCAAAACTTGACTGTATTATAAGCACTCTTATAGTAAAAACTTAATAAAACATTAGCAACTATTTGATTTAGTAATTGTAAGTAATACTTAACTTAGTTTTTTTACAAATAGCACATTTAAATAGATCTCAATAGATATTTCTTTTTCATTTAACGTAATATTAAAGTTTAAATATCTAATATCTTCCAACAAAAAGCGAAATTGTAATTTAAATTTAATAATATTTTTTTGGGAGATACTCGTTAAATTTCAATCATATACAAATATGTATTATCTCTTCACTGCTTGTTATAGGTTTAATGTTTTGAACAATCTTTTTAGTTTTTAAATGATATAACAAATTTAAATAATAAGTATATTATATCTTAGTATCTGTCGATAAATGCTTGGTTATTTTTATTAATTGCATAAAATAAGTTATTCAATAATTTTTATTTTATAAACTAATAAAATAAATACTAATAGGTTTAATCTTTTTTCCAAGTGACAACAAAAATGCAGCTTAAAGATATAGCAATTTAGTTCTTTTTATTTATAATAACAAAAAACACTTTTTATTATTTTATTTAATTTAATTTTTATTTAAAAGTTGGTTAATGCCGTAAACTTTAGGGTACTATAACAGTTACATTTTTAATAATGTTTAAATAAAACTCAACATACTGGAAACTCAATATTTTATAAGTTTATTAATAAACTACAAGTATGTTGTATAAAAGCAAAAAGATTTTATGGAATTTAATAAACTATGTACGTTATGTGTTATTTTTAAAGATTTTAGTTTGAAAATTGATATCACGAACTAAACTATTTAGGTAGTTATAATATTATTTTGCAAAACAATATTAATTTTATAATGGAATAATAAAATATATTTCTTTTTTTAATTAATTAATTAAAAAAAATATTGAATGTAAAATTACCTATCATCATTAATTAATCATAAATAATTAAGTTTCTTTGTTGACTTTGTTTTGTTATATAACCTAAAAATAATTTAAAAAGACACTTGCGATAAAAGTTTGTTTTTATACTTAATGAGAAAGACCATTATTGACAATAGCGCAAGTTAACTGCTAATGGTCGACTTCAACGCGACGACGATAAAAAATTCTTTAGCAACTGATTATTATAAAAGGTAAATACACTTTGCGTAAATTAGGGTTAAGGCAATTTATTTGATTGATTATGAAAACAGTTTAAAATTTTACTTTATTTAGAAATACAATTTTTATGGGAACGGCAATGCAGTTTAATTCAAACATGACCAACATGAATAGAAAACTTTGTATAATGCGCAGCAGACAACAAAACAAATACCTTACATTGTCAAGTACTAGTCTTTTTTTGTAAATAATAATATTCGTCACAATTTAATAATAAAATTAGAAACTTTTAGGAAAATTACATTTAAAAGCAGTTTAAAGTTTTCTCGTTATATTTGCAAGAAAATAATTTGAAATATAAATAATAAGATTGGAAAGTATTAGACTGTTGTCCGTAAGTAATTAGAAAACATACTTCTTAATTAAAAACTTTTCTTTTAGTCTACGCTTTTTTTTTATAAAAAAGCTTTACAATACTTAATAATTGGAATTGTTTTAGTTTATTCGTACTTGCCGTCGCTAAATCTAACATAGACTTAACTCATTAACATTTAAATTGTTAATTGTGTATCTTTGATATTGACGTATGTACATATATATAATGGTACAATTTAATGTCAGGATTGTAACCAATTCAGTATACATCTATGAATTTGTTCTCCAATATTTTCTGCATTTATTTACACGTTTGGCTGGTGTAACCAACTTACACATATTAACAAGTAGAGACACTCAACGTTGGTGCTTGTCATGTTTGTACAACCAATTTTAAGTCAGAAAGAAGTAGTTCAAGCTAGATGTAAATAGCAGTTTTTATAAGTAGATGGTGCACTAAGTTTGGGTTAATATTTACTCAAATTTTGAAATAAATAAAGGAGTAAATATATATACAATTAAATAACTTTTATGTTTAAAAATTATTTTTGTAAAATTGTTTAATTTGGAAATAGCAAAACAACTCAATGCAAATCATATAAATAAAAGTTTAGCACTATTAAAATGCTTTGGAGTGACTTTTGATAAAGTTTCATAAAATTTTAAAAAGAAAGTATTAAAGTGACTTTAACTTAAATTCAAATAAAATAATAAATCATTAATAAATAATTATTGACATTAAACAAATATATACATTTTTTGTTCATCGTTTTTAGTAATTAGAACTTACTAAAACCACAGCTAAAACTGAATTGCCAGAGTGTACAGCCAACATTAGGATTTATAATTAATTCATTTTTAATAATTTATCAATAAATTAAAAGTACACGTAAGTAATTGATTAGTCACAACAAAGTTTTATCAGAATACAATAAATACAAAATCAATAATAATTGAAATATTTTTTTTTTAATTTTGGTAATTAAAAACACATATTAAGATTTAACACATCGATAGCGATCCGTTAAATATAAATATTAACTAAATTTTACCTAATGTCGGAGTCGCTCAGTGATATACTGAAAAGAAACATACTTGTGGTACATTCGAGTTAGAAATGTACTAGTATACTATTAGATGGTTTTGCCATGTATTAATGTATCTTTTCCGTCGATCGTTCATTAATACTTGTATTAACGTATAATAATGTATCAAAAGTAGTGCGGTAATAGCCCCTATTACCGCACTACTTTTAAACCAATGAAATCAACGAATTTCTATTAACGCTCGCTTTTTTTTTAACCAATAAAATCGTAGAAGAGAATTAAGATTTTTATGAGGTTACGTATATTGTATTAGTTAGCGTTTTTAAACAAAAAATAAATTAAAAAATTCACCTGTGCATTATTATAATTAAACATTTCCAATAATTGTAGGTTAAGTAACCTGATCACTATAACGAAAACAAAATGATATACTTTGGAGTTACCAAGATGCTAAAAGAAGCTGATAAATAAAGTCTTTATTAACAATAACTGTGGTCTACATCATCTGACTATTTTATGAGCACACAAATTGTCAGTTGGTTTTTATCGATGATTTTCAGTTGCTTTTACGGAGCCTTCCTGATAACAAAGTTGTGATGTTTGTATGTTATATAAAATGGTATATAAACATATATTTTAGTTTATTACATAAATAACAACGTATATTTTGTATAAACCAAAATACTTATCATATAACTGTGTTGTAGTGATACACTCGTGTACTTCTTTTGCATACATACCGAAAACATTACGTATTTATAAGAATAAAAGAGCATTTAGTTATCGTTACTTTCTTCGACATTACCTTCTTCATCTAAGCAACTACTTCTCTGACATTTGCACTAATTTGTAAAACATTGCTCACTATGCTTTGCTAAACTACACATGAACTTTTATCAGATTCAAATTGTATCGATAAGTTAGTGAACAGCATTTTTTTTAGTAAATCATAAACTAAAAAGTTTTACTAAAGAATTGTTACTAAAAATCAGCTTTTTGCATGCTGTTCATTTAAAAACTACAATGTAGCACATTATGTTATGGTTAATATCACAAATCTATAATACCAATAAACGATTATGAATTTCTCGTATGTACATACCAGATTCTTTTCTTTAAATTGCCATTACGTAAATATTCTTATAAACAAAAGTAACACAACAATATGATAGAAAATATATATTTAATCTATAAGTAGGTGAACTAGTTTCTTCTCTCTAAAGCCATCATTCATTAGGGACAACACTAAACTATAATTCGTGGCATTCTTGTACTCAAACCCAATCTGTCGTAAGAATTTGTTTATAACATCTGGTTCACCGTGGTAGTTTAACATTCACTTACATTTTCCAAACTAAAATGTTTATTGTTAAAACTTTCTTATCTACAGAAGTAAATATGTATTAAAATTACCATTGTTTTTATCGTAGATTTTTAATGTTTCCTGGTTAGCCTATGGTTTTATTCCTAATAACAATATTCGTCATTTATGAACCATTTTTAAATGTATAAACACTTTATTTGCTTTATAAATAATTTTGATTTGCTTTTTACATCTAGTTCAGCTTCTGTGTACAAAGAAAACAATCCCACGATTACCTTTCGGTTGATAAAGAGAACTTTTTAATGTTTCGAGATGTAATTTTCTTTGATTACCTAGCATACTTTTAATCGCATAAAACTAAAAAATTTTTGCAATCATTGATATTTTCAAAACTAATTATAATCAATCCGATTAAAATTTAATTGACGCGTTGAGGTTATATAGCATTCCCATTACTTAAAAATCCCACTACCGTTGATACAAAAATAAAACAATTGTTTAGTAGATAAAATTATAAAATTATAAGTAAATGCAAAAAATTAATAAGATACGATCGACGGAAAAACTTAAAAACCAGACAGGTTGGATGTTAGTAGTGTGCAATCTCATAATTGCATTCAAATTTTCATCTGTTAGCCGGTTTCGATGGACTGATTTATTTAACTTCGTTATTGAAAATGTTTGTTCGCATATATATGTACTTGCAAACAAACATGCACATATTGCCGCTTGATTCCACAACATTGGATAATTTGCCTTTGGAAGACATTTATAAAAGTTAAATCAGTTCCCTTCTTTATGCTTGAATTTCAGTTCATGATTATTGTAAAGATCGATAAGTTCTAACTGCAAATCTGGTTTTACGTCTTCGAATGAAACATCAAATGGGTTGGCAAAAGTTCTAACTAGCACTTTGTCTCGTTGAAATTTCTCAAATCTCTCTTCAAATGCTTTTGTACCTTCTCCATGTGGAAAGCATATTTTACAGAACTAATATTATATTTTTTAAACACATTGCTGCAATTGGGAAAATGATTAGTGTTATTATTCAAAAGATTTGAATGGAATAAGCCCAATTTTGTTTGAAATGCTGCAATGTTGTCTGCAAGATGTGATACAAATTGATCTTTTCCTTGGAGCTTAAGATTCAACCCATTTAAATGAGCAGTAATGTCGGTTAAAAATGCCAAGTCACATAACCATACATCACTTTCAAGATAATCGACTGACTGGCCTTTGTCAATAAGAAAAACTTTGATTTCATCGATCAAGTCTTAAAAACGTTGTAACACCTTCCCTCTGCTCAGCCATCGAACTTCAGTATAAAAAAGTAGGTCTCCATGCTCGGCTTCAATTTCATCAAGAAAACTTTTGAATTGTCTATGATTTAGACTGCGTGACCTAATAAAATTTACAACTTTTACCACGTCACCCATAACCTTCTTAAAACCTAGAGTTTGGCCTATCAAATTCTGCTGATGAATTATGCAATGATACTTTATTAGCTCTTGTGTTAATCCTAATTCTTGTATATGTTTTTCAAGAAGTGTCACCATTCCTTTATGACGGCCAACCATGGCGGGCGCACCATCAGTAAATTCCAACCAGTTTTGACAGTTCCATGCCATGTTTTTCAATACTTTGAAGCAATCCTCGCAATAAATCAGATCCCGTTATCTGTCCGTGCAGTGATTGAAATTCTAAAAGTTGTTCATATATTTCAAAATCATCAGTAACCCCACGCACAAAAATACACATTTGAGCTGTTGATGTAATGTCAGTAGATTCATCCACAGCAAGTGAATAATATGTACATCTTTTAAATATATCACAAAATTTAGCTTCAATGTTTTCTGAAATATCTATTACGCGACGTTGCACTGTCATCCGGTTCAAACTGACTGCATTAAAGTTTTTTACACAATTTTTACAACATAATTTTTGTGATGCAGTAACTAAACACGTTTTTACGAAATCACCATCGGTAAATGGTTTTGAATTTTTAACTATTAAATTAGCTATATCAAAACTTATTTCAACTGCTTGTTCCAAATCGTTACTATTTTTCACAAAAAGATTTTGTTGAGTCTTTAATGAACGGCATAGTGACGCAACCTTTTGTTTTCTAAGTTCTCCTGTAAATTTCTGATTAAAATCCTTATGTTTAGTTTCAAAGTGTCGCTTGAGATTGTATTCTTTGGGAACACTTATGTTTTGGTTGCAAATTAAGCACACGATACAATTTTTGTTTTCTATAAAACAGTATTGTTCAGTCAATTTTTCTTGAAACAACCTTCGTTCGTCTTCTAAAGATCGTTTTTTCATCTGTGGTTTGTTAGACATATTGTCAACAAAAACAAATATGAATGCTGAACACACAAATTTAATAATATGTAGTTTTATTGTAGGTGTAACGACTTACAGTACTTATGTAACTACCAACTATTAACAACTGTCCTATACGTACACGACTACGCGTACAAATAAGATGGCCACTTACAATGCAGGCAGGCAAAAGACACCAATCCCGATGAAGATACCCGAATGGGTTCGGTTATTCCTGAGATTCACCGGTGGAATGCTACTAAAACTAAAATATCAAAAACATTTACTTCATTTATTTTTTAAACAAATTCTGAATTTTATCGTAATAATTCGGATGTGTTTAACGGGCCGCAAAAATACGTTCAAGGGCCGCATGCGGGTTGTGCATCACTGCATTAGAGTGTGTCTCCTGTTGATGAGCCCCATAAGGGCAAAACGACCGTCCAGTAGTTCACTCTGGTGGCATCTGCATAATTGCATTGACATTGATGACCCCTTTTACGTTGTGGTTTTATGGGACAGTTTCATTCTAAACTATTTTGATTTACGCCGGCGCGGGCTAAAACCAAGTTACAACATTATCTGCCTTATAGCTATTTACAAAATCCATACAGTTTCAAAACAAATTCGTATTAGTTTTAATAGAGTTTCAAATTTTGAATTGTTTTTGTTTTAGATTTTAACTTGGTAACTGTGGCGGACATATACCTACCTCGTAACTTATATCATGCTTAAAATAGACCAATTAAGGTAACAAAAATTTGAAATATAGTTTTAGACTAAACCGATTTGGCGTTATCTGGGAAGTTACATTAATTTTCAAATATCTTATGTACAGCTTTTGACAAAAGTAATGTCCCTCGGACACATAGGCAACCAAAACATCAGGTTCACGATCGTAAACGAAGATTTAAAAATAAAGACGCATGAAGGACGATTAGATGTTGCGTTGCGCTAATTTGCAATGGTAGTATTGCTAACTGGCAAAAGTGATTCACAATAACAACTTTGATAAGGTGGGATTTGTATTACCTCTAAGTGACGTAGCATGGCAAATATATTTACAATGCTTAAAAAATAGATATTACCTGTATTAGACCAAAAATCTAATTAAATTCAATTCAAAAACGCAAATAATAAATTGCTCTACGGGCGACAATATTACAAAATAATGCTCACATGTATAATTAATAAAAAAATAGATATCTTGTCTTTAATATTTAACAATTTCGTTTTAAGCGGCAATTGTGAATTTTGAATTTGTGACAATAAATTAAAGGCGCATTATATTTGCATAATTTGATTACGGTTTCCGAAAAAATAGATTCTATATGGTCTACCTATTTATATTACCTTTTTGAGCTGAACAGCCTAGATTCTATATCAATCACTTAAATTAGCCAAAAGAAAAAAAGTACTTTGATTTTGAACTAAAAAAATAAAAATTTTATATAAAGGAAATAGCTTGGAGCACCTTCGATAACATAGATAATGACCAAAAACGAGATTTTTATTGTATTACTGAATGTATTCAAAATTATTTTTTTAATTGATAAAAAATCTTTCTTTTGTTCAAACTATGTAAATATATTCTAACGTAACATTGCAATAATACAATAAAATCTTCATCCTGTAAAAAAATGATACATTAATTAATGGATTATCAAAAATAATGCATCATTTACAACGCTGTAATAATTCACACAATCGTTGCATTTAGATTTGATACCGCTAGATAAATTTATTGTGCTGTATCTTGAGCAAAAATCAGTTGTATCACAAAACATCAAAGTGCTAACGCGAACTGAGATTAATGCTTATAGAATATACTTTAGCTATATCAATTGAATCGATTGAAGGTTTCTTACCTAAAATGTGAAAAGTGGTTTATGAGTGTATACGTGTAATTATAAGTGAGAAAGAAAACGTCTAAAAATAAAGTTATAGATAAGCGCATACCATACTGACGCCTATCAGTATATCTTTTTTTTACCTTTTTTGAACTTTCTTTTATTTGTCACTGTTAAAATGTTTTGTTTTGAAATAAGTTTCTTAAAACTAGACTTCTGGGAAATCCTTTAGTTTCTTTGGAGACCATAGGAAAAATAGTTGCGCTATGGGAGATCGGTGTTCCAGTTACTGAAATAGCAGAGAGGGTTGATTTGCTCTTGGGGTGTAGTTATTTAACGAAATAGAAATTTTAATCATTAAACATCATTTAATCTTGCTTTTGTGCTTAAAGCGTCGCCATATAAAGTTTGTAGTATAAAATCCGTATTTTTGAAATATCTAAAAAGCTAATAATAAAATGCTGTGCTGTTTAGTAACAATCACCCGTTTTTGAGAACACTAGCTTTTTCTGGAAAAACGCTGTATATTTAAAAAAAAATATTTCTTTTTCGTGTTTCAAGTAGTCATGCCATGATTATCGCTCAAACCTATAAATTGAATGTTGCAGATAACTAATTTTTCGTAATCCTAGTCCAGTATTTAGCGCTCTTTATTTATTATTTAAACTGGACTTGCACATAGAACTTTATTTCTTCCGTTGGTTTTTAAAGAAAAAATGAACGGAATATTATGCAAACAACCATCTTTACGTTTTCAAACAAAAGGAAGATAAAACACAATTTTTACTTTAGCTAATCCACGTATTTTTATGACGGAAAATCGTTTATAAATTTCTGATTTTGTTTTAATGCTTACTATATTTCATCATAAACATTTCTTTTTCTCAAAAGCGGAAGTGTGAAGGAAATTTTTGTACTGTTGTATATGTTTAATAATTGTTTAATAGCTTTTTTCAATAATTGAATAATATATAACAATATGCACGACAAATTTGTTTGGCGCGGGTTCCAGCTCACAGAAACAAGATTTTTTTATTCTATAAACCTATGTAATCAAAGAAAAAAACTTAGTTTTTTTCTCAGGAAATAAAACGATCATCGTTTAGTGTTAATTAAGAAATACTTTAATAATGAATGCATACAACTAACGCCAGGGCGTTGCAAACTATTATTACTTTTTTGGCAATCAATTTCAACTGATTAAGAGTTCATAGCATTGATATGAGACATTAATTTGTTAATTTGATGGGAATGATTTACATCAAAGAGTCGATTGTATGCATTGGTTAATATTAATTCATTTATTGAAATAGAATGCTTCAAGATAAAAATTGAGACATTTGCTTATTGCAGGAAATTTTTTGAAATTCCTCAAATATAATAACGACATTTAGGTTTTTATTTGGCGTCATAATCGAATTAAGGGAAATTGCACTTATATTTTACGACTCCCTTATTTTTTGTAGTCAACGCAAGTTTGGAGATGGATTCGAAAGGAACAAAAGAGAGCCGAAAATAATCGTCTCTTACAAACGAGACAACGTACTGGACGACGCCGGATTTTAAACCATAATAACGAGAACAACATAAGGCAATGTTGCGCAGAAAGACCATTTTGCACGTCTACCATGATTAGAGATAATCTACAGCTTACTTGGAAATATCAGGACTGAGGTTAGGAAATTACACAGTATTGAAATTCACAGTCGCATTCCTGCCAGAAAGCCACTGATAACAAAAGAACATGCCCGACGTCGAGCACAATTTTGTCAAGCCAACGCAAGACGAAATTGGCAGCTTGTAATTTTTAGTGACGAAAAAACATTTTGCTCTTCGGAAGATTTCCAAAAAACACTGTGGAGAGCGAATAGTACCAGATACAATTTTGAAAATATCCAACCCATAAAACGCATTAGACGTGTAAGTACAGGTTATTGGAGCTGGATGGCAACTCTCCCATTCATCGAAGACGAATAGTTCGAGAATGGTTTGAACAACATCCAGAGATACACGTCATAGAGTGGCCAGCCAGGTCTCCAGATCTTAACCCCATCGAAAATCTCTGGACAGCTGCTGTGCGTGAATGGGAAAATAACATCATGATTTGAAATATAGACCAACTTCACGCAAATATTATGCGTACTTAGAATACTCTACACCTGAATAATATTGGTAATAATAAGATTGGTAAATACATGCCTGCTCGCATTCAAGCTTGTATTGAATCCGATTGATACTACACAAAATATTAATTAGCCTTTATTACTTTTCCTTGTTCAACTTAAACAAAAATTAACACATTAATATTATGTTTAATTTTTAATGTTAGGGTGTTAATCATTATTTTTTTGTTTAATTTGCCTTTCTCTTTGCATAGATAGTTATATTGTTACTTACATTTATATTACATGTCCATAGATAATTGATATGTAATAAAACAATAATAATTTAATTCTTATTAACCAAAATATAAATGAGTTACATTCATATTCTGATTAATACTTTACACGTAAATTTTTTTTATGCTAATTTCTCTGTTTAGATCAATTTTATAACTAAATAGATGAATTAACTACAAATCGCGGGACCACGACCATGTCGTGCCAATTACTTTCGCATTGATTATCAAATCGCGGTATGATGTATGTATCTGTAATTAAAATATTTTGATTATCTCATTTCCATACTATTTCAATCTTCGATAAACTATTAATGTTATGTATGGAATATCATTGATAAACGTAAACTTGTAGTTTGTTTTAAACGTTTCATAACCAGCTTATCGATATTACATTCAATTATCTTCTCTTATATGAAAAGTAACTTGATTATATTTATACACCACAATTATGTAACTTTCATCTGTTATCTTTAACTACCTAAATTGTTACAATTTAGCCATAATATATTTAAGCCAAAGGATGGCATTTGTCAGGCCAAATTAGTGACTGCATGTTAATATTTCGATCTTCAATTAGCCAATTATGTGAGAGGTTGGTGACATTTGTCAGTTTATTTCTTATCTTCAGTTTAAGTCATTTCTACAATTTAGTGCAATAGGGAATTCAATCAACTTTCATATTACGAATTGTATATTTTATAAATAAGTTGTAATTTTTAGTATAACTTAAATATGTTCATATTACCTTTCATTCCTGCAGAAACATCTTTTCTGTAAGTTCACTTTACGTAGTTTATTCATCTTAGTTAAATTAATATTTTTTCTTTACATTATGTTTCTCTTTTTTGCTGCGATGTATTTTAATAAAACGATTACATATTTATTCTTAAGTCGATTGTCGTTTATGTGATAAATTATTTTTATGCGCTAACATCTATTTGTATATCCTTATCATCTCAATGCCTTGCATAACTATAAATTGTACTTATTGCTTTTAAAATAAAAAAAATATGTTAGTAACTTCGCGTAATAAATAATTACTCTGTGTGAAGAAACCACTGTTCAAATTTCATACCTTTATCTAACTTAAAGTTGACTGCTTTAACGTCACAATTTTTTTAGTACAACGTAATTAAAAACAAATGAGGAATAAAACTGTTTTAAATATAGTAAACAGACAAAGATGAAGAATATAATATTTTATTTTGAGAGTTATTAAGAATAAAGTCTTCTATTTTTGGTCATTATTGGTAATGTGTCTATCTAATTCCTTTATATAATAAAGTAAATTTATAACATGTAAATCTGCTTTTGAATGAATTGACCATTCTGTTTAAATTGCATGAACCAGTGTCCCAAGTGAGTAAATACCTTAAAACTAGAAAAATCTATACAAAATTAAAAATTGGTGTAATACATTAGCGTTCAACCAGTGGCTTTGGTTGCAGTATTGGTAACGCTCCTAGCTATTTCTGTTTTTTAACAAAATAATATTACCACACACAAAATTTAAATTTTTTTAGTTCAAAATCAATCTACATTTTTTTCCTTTTGATTAATTTAAATGTTTGATATAGAATCTAGGCTGTTTAGCTCAAAAGGGTAATGTGAATAGGTAGAAACCGTTTAGAATCTATTTTGTCGGAAACCGTATTTAAAGGAAAGTAAATATAAATGCGCCTTTAATCTATTCTCAAAAATACAAAATTCACAATTGGCGTTTAAAACGGAATTGTTTGGTATTAAAAACAAACTATCTATTTTTCTTACTAATTATAGAATACACTTGTGTAATTTATAATATATAATTATTGTAATATTGTCGCCCATTGAGCAATTTAATATTTGCATTTTTGAATTGAATTGTTAATAGATACACGTAATATCTCGTTTTTTAATGTTTGTAAATATATCTACTATGCTAAGTGACGAAGAAGTAATACAAGTTCCACCTTATCAGAGTTACTATTGTGGACCACTTTTGCCAGTTAACAAAACTACCTTTTCAAATTAGCGCAACGCAACAACCGTCCTTGTTATTTATAAATCTTCGGTTACGATCGTGAATGTGATACTTTGGTTGCCTATGTGTCTGATGGACATTACATTTGTCAAAGACTGTACATTCTATAAAAATAAATAATGATATTATCTTTTAAAAAAATTCGACTTGCACTAAACAATAAAACGATTTTTAAGTTTCTCAAATCTGCTAACTAATTAATGGGACAGGACACATAGTACTATAAATGAATGAATTAGTTGAATGTCTCTACTTTTAAAAATATGTACCTGTTTAAGTGTAACTGTATTGAAAGAAAATTGAATTGTGGATGCTCACACTAAAAACTAAATAATATTGCATGCTCTCTATATAAATCCGGTATTACCCCTTGATTTTTGGTACTTATTTACCGTAGTTTATTTATTGAATAAAATTGTTAATTTTTGATTTTGTTGTATATGATTAAATTGGTTAGATTCCCAATTTTTACTCGTTTAAACATGTACACTTTAAGTAGACATTTTTTTATTAAAAACTCTTTGTGGGATGTGCATGTCATTGGCGTATTAAACAATTGAATAAAATATTTTTTAAGGTAATTGATGATTCCTGCTAAAATTCCTATTTTACACTTACTATATAAATAAAATCTATTAAATAGAATTAAAGCCGTGGAAACTACATTTACAAATGTCAATACTCAATTTTATCAGAATTACCATAACCTTTGAAAACTAAAAATAAATTAGATTTATTTTGGGGTAATTCATCATTGCCTTTATTGGACAACTGTTCTAATGAAATAGCACTAATTACGGAATAATCAATGGAAATAGGACTATCCGGTAAAGAGTGTAAAAATATTTCAATGTTTGAACTTGTATTTACGGTAGTATCAGCTTTGGTATGAGAATGTAGTGTCTTCCGTTGGCAATTGAACATAATTAAGAGTTTCATTTTCACTTAATAACTAAATTTCGCCTACTTCGCAATTTCCAGAATCAACGGCAATTTGGATCCTTAAAAACATATTTGATTTTAAAGCTGCTGTTGGATTTATATTATAGCTACCTTTTTGCCGAATTACAGAAAATAAGTTTTCTAGTGGATCTTGCTGTGTTCTTGATGTTATTAAATAAGAACAATTTTCAAGCTCTAACTAAATCATCACATAAGAAAAATGTGGCTTGAATGTAAGAGTAGATATTGTTTCTTGGTCCGCGTATTTTACTATCTCTTAATATTCCACTATTTAAAGCATCAAGTATATTATTAAACCGTTTCAAAAAATCGGCAGTGTTTTCAGCTGTATTAGATTTTAATTGTTATTATTAATTAATTTTACATGTATCGGGCCATACACGGTAAAAAATAATTTACACCTGAGTCTATATCCGTACGTCCGTTTCGTTAACATTACAGAACGAATGTTTACATACATACATTTGATATAAACTAATTTTACAAAACTAAAAGATGTATATAATTACATACAAATAAATTAAAAAATGGATTTACTGAAATTTTATGAGACCTTAAAATAATTTGTATTTTGGTACAATACACCAAGTAATAAGATTGTAACATAGTAAATATTTTTCAAAAGGCTCTTTAAAAAATGACAGATTACTTATTTCTGCTAACTCACATTCTGCGTCACAGTGATCAATTACATAAACACATTTTACTGCATCGTACTCGACCGGTTTCCACTACTTTAAGACTAAATATGGGGTACCGTCTGATAGGACAATGTCAATTATAAGTGAAAATTGAGGTACAGCTTGTTTTATTTCAGTACACACGAAATATCCTACTTAATAAATAAAAACACCATAAGTTAACCATTTTAATAGAATAATATTATTTTTAGTAGAAAAAAGAAAATTATAGGTAGTATTTACAGAGACTACTTTTCATAGGACCGTGTTCGATTTTGCTATCGAAACCGTTATTATTCCAGTGATGATTCATATAAATTTGATGTTCGTATGACAAAGTATTACAAATCGAGGTAAAATTTCTCAATTTGAACACCAAATTTTTAAAATATCCGTGTTTTGACTCAAAACTCATTGTCATAAGTTGACAAGAGGGCCTAATGCATTTATAATTCTGCTATAATGAGTAAGTATATGATGCTTTAATATTCTACGTTTATCAAAATTATTATCAAAAAAAGTAAGATGATCTTCGATTAAAGCTTTTAATTTTGTCGGTTCCAACCTGAATAATCGTGAAGAAAGAATAATTTGAGTAATTGAAATTAAAAAAGAAATTAAATAAAACATAGTTTTTAATTGGTTATTTAGTAAATTACAAATTATTATTGTAAGGAATCTAATTAAGTACCAAGTTTGAGCAGCTCGTTGACCTATTAGATGACCAGGTTTATCTAATATTATTGGGCTAGGTTTGTCCTGTCTGTTTTACCAAATGGAAACGATTTCAACATAAAATTAATATCATTCAAAGTAGCTACTTTGTCTTCAACTAGCAGTTTTAGAAATATTTAATTTCATAAAGCGCAATTCCTTCTAAAATATCATGCATGGGATCTACTGAAGATTCAAAAAAAATTAAAATATTGTAGGTCACATAGTTTACTGCGATGCTTAATTCCAAATACTTGTTTTCCTTCTTGGTCTCAGAGCAATGGAGTTTATAGTTTTCATGTTTCTCAATAAAGATATATCTTCTTTTACTAGTATTTGACCTGTTACCTGGACTAAATCGAATCAAACGCCCTGCTACGCTAAATATCTCTTATTAACCCCAATTAATGCCAGTCATATCATTTATAAAATTAACACCGCCATTTCAATTCGTACTAATATAATTAACGAACAATTTATACAATTACAATCGACAGAAACTGAAGTTGCGCTATCTAGTGAACTTTTCCTGAACCACCCGAAGTAAAATAACGTCGCTGAGCTACACCGGATACCACATCAGCTAACGCCTGGAAGTTAAATAAAATAAAATTATGTACAATTTACAATTGTTGGCTTTTTAAACCATTATATTTATTTCTGTGTTTTTATTGTCTTTTAGAAAATTGTTTCACTCATTTTACTACTGTGAATTTTGTAATTTAAGTACTTCTAATTTTTATTAATTTTTATAATAATTTTTTTATATATTTAGATATTTATATATATATATTACCGACAATAGCACGTTTTTGGGAGTACTTATCTTACTACAAAGTACAACTAAAAATGTTATAAAAAATTAATCTAAGAAAAATTTGAAACTAATAAATATAAATTTACAGACAAGATCGTATCTAAAAGTTTGGTTATTATCTGTATTCATCGATATCGCCGGTATTTTTAAATGCCTACATAACTCTGTCTTACTTTTTCATTATTTACAGTAATCGTTATGTCATTTAACGGTTCTTGTGAAGATACGGTAGTAGAGCTGACATTGACAGCAAGTGTATGAGCTACGACTATTTTTTGGTTGCAGAAGCATCTATATAGTATTTATCAATTGCCGAAGATTTCCAGCTAGTCTAGGCGTGACATACTTGACCTTCCACAAACAATTACCAGTGACAAGCTCAGGTTCCGGTAGTTTTAAAAAACTAGCAATTACTTTTGGTGCCTTACCAATTGTATTAATTCGAATTGGATGGTTAATACAATAACCATGTTGGTGTGTTTAAAAAAATCGGGAGTTAGTTACTTGCGTAGTACGAAAACTTCAATATTTCTTTAATAAAGCAATCTATAATTTGTGTGATATAAATTTTCTTGGCATATATTTTTTGTTTTAGGTAGATACCACAATGCCATTACTTGTAAATTTAATATCTTGCACTGTAATGTTAAGTATTTCCTCACATCTACATACACGATTGTCACCCACTATAAGGATGATCTGAAAATCTATTCAAGTTGACTAAACTCGACTAGCTTTACTAGATTAGGTAAGAATTGTACAAAACCCAACTAAACTGATATCTGATTTTTGAAAATTAACATGCACGAGAGCTTATTATTCAGTAATATTTATGTATAAGGAAATTGTTAGAAAGTTATATTGTAATTTCACTTATTTTATAAGCCAAATATGTCTTGTCATCTGTTGCATTTATAAAACGATTAATATCGTCTAGTTATAAAATTTTATGCTTCATATCCTGTCGATAATTTCTTTAAGGATGCTAACAATTTACAAAAATTTAATACGATATTATGTTTAAATATCAAATGGTGTTTCCACCTCGTGACAATTTCCACGTACTAAATATTAAAGAAAGAAGTATACTGCAGGTAAAATTAGTTGGTATATGTTAGTTCACAAAACTACTGTTGTCAATTAAACATTGATCAAACAGTCGTAAAAGAACCACCAACTGAAAACGTAGTAAGTAGTCAGTATAGTTGTGAAAAACAACATCAAAGAAACGATGGACAGCTGTTTCGTTCTTTTGGAACTCTTCAGCACCGTGATAACTCTAATGTGTTTTCACTATTACTGAGAACTACTGCAGTTATATCTCGTAAGCATCCGAGTAGCATATGTGAATAACAAATGGTGTTTCCACCTCGTGGCAATTTCCACGTACTAAATATTAAAGAAAGAAGTATACTGCAGGTAAAATTAGTTGGTATATGTTAGTTCAGTTTAGTTAGTTTCAGTTGGTGGTTCTTTTACGACTGTTTGATCAATGTTTAATTGACAACAGTCGTTTTGTGAACTAACATATACTAACTAATTTTACCTGCAGTATACTTCTTTCTTTAGTTTTTAAATATCTTTAAGCAGGCCTTTAGAATTTGAAACGCTTTGTACCACCGAAGACGATCTCTCTCTCCTAGTGGACGTATGTGTGACTCCGGCCGACTCGAGTGGAGTAAGGTGCGGGTAACAAAAATTATTTTTTCTGGGCGCCAGCAAGTCTATACCCAATGACACACACACCTTGACGCAGCAGGACCTGCGCTAATGCGTTCAAGTGCCACCTAAATGGCGTAAAGGAAAAAAACAAACGAGTAGACGTTCAAACGTCTATAATCGACACAGAATCTATAAGTAGAATCTTTCTTCTTGACCAACAAAATAGGGGAAAACTAACCGCTAAACGAAGGTTCAACTACTCCTTTGGCTAACATATCGTCCAATTCTTTGTTTATCTGATCTTGTACGACCGGTGAAACAGGGTAGTACCTTTGTTTTATAGGCGGCGAGGCGGTTTTTATGACATGGTGGGCTAGGTGTGTGCAACCCAAATCGTCTCCCATTAAGTCCCTATATTTGCTTGCAAGCTCTTCTATTTCTGACTTCTGCTGTACAGTAAGCTTACTGTTTTCTGTCCCACTAGCTGAAACGTGTTGTATTTCCAAAAAGTACCATTCGTTCTTTCTTAAATCGGGTATTATCCCCAAAGATTTAAAGAAATCTACTCCAAGAATAAGAGTGTGAGGTAACCTAGGAACAACCAACATTTCTATTAGACTAAGCTTTCCTCTAACTTCGACCGGAACTAACATCGTGCCTATACCTTTACAAGATTCTCCACTGGCAACCTTGACTTGCACCTCGGACGTATTCAGCTGAAGACCAAGACTGGACATTACTTTCCAACCACCATTACCTAGAACAGTTCGAGACGCGCCAGTATCCAGTAGTCCCAAGACTTCCCTACCTAAAACACGAATACGAAGATGTGGTTCTAAAATAAAGTTTAACACAGCCGTCAACTTCAAAGAGGAAACATCAACGTCGTCCGTCCGATGGCCAGTCAGTGGCGACGTCGGTCGTTTCCCGAAGGTTGACTATTATTCGACCTCTGTGCACAATCAGGACAGTTTCGTGAGGTGACCCCAGGTTTATGACACCGATAACAATGCAAATTCCTAGGCGCTATGCAACCCCTTGCTAAGTGTCCGGTTTGCTTACAGTTGTAACAAGCCATTTTTGGAATTGCGCCGGTTGTGGTCGCCGCGGAACAAACTTCGACTTCCTTAGACGCATCGACTTCTAAATATGCTAGGTCGGGTTCTAGTACTTTATACTTCCTTTTAGGCGGTGCAAAGTCGTCAACCGTCCTTCTATTTTCTTCTAATCTTTTACATAACATTCCTAAGTCCGAGACAGACGAAATATCACTGAGTGCGAAAGACGTTGAAAATATGGAAGCAAATTCCTTCTAATAATCTTTAGCTGCAGCGACTCGGAAATTATTGTGGTCATCCTAGCGAATAGACCTCTCATATTAGCTAAATAAATTGTAATAGACTCGTTCTGACCTTGAGTTCGCTGTTTTATCTCCTCCAGAAGCTTTTCGTCGTAATCAGCTGGTTGAAATTCCTCTTTCAAGTGTGACGCTAACTCATCCCAACTTGTCAAGCGCCGACGTATTGATCGATACCACGTCAAGGCTGGTCCTACAAACAAATCTACAGCAACTGGAAAATCTGCTCTTTCGACACTCCTCGTGCGATTGACAATTCATCCACTCTTTCTAAAAATGCACCAAGAGAGGCATCTGGTTTGCCTGAGAATTTCAAGTCCCACTTATGCACCGGCACGCCTTTAGACAATGCTGTCGACTCGCCTAACGGGCCTTGCCTAAGTGGCGTATGTGTGGAGAGGTTCAAGCTCTGATTAACTAGGAGTTCCAAGGCTTCTACCTCTGCAGCTTTTGTCAATGAGTTCAACTTATTCTGGTAAGTTTTCTGTATGTTTAACGCCTCCTTAAGAAAATTTGCTCTTGCACTGGAAAACTGTGCCATCCTTCTAGCTCTCATCATCAGATGCCACAATTTCGTCTCGACCTTACGAGCATCAGTACAAACGAAATTATCGACCAGGGTTTTTACATCTTCCAATTTCTTTAAAATAACTTCAGTTTCTTCTTCATCCGTAAATGGATAGTCTGGATAGTCCTCAACAATGTCCGGGTTGGACTTCTCTCGCGAGATACATGCACCCAATACCTTCCTCATTTCTTCTACCGTTCCCGTTTCTATTCCCCTTATAAGCAATTCATAATTCAACTCCTCCTTCGGCAAGTAACTGATGGTTAACCTAAGTGTTGCCATAGTTGATCAATGGTTTGTTCACAGTAAATATTCGAATACGAGCAATATCGAAATACGTCTCCAAAGAACTACGCCAAGGCTCAACTGATCAAGACAGGAGTGGGCCCTACGTTGGGCGCCAGTGAAACGCTTTGAACCACCGAAGACGATCTCCCTCTCCTAGTGGACGTATGTGTGGCTCCGGCCGACTCGAGTGGAGTAGGGTGCGGGTAACAAAAATTATTTTTTCTGGGCGCCAGCAAGTCTATACCCAATGACTCCTAAATGGCGTAAAGGAAAGAAACAAACGAGTAGACGTAACCCACCAACAAATATGTTTATTCCTGTAGTACAAAATTTAAAAAATGTAAAATAAAATAAAGAAAGCAATTTGTAATAACCAAAAGGCTACTTAATACTATGAAACTATTATTGTTGTTTAATTTCAACTGCAATGAAGGATTAAGGTATCGATTATCCTAATTTAATTAATAAAGAAATAATCGGTGACCACGATCAGGACTGGATCCTCAAAGCGCTCCTATCTGCGCCTAAATTATATAAATTAACAAAATAAATTTAAATCATAGGAGCACACACACACACCCAAGTACTTGTTTGGTCAACATACCTAGACAAAAAAATAAAAAAACCCATTAATTATTTTTAAACCGGACCCAAATTCCGATGATGATCGTACACCACTGGTAATTATAACAGTAGCACAGTAGTTCAAATAACACACGATATCTAACCACACAAAAAAACGAAAAATATAAAACGTCACCTTAACCCTTATTAATGCGAAGTGAATGATCATAATTATATACCGTAAGTAAAACGAAATACATTCAATAATATAATACAATGGTGATTCAATTCTAGGTAATCAACAAAAAAATTAAAAAAATCAAACGGAGGTCGATTCTTAACCTCACAGTTAAGTCGGTTGAGTAATTATAATTAAATCATGATAATGAGTGTAACTTATCTAATCTTATACAGGTATATGGTGGTTGGAGGTTACGTCCAATAGATCGGGCAGGTTGGAAGTTCCGGGTAGGTTTCCTGTGCAGGCTGATGTTAAATACCGCAACCAGGAGGTAATGGATCGAGCCCCTTAATTTAATTCTAGGTAGCTTGCTCTTAGCCGAACCAACTTCCCCAATGCAACGTCTACGGTGAAGAAGTAAAAACATACGATTAGCTTAATGGAATTGTATGAAAAGATCATAAAGTTCATAAATTAGAATACTTGAAAGTACTACTTACTACTTTTTTTTTTATGGCCTTTGGTCTCTGATGTACGAGACAAGAGGTGGAGTGTGAAGATATAGTGGAAAATTCAAACGTAATCTCTTACGGTATTTAGTGTGAAACCGAATTTCCAAAATTCACACTGAAATATGTCGTGTATCTCTGGTTAATCCTGCATACCGCAGCTATCCAGCAAAATTGAAAATTCCAGAGGACGACTAATGAATTTTCCTTAACAACTCCTACCGCACTTGCTTGTTCAAACAAAAATCCCCCCAAAAAGGAAATGTTCCCTTCCTTTTTACCAATTTAAAAGGAAATTACGTAAAGATTATGCCCCTTTTTTTGCTCTAGAATTATGGCGGGGACAGTCAAATATTTAAATAACCGCCAAAATAGAGAAACTCAAAATCTAGTGTTTGTACCAACAAAGTCTAGATGGCGCAAGTACAATTCAACTTTGCATTTTAATTTTCACCGTGTTACAAATTGAATATTTTTACCACATGAAGAAGATACTTATATTTTATGTAAAAAAGAAAATTATCATCTTGAAATATAGTGATTGCACAACAATGCATTTAGTTAATATGTTGTCCAGTCGCCATCATTGTCGATTATGGCCCTGCACCGTTTTGGCATTATTTCAACGAGATTCTCCATCATTGTCTCAGGTAGAAACCTCCATACATGTCGGATGTGACGTGACAGCTGCTTCAGATTAAATACTCACTTTTTCATGAGTTTGACCTTCATGACTCCCCATTATCTTGTTTCCACTCCGTGCACGCACGGCTTCGATGGCCTCTTCTAGCACCCACAAGCTATTATCTGGACCAAATCATCTTCGACCAGACTTTAATGAACATTGTTTCTATTTTTTTTCCATTTTATCTGCATTAAGATTTTCCATAAACAGATACAAAACGCCAAATCCTTGTTTGCAGAAATAATCCCAGACATACACCTATACCGCTTTCTTCACTGTGCGCTGAATAATGAGAACTACACCAGTTGAAAAAATCACGGTCGATATTAACCCTTACCCACATTTTCAAAAACTCAAAAACGGTTTCAACTTTGTGCACCGCCACCCATAATAATTAAAGTCGTGTAATCGACAAAAACATGTGTTTACGCTTAAATTAAGTTGTTTGGAATAACTTGGTATTAAATAATTCACTCTCGGTATGATTATTATATTATCAAAAATAATTATTATAACACAACAACAAGGTTTAAAAGAAACACTTAATTACAAATGGCGACTAACCACTTCAGTAATTATATTTCTAATGCCCGTCTTTACGCGGTCCTATAAATATATTAGTATTATCGGTTATCATATTTGCTAACCAATGTACAATAGAAATTAATGTTTTTCCATTATAGCATTGTTTACGATTAATAATTATGTTTATAATTGTATTGGTTAAATATACTTATTCTAATTATACGTTTATCTTATACTATGTGTACATTATTATTTATTATTAGATTTATCTAATATATTAATTATACATATTTTTATATGTTCTTTTAGTAATGTATTTTAAATAAATAACTCTTACTTTTAGAGACTTTTTCGATTAAGGTAACTTTGCTTTTTGTAAAGAACGCGCAGGATGTTTTTCAAATATCTTTATAATCGCTTTGTCGTTCTTTTCCGACGTTGAACGACGCGTGCCACGTTTCGGCAGGTCGTCAACATTTTTCACGTCTTTGTATCTTTTTAACCACTTCTTAACAAATGATACTGATTTGCCTATGTAACGAGTGGCCGCTGCGAACGCCATTTTAGGTCCTTTTGGATGACTACAGAGGAACATTGCTTTGAAGCGGCTAGCTTACGCTGAACTCATTGCCGTTAATGTCACAGAGAAAAGCGACACTACAGTTTAACCTCAAAGCATTAAAGCCACGTGTTCAACGAATTCAGCTGAATTTTGTAACGTGTACATTTTTTACGTTTGAATAAGTCTGTTTTTAAGTAACATTTTTGTATTCGCTGTTTATGATAAATTCTTTTGCGCAAGCATTTGACGCACGCACATGCGTTATGAGCCTTCTTCTTAAGTACGAAGACATCTTACGTTTCGCAATGAAGTAGTGAGCGGACATTTTTTTGCGTGCTGCAAAAAGTGGAATTACCACTTATGTAATTTGTGTTTGTGAATTTTTGCGTAATGGGGCAAATTATTTAAGCCTGCGTTTGTTCGTAGCATGGCATTTTGTTGTATAGAATAAAAACCCGTAAATTAGAAGGGGTAAGTCATTTTTGTTTTGATTCGAATTGGTAATTCATCGCAATTTACGTTTTAGTTTTTTCTGGATTTTTGGTTTGTTTGTTTATGGTACTTGGTTTCAAATCTACGAAAAAGAATTAAATATACGATTTACGGAAATCATATTACGTCATTTCAATGAATCATATCATGACCGCACCTTAATAGAAGTTGCGCAATAATTTTTCTACGTTCGAATTGGAAGTTTTGTTTTTGATATACGACTACGCTTTTTGATATATTCGATGCTTTTTGATTTGTGTACGTTTAAATTCGTTTATGATTACGAAAATTTCGTTTGGATACGTACGCCTTTTTACGAATTTGAGGTATGAAATGTGAAATTACGATATGGTTTACGCTGCACGTTTGATGTTAGTCACAACGTCGCTTTTACGAAAAATTTCCGTTACAAATTATGGTTTTTATGAGTAAAAATCGATAATTATTCATGTTACGTCTGATAAAATTTGAATTGGATGTTTCGAATGAAATTATCATACGTTACGTTTGTTTTACGATATTCTGGTTAATGGATCTGTACGAATATTAGATCAATCAGGATAAATACGGAAAATATGGAAATGGGCATTTCAAGAATTTCGTAATGTTGCATCATCGCATAAATTAGATGAGAACGCGTCACTGACCTCACCAATTCGACTTGCGCATTAAAGTTTGAAAGCAGGTAACTTTAAATTTATATTTGACCTTCGATACTGTCAAAATATGTAAATATGTTTTTTTGTTATTATGTTAGTGTAAATCTTTTGGTTTCAATATTTAACCATTTTAATATAAAAAATATTGTGGCGTCCAACTTATAAAATCTTTTGTATTTATCAAATTCAAAATTATTAATCTTAAGTAACGTAAGAATTCCCACGACTCTAATTAAATAAATATGAAAATTCTCATTGTTCTTATGTAGTTTGTTTTTTTATTGGTTTGTAATAAATATTTTTGTGAGCTGGCTGGTGCATTAAATTATTTCATTTATGTGTTATGCGTTTGTTTTATGATTAGTAAGTTTTTCGCTACAATTTTAGATGATGAACCATCTCGTGACGACATTAACGACACGCTCTTCTGGAACAGAGTTTACTTTCTTCGTCAAAATAGGCAATACAAAATATTTTCAGAAATCTCCGTTACTTTCATTTTTGTACACCAACTTTGAAAATATTCGTATTCTGCTTCGTAAACTTTTTAGACTTTGTAGACAAATGTCTATTTACTACATTTTCTTCATTTCTGATTTCAGATAGTGCGTAGGAAATGCCCGTTTCTTCCATAATATAGATTTAGGTAAAGAATAAACAACTTAATTTACAACTTAAAAGTGTATTTATCACAAAACTAAATATATGTCCATTTTTAATATTCAAATGTTAAATTTGAAATGTTGCCTACTTATTAAAAAAAATAATTTTCCCTAATCAATAAAATAAAAGGAAATATGTAATATATAAATTTATTTCTACATATACTTTCTAAAGGAAAAAATAATATAAAATACACGTTTCATAAGACATTTTGGTGTACTCCGCTGTTAGTAAACTACCGTTTCGCGGGTCGTTTTCTAAACTTTGGTCTCGTGCACTTGTCCCTTATGAAACTAGTCCTTTAATATATTATTCTCATACAGTTACAGTTACAGTACAGTAGGGTATAACCGGGATAAATGCCTCACTTTTTAAAATAGCCTCCTAATTTAAAAAATATTCCTTAATATGAATAATTTTTACGAATGTAGGCTAGTTTAATCATTTATGTTGAATCATAATTATTTATTTTTGACGTATCAATTACAGATTTTTCAGAATTTAGCTTTTTGTGGAACACTTTTTTTGAGGATAGATGCCTACCTGTATGGATAGTTGCCCTACCATGAAAATATTAAAAAGTATCAATGCATTTTCTTAAATGTTTTAATTGTTATCGTTATAAGATAATTATAATATGACATAAATAATCTTAATTAAATTTTAAAAGCAATTGTTCAACTAACATATTTAATTCATAATTGTTATTATAAAGTTTTAATCGGCATAATCATACTTTTTTAAAAATTAAACTAACACAATAAAGAGATCATTTTTCAATTCTACTTAATTGAAATTGAATCGGAACGTGCTTTCAGTTTTCCACATCTTATTTGCATCTTTAGGGTTATCCTGTCCATCTCTCTTAGTATTCTAACTTAGTTTTTATTTGTTTTTCCTTTCTTTTAGCCACATCCTTTTTACGTTTTATGTTTTCTTTTGAATTCAAAATATCTGCTGATTGTTTCACCCTCTTAGCTATGGTTAAAGGAATTTTTGGTATAGGTGATGCGTCTATTAGAATTTTTGAAGGTGTTCCTTGTTCGGTATTGCTACCTAAAATCTCTGCAATTGTAGAATCACTAATGTCAACAATACTAGTATCCTAAAATATCGTAATCGATCAAGAGACTAGGAGATTCTCTGTCAATTGTATATTATCGGATTTAGTGGTGTCTTATTTTGTTCATTTTTATAAATAATTTCTTTTTGATTGTCGAGCTCTAGTCGACAAACTACAGAAGCAGAAGTCTGCGATAAAGATGTTTCTGTTCTTTGTTCAACCGCAATGGGCTCACGAGATGCTATATTTTCCGAGATATTGACAAGCTCTGCTTGGCTATCTAACGAGTAGGGCGTCTGACGCTGGGTCAAACGTACAAGAAGTGCCAGGATTTTCAATACCTAGTGCAGTATCTGATATTAGGAATGTAGTATCTGGCAATGCATTTGGGTCAATTGGGTAAATTCCTCTAACTCTAAAGCCTCCAAGAGCATTTGCAGGAGTAGCACCGCGAATCGAAGCATTGCGTATAAAGCTTCCAGCATTGTATCGGCTGATCTTTTTATTTGGATACAAGCGCATAAATTGGTTAGTTTCATGGTTCAAGTATGTTTCAAATAGCCCAAATACAGATATGTCTAAAGGCCGTAAAGCTGAAGTGGTGTGACTAGGTAAACACAATAAAATTATATCGTTATCAGTCATGAGTGATCGTCTAAAATAAACATACGGTTTCAGAGGTATGAAATGTTCAGTTAGCCATTTATAGAAAAGTGCTGTGTTTATATATGCTGACTTTTTATTCATGTACACTTTTGAGTCTATTGGAAGTCCATCCTCAAATTCAGGTTTTTTATTCACTCCTTTTATTATAAAAACTGGTGGAAGGAAATTACCAATTGTATTGCAATAGCTAAAGATCGTCATTGTTTCACCTTCTCGGCAGATTGGACTGAATTGACGACTTTTGCACCTTTTTTTGCTGCGACTTTTTCGGGTTTATTATTCAGCTGAATTACGGACTCATACATATTGTATATTCTTTCCGGTTTGTATAACAGATCATTGTCGGTAAGCACTTTGAACAAAAGATCATAGAAGTTATTTATTTCTTCTCTACTAAGACCTTTATGTCTAGCCACAGATAAACCTTCAGCTTGTCTGATAGATAGTTCCGGATTTCGTTCAATAAAACTTTTGAACCATGCTCCTCCAGTCATTTCATTTTCGTGGTCAAAATTATGTTTTAGGTTTAGCTTTTCAGCAAATTGATAAGCTAACATGCGTATGGCTTGTCTATTTGGGGGAAATCACCTATCTGAAAGCTTTAGAATGTGTTTACTAGCATTTTCTCGTTGTTAAAATCCAAGACAGAAAGTTTTCCTAACAAAAATACCTACGTTAATAAATCTATTGGAAACTGACAGCAATCCCACTAACATTAGTAACACGAAAAAAGGTGAAACTGCGTTAGCGTTACATCATATATCAATAGGGGACATAATTTTAACTTTAACAACCCCAAAATTTTAGACAGAGATTGTAACTATAAAAAAAGCGATTAGTTTCAGAGATGATATTCATCAATGTTTACAAAAACAACGTTAATTTTAATACGGACACTAATAATTTAAGTAATGTTTACAATAATTTAATATCAAAGATTGCAAATTAGCTTTAGATAGGTCTATTAAATTTGCGGTATTTTTCGTTCTAATCTTTTAGTGATTACCTTGACATTGAAAATAGAATTTTTGATTATACATGTCGTGTCAATTGTTTGTCTTTCACATGTAATTTTGTTCATTTAGAATTATTTTAATTTTTTGACTTGTTAGAAGTAGTTTAACAATTATTCATATGTTAATTTTAATTATTATTGTGTACAAGTTTTCATGTCGTTTGGAGTTAAAGACTACTCCACTCCAACCTTGTAGTGTAAGTTTCTACGTTGTTTGTACCTAAAATGATATTAGTTGTTATGTAAAAAGAAGTGTTAGCTCACTCACAATATATTTCAGTGGCCTGAAGAACTGCACGCTTTGTGCCATAATAAAATCTTGAGTGGTTTAATTGCCCCTCCTAGAGAAGAACTTCCTATAATCTAAGTAATTAATTCAATATAAAAGGAGGACGTAACTACATTACTTTTATTTTAAAACTTTAAATGCATGGATGTTCTAAATATTTTTGTTTTTCACAAATGTTCTCAAATACATATTTACATGCAAAACTTTTTATCTCTGCATGTTTTTCATAGTAACGTATCTGAAATTCAAATATCAAATAAAATAAAAATACTTATTATTTTAGATATAAAAAACAGGCATAAAGTATTTTTTTCAAAATTATTTCACTAAAAATAAATATATTTGTTACTGTTTTATTAAATAATACATAAACATTAAATTTAAACTATAAATCTATGAAGTGGTTTTAAAGCGCACTTCAATTGGGCCTGATCTTAATCTTTTTATAACTATCACGTATAACGTTTTAAAACGATTTTTAAAATAAAAATTTAGTTTATTATATTTTTGATTAGTTTTATTTTTGATTGATTCTTTATAATTTGACATTTATATTGTGTCTAACCTACATTCAAAACTTCTTTGTGCATTTCTAATTTTTTTGCATACTTAATCTAAAGTCTAAAAATATTTATTTCGTATAATTAAAATATCTAAATACTTTTTAAATGCATTAAAATGTTTTTCAATTTAAGTGGGTTTTAGGTACATTGCTTTTTTATAATGATTCCACTATTGCGTTTTTTATTATATACTAGATTGATAAAAGTTGCTGTAAGAATTGAACTTCTACTTTATTTAAAATCATATAAAGCAGATAAGAACCAAAATGTTGTTTAATGTTTCTCTTTAGTGTCTTCGTTACTTATTTGTATTCATTTATTTAGTATTATAGGCAAACTAATTTGTATTGAATAAAAATTAAACACACAATACTAAATAAACATATTCAATATTAATTAAACAAAAGTAATTAATCTATCTACATACATACAATGCGTCAATTAATTTTTCTTAAATATATTATATTTTAAGAAAGACAATAAAACTGTTTAATAAAAAGTGTATTTTATGCGACTTTACGTAGGTACATTGTTTTTTATTTACGAATGTAAACTTTTTTACGGTTGCCGTGTCAATAAACTAAACCAGTACTTTGATACATTTGTTCCTTGCAAATCTTTTATTAGTCATTACATAATTTTGATACGTAGTACTTTTTTCTTCTAGACTGGACAGGACACATTCTCCTTCAGTCAATAAAGTGTACAGTCCCAAATTATAAAGATATGTTTCGATGGTGTAAATTTGTCACAAGCTGCGTAAACAACTTTGCCTAAATATGCTACTTTGAAAAAAATGATTGGCGGGAAGAAGAATAAATTGAATGCTGCGCCCGCAGTTTTTTTACGCGTATAAGATTGGATCATTCCCAAAGAATTTAGAACAATTGTTGTAAACGATAGGGGAGCTTTTTAATAGGTGTTCGCGGCCCACAATTTTAATGTTTGGCCGGGAAACAAAAGTCTGTATAGTTAGAATCATCCAATTTAGATGGATTTGCTCTCTACACCCACAGAACTGTAAATCACTGAAATTTCAGGGATTCATGCACTGTTATGTACACTTATCATGTCGAAGGGTATTGGTCGTGCTTTAAAAACCTTTTTTATGCGACATAAAGATATGAAGAGAATCTTACTGATTAACTATATATCATTCATTTCATTCACATTGTAATTGCAGCAAACAATGAACGAGTTTCAACGGGAAATATCGCAGATTTTGTGATAACAATTTTTGATTTAGCTCTTACGCCCAACAATATTTTGCAAAAATTTTAAATTCCAGGTTTTGTTTTCTTTAATGAAATATATTCCGACTTTTTTCCATCAAATGTGGCTAAATTGCTCCGATCCAGCGACAGCAGTTAACATTTTTATTGAACACAACCGTCAACTGCCTCATAAAACTTCATCAACGTTCAAAGATTTTACTTCTGCGGACGTCAATGTAAATAACAAGGGTTTCCAGGATGAGAATTTGCCCTCAACTATAACTCAACTTTTTCTATGATTAGACCACATTCAAATGCGTTTCCAAAACAAAATACTCAGAAAAGTCGTGGAAAAGGAAAATCGCGCATATTAACTAAGACTTCTAAAAATCAAAGAACAAGAGTAAGCAAAGATAAGAAAAACTAAAATGGGGTCCCAACCAAAAAAACTAGATATCGTTTAAAATAAATAATAAAATTTAGCGACTAAGCGAAAACATCAATAGACGCTTCCACATCTGACAATTTTTCTGTGTAAATAATGTATCAAATTGAATCTTAGTTCAAACATAAAATAAAAATGTCTAATACCTTATTTACGAAATTTTAATAAAAACGAAACAAAAAGCTGATACAATCAGTACCAAAAATTATTAATAATTAAAAATACTCACATACTCGTAAAAATGTGACACTTAAAATTTTTAAAACGGTGACAAGTAATAATTATTACTTGGTAAAATACACATGAAATGTTTGACATTATTTTGCTTCTCGGTTCAACTAAAGGTTAAGCCATCATGACGTGTAAAACGTAACTGTACCAAATTACTTATAAATATCAAATTACGTTATTAACGTTACTGGGGAGCGCAAATAAAGAAACTGTATAGATTCAATTAAAACGCTTTTAGTTGCATTACAACCTATACATTTAATGGTTATGTTGCCATTGCTGTCATGAAAACCTACATTAATATTTATTAAAGAAAACTTTTAAATCTAAGAAAAATAAAATTATTTTTTTAAGGTATTTGTTGAAACTAGTGTTAAGATTTAATGAATACCGAGGTTGCAGTTTTGATATTTCACCTTTCAATTGTTTAAAGTTGAAGCTAAACAAATGTATGTAGTGCATTAAGTATTTTGGTAATTTTTATGAGACGATAATTGTTTGATTTTAAGATTTAAGTTAAGTGTTTGTTTTGACGTTTACATTTGAGCATGAATAGTATATTCAAACACAGGTTACAGAATGAACTAGCTTCAATCATGACACCGAGTGTCATAGGAAACGGGTGAAACGAGTGATTGAAACGAGATCTATAACGTGTGGTTTATACTATTTTCTCAATTTCGACTCAATTTTATTATCTTTCAAACACTTTTGATTTTCAAGCAACATAGGGAAACTTTAGTAATATTTTATTAGATTTGTAACACTTACACTTTGATATATTGAAGTAAGTATCTATTTGAATTGAAATTCATTCCGCTGATGCCCGCTGTTGACAGAAAATTGTTCGAGAAAGAAATACAACTAATTCTACCAGAATTACGAGGTATAGTTCAAGACACCCTAAAAAATTTATTACCTTCCAAATCAAAAACTGAATACGAGAAGAAAAAAAGTGAATTTTTACGTTAAAGTGATATCCATAATTCATTTTAATTTTGGATATCATCCTAAATTTTTACTTTCACTAATTTTTTACTTACAAATGCATTAGATTAAAAAATATTAAAGTGAAAATATAATTCAAGTGATATCCATAACTCAATATTGATATCCATAATTAAATATTGATATTCATAATTCAATATTAATATCCATATAATTCCCATTGTTTGGGAACTCTTGGTTGTAATGTTTAGTTTGTTTGTCGGTATATGTTGTAGTTCAATTGTAACTTTATGCGCCAAACTTGCTTATGAAGTTTTCTGTTTTAGTCTTAGTGTATTTCTTAGATAAAAGTGATAAACGCAGTTGTAGCCAGCACATAAGGGCAGCACCGAATCAAATTTAAAAATTATTAACAATCTAGCAATAATCTGAAATAAGAAATAATTTCGTTTATGTATCAAATAATTATATTATATTTTCAACTCACTTACGCATTAAATAAGTAGCTTCCGTTGTAGTAAAATATATAGTTTAATAAAATTTGAATAAAATCAGCTGTTGACGCCATGAATATTAAATGCAATTTTGCAGTTTGAACTACTAGTTGGTTTGAACTACACATTACGATTACAACCAGGGGTTTCCAAACAATGGGAATTATGGATATCAATATTGAATTATGGATATCGATATTGAATTATGGATATCAATATTGAATTATGGATCTCAATATTGAATGATAGATATCACTTGAATTATATTTTCACTTTAATACTTTTTATTCTAAGGCATTTATTTGTAAGTAAAAAAATAGTGAAAGTCAAAATTTACAATGATATCCAAAATTAAAATGAATTATGGATATCACTTTAAAGTAAAAATTCACTTTAATTTTTTCTTCACTTTAATATTTTTCACTCTTATATATTTATAAGTAAAAAATACGTTGCATTAAATATACTAAACGATATTCACAGTTCAAATGAATTAAGGATATTACTTTCAAGTAAAAATTCAATTCAAATGTTTTAGTTTGTTTAATATTTAAAAATGATACAATTAAGAATTGCTCTTTTAATTTATTATTTTACTTTTAACTTTCATATCCAATGATTTATAAATATTGTTTAATATTTCTTATGCAATTATGAATATGACCTGCAGTTAAACTCAAAATCAAAGTACTTGATTAAAAAATATTTTGGCTTTCACAGTACGCCGAAGTGTTTTTTATCACTATTAATTATGAATATGCTTAATATCTGTAATAAAAATGTGTTCTCCACAGTACGAGTTATATTTAGTATTACGGTAATAGTATATTTCATTACTAGGCTTGAAAGAAGGATTTTCCCGTGCGAGCTTGCGAGGGAACGCATGCGAGAACGGGAAAAGCCCTTTCTGCCGTGTAATGAACGGTATTTTTCTTTGTTCCTCTTTAAGAAACAACAAATAAACACATAAAAATTAAGTAAAATTAATATGGAGACTAATGAAATGCGAATGCTAAATGCATAACAATAATAAATAAAAACAGATAAACTAAAATAAATACTCCTCAACGTCAACAAATTTGCAAAATGCAAGTTAAAGTTCACTATGTAAGAGAATATGAAAAATATAAAAATTCATACCCTCTTACATATAATTGAGTATTAACTTTAACAAGTTTTGCATTATGCAATTTAATTTTGAGTATTGATTTTATTAGCATTTTTGCATTTTATTAGTATTATCAATATTAATTATTTAAAATGCCCAACTTATTAATTATAAAAATTAAGTTACATTATTGTTAAATACAATTTATAAAACAACAGAATCTAGAATGCTTTGGTAGTTGGCGTGACGCTATTAATATTTTAAAATATGGGTTATGCAGAACATAGTTTTGAAATTCCTGAAAATATCACTCAGCAGGCAGCAGAAGTAAGAGCAGAACTGCTTCCAAAAAATCTAGAGAAAGATATGAAAAAGAGTATCAATTATTTTGTGAATAGCGCAAACAAAAAAAGGTGATAACTGTAAATGATGTTTTTCTTATATATTTGTCGGAGAAAGCTAAACTTCTAAAACCGTCTACCTTGTGGAGTCGTTATTCTATGATTAAAAGTTGTTTATCTATTAAAGAAAATGTTGATGTTAACAGGTAGGTACATTACAGAGAGCATACCTAATATTTTTGTCAATTACTTGCACACTGATAGATGAAATTGTAAATTTCCACAAACAATTGCATTTCTGAAACGGCAAGGTGTTGGTTACATAGCTAAAAAACCCAAGGTGCAAGTGCTGAACAAGTTACCAAATTCATTTGTGAAGCCCCAGATCAACAATGGTTATTGACAAAAGTTTGTGTTTGACTGCTATGTGAAAAATGTCTTTGGATTGTAATACTAATGTAGTTTATACAGGTCCTTTTAATATTTAGCATTTTAGGGACATGTCGACGAGATGACTTAATTCGTCTGACTATAGATGCTGTAGTGGATAACGGAAGTTTTTTGGTGGTGTTTCTCAGAGATGAAAAGAACAATAAGTCAAGAACCTAGACAATTACTGATAAAAGTTGTCCATTTCAGCCATGTACCATTTACCGCAAATATGCCAATTTACGAGCACAGTCAATGGAAACGAAAAGACTATTTATTTCTTATCGCAATGGTAGGTGCTATACTCAACGCGTTGGATGCCACATAATCAGTGACACTAGCAAGCGTATTGCACACTATTTACAACTGGCAAATCCAAACGAATATACTAGACATAGTTTAAGACGGCCTTCTGCAACTATGCTAGTAGAAGGTGGAGCAGACCTCTTAGCCTTGAAACAGCATGGGGGATGGCGTTCTTCAGGTGTCGCAGAAGGCTACGTTGAAGAATCGATGAGTAGGAAAGTTGAACTATCAGGGCGATTATTCAACCAAACACCGAATGCAAGTATTTCCGAAGCTCCGACTAAAGCAATTGACATTAGTAACAATTCAACAATCACCTTGTCTAATAAACCTACAACTGTAACGTCAGAGAAAAGCATTTTTGAAGATTGATCTAAAATAATATACATTACTAATAATTCAAACTGCACAATTAATATTACATTTAATTGAATCCATTGAAAATAAAGAACTTTTTCCTCTATTTGATATATTAGGTTATTCCTAAAATGCAATACAGGTACTGCAAGCTGTTTACAACAATAATTTACACCTTACCTGGCACTCAACTCATTAAACTTGAAACAGAATTTAATATAAAAATTCCATATTATAAAAACTTCTTAAAAATAAACAGATTTACCGAATAAATAATAATGTAATTGCAATAAAAACATGATAAATGCAATGAGGTTAGAAAAATGTCAATATATAAACTTCAACAAACTTCAGAGTAAAACGCAGCTTAGCCAACATTAATTTTTTGGCGCTGAATGTGTTAAATTTAGTGCAATAAAGGTGTAATTTTTAGACCAAAAACTCTTAAATCAGTTTCAAAAAACACTTTACAGTAAAATTATATTAAAGTATTTAAACATTGTAATTAAAAAATTTCTCGTTAGCATTGTTGTCTATAATTCAAGTTGATAATGATATGTTCTTTTAATTTTAAGAGTTGGAAACAATGGAGCACGGGAAAAGTTAACAAACAAGAAATGCGTATGTTTTCATTGAGGTATAATGAAAAGGTATTTTAAAAAAATAATTGATTTAATAAAAATATCGTAACTTTCATAAATCTTGTAGGTTACAAATATGTGATTTGACCCAATCAAATACCATTGCTATTGAATAGATGATATCAAATTACTGCGGTTTTCTCCTGAGTACTTTTTCGAAAGCTAAGATTGAAACATAGATACTTATACTACTATTTGTATTACGGAATAAAATTAAAAAACAATTTAATATTTAAAATGTACTTATAATTATGAACAATTATAACACATACTATTACGATTCTTTGACTTAAAAACATTGTGTGTTTGATTAATAGTTAATTTAATTCAAAGTGAATTAAACTGACAGAACGTTGTTTAAGTTATCTCCGTACGCTGGCGTTATAAATAACCTACGTTATATAGATTAGCAATACTGAATTTTTAAAGATTAGCTATCTTTCTGCACATAAATATGTGAAATAAGTATATTATATTATTTTAATTTTTTATTTGGTCGAATATGAGTCATAAGACACTTCTCTTAATTACGGCTTTACTTAAAAAGTTATATAGCAAAAAAATCTAAAACTATGAATTTTGATCAAGTTGAAACTTTCATTAAGAATACACCAGATATCAACTATCAGTAGCAATAAACAAAGTTTGCAAATGATTTAATAACTGGAATAATCAAATTAACTCGAGCAAATGTCAGGCAAAAATATCCACACTGAGGAAAATTTGCAACCCACCCAACATTCATATTAACAATGAAATAATTAAATGGAATACCCACGAGAAAACAGTAAAATACCTAGGGATACATCTAGACACAAAACTATCATCAACATATCAACCATAAATTCAACCAGAGCTACGCAAGACTAGCACAGCTATACCCACTACTAAATCTAAACTAAAAACTAAATGCAACAATCATGATGTACACTTCCCTCATAAGACAATTGGCACTTTATGCAGTACCTGTCTGGAGTATCACATCAGAAACAAATATAATCAAGTTACAAACGTTACAGACAAAGTTGTGAGAATATCAGTGAATGCACCATGGTTCATCAGAAATCAACTTTATTATGAACTAGGAGTCCCAAAAATTAAAGAGTACATAAAAACAAGCATAAAAAATGTATTCAAATACATCAGGATATGCGACGGAGCAGCTCACTATAACCTTGGCAGGGGTAACATTCACTCCCGGCTAAAACGACGACCACCGCCGCAAGACCAATTCGCATCAGACAACAAGGAATAATCACACAGCGGTGTCCGAGGATTCAAGATTTCTCAGAAACTAATATAGTAAATTGTAATATATGCTAACAATGCCATGTATGATACAAATCGTATTGATCTGGCAAATAAATCAACTATCTGTAGTGACACCAAAGGAGGAATTTTGTTCAATAGGTATATACCTAAAAATTTTCAGGTAGCACTAATAATTGGGTACGCAGGAACATGCAGAAGACAAGAACTCACAAATATGTATATCAAAGACATAGAATTTAAGGAAGGCATAATTTTTGTCAGTATTCTAGACTCAAAAAACGCTTAGCCAAGATGTTTTGCTATTACAGGAAGAATGAGTAGCGTTAATAAGAAAATATATTGACTTGTGACATGAAGCTGTAACTCATGATCGGTTATCCATTAATTATCCATTAACAGGACATTGTACTTTTCAGCCCTTTGGGATAAATAAGATGATTGAAATGCCTAAAGTAGTAGCTACCTTCTTAAACTTGGAAAATCCTGTACAATACTTCGGGCACTGCTTTCGAAGATCCTCGGCTTCTGAATTGGAAAATAGAGGAGGAGATAGTTAAACTCTAAAGCATCATGGAGGTTGGAAAAGTTCATCTGTAGCAGAAGCCTATATAGAAACTTAAAAAAAAAGAAAATTTGAAATAAATGATATCTGTCGAGACCTGGATTCTCGGGAGAAGGCACATGTCAAAATAAAAAGAGCTTGAAGTAGAGCAACCAAGAAAACACTAATATTGTACCAGGTGTTCAAACTGAACTGTCTGTTCAAATATATAATAACTGAGTTTTAAGAATTCATTACATTGTTTTAAGTAATTATTATTATGATTTTCATAGTTTACTTATATTTACCTTAATAGAAACATTGTTGCACCTCAATTGTAGTTTCTGAGACACATTATCTTATTTACTAGTTCACCTTTAGAACGATTGACAAGAATAATAATAATTGATAATGTTCTTGTAAGTTTATATGCATTTTTCAATGTTTTTTACACATAGTATGGTGGTTGCTATTTGCTATTTACTGATACTGCGTTTCATGGTATGGTTGTATTAAGCTAATTTTTTTTATAATTTTTATGATCCAGTTAATGCATTAGTAAATGTAAAAAAATACAATGTATTGTAAAAATATATCAACGTTTATATTACATATGTACTGACAAAACAATAATATAATGATTTTTAAATAGTTAAAAAAAGTATTGTTAAAACAAATACTCAATTTTTGGTAAAATTCATATAATAATATAATGTAGAATTTTTTATAATATCTTTACTACTGTTATCTATTAATTTGGTTATAATAAATGTTTTGTTGTTATTTGATACAGAATGATTAAAGTAAAAGTTTGGAATTAATGTCAGTATCAAGAATTAGGTAGAGTGCCATTACAATATTTGTCAAATGTGCTACTAATGGAATGTGGTTTTCACATACGCTGATTTCTACAAATACATTTGAAAATGCAGTGCTCAGCTTAATTGTTTACAATACATGTAACAATTTCTTTTTAAATTACAAATTTTATGTAATACTATTAAAACATGCAAACAAATGATTCTAATTAAAATAAATTACATAAACGTGTTTTCTGAGGTAAATAAAAATATTTAATTGCTAAAATATTTCATAATTAATCAGTAGCTTAGTTAATTAAATAATTTTAGTTATAATTGTTAAAGGAGTACTGTAAAGAATATTTCTAAAACTATCAAACGAGCTAACAGTATGATTAGCAAAATGTTACGAATAAATTAACAAGCATGCTTAACACAAACAATGTTAGTGTTATGTAAACTCGTTTTTAAAATAAAAAAAATAAACATTTACTTTACTACTTTATCAGTAATTATTTATATTTTGGCACAAAAAAACAAACAAACGATTTTAAATGTTATCTATCTAAGTAATTATGATTTAGAAATGTGATTGTAATTAGATTAGAGTTAGAAAAAATGTTTTTTTATGCTACATTATTACACATAAATAGAATACTATATAGGTAATTAGCACAAAATCATATTATACTATATTTTTTTTGGTGTGCTTACTGTTCAAATAAAATAGGCAATTTAATTCGGAGGAACGTGAAAATTTTTCATTTATTGCTGTGAACAAACAATTAGTATGAAAGCCGAGTCAACGCCGAAACTGCAATTCATACGAGTTGACAATGCACATTCTTTACGAATTATACCCAATCCTTTTTTACGACTATATATTTAATTATTTATCAAAGGTAAATAGAAATAAATCATTTACAAGAAGAACAAGTGACAGGAAAAATAAATAACCTACATATAAAAATTTGTGTTGGTAATACCTAAAACGTACTACTGATTCATCCAAGGAGGCTATAAAGTAGGAGGAGAGAGCGTTCCAACTTCTATTCGAAACCATCGGAGTATCAGCTGTTTATTTTCAAAACCGCCATTGTAGGAACACTTTTTGTGGATATCATAATATGTTTTTATACTTATAAATTCGATGAAAGGCTATGGTTTTATTATATTATTATATTTTAGCGCTTCGTGTGTAAATATATCTAAATCAAATTATTTAATATAGTTTTAAGTCGCGTAGTGCTAGTGAATTCAATTAAATAGTTATATGGAAGCACAACGCCTAAATAATTTTATAAATTTTATCTAATATAGTTTATTATTTAATAGCGGACTAATTAATTGATTAAGATAGTTCGATGTGATGCATTTAACTGCACTATTCGTAGCAGCAAGAAAAAATTGGACCAAAAGCAGTAGACTCTGTTCTGAACATTTTGAGTAAGGAATTTTATAGATTTTCTAATTCTATGCAACTGAATGAAGACGCTATACCAAGATTTTTTAAGATTTTTATCGTGTTTGCAACAGGTGTATAATACAATAATTAAAATATTACAAATACAAATAATATTAAAAAATTGTATAAATTGAATGCTAATTTGGACAAATTACCTTGAATAAATCTGTTTACATATGTTATTTTAGGTACCCAAACTAAAACGACCTCCTTTAAAATGGCAACTTGAAAATGTAAATCAAGCAGCTCTCATAAAAGAAATTGTGGACCAACGAATCAACAACCATTAAGTTGTGATTACACACGTTTTTATACCAACCAACGCCATGAACTTTATGTAGTATACCAAAATTAAATAAATTCACTTTAATTTCTCCACAACGGTTACATTGTCCACGCTCATTGTTTTTGGAACTTTTAAGAAGAGAAACTAAAATTTCTGATGGGAAATATTCAAAAAAAGTGCGTGCTTTACAACAACTAAAACGTCGTCACAAAAATTGCAAGATTGCAACAATGAAAAATGTCATCAACGGTTTAACAAAAAATAATTTTTTAGGTAAGGAAAATAACCGTTTTTTTCTAAAATTAGTTTTTTAAATAAAGATTTGTTCACAACTATAGTAAGCAAATCAAATAATAAACCAATTGATAGAAAGTACACGCCAGATTTAAGAAAATTTATACTAACGCTTAATTATTATTCTCCAAGAGCGTACAATTATGTACGTAATTCTTTTAATTCATGTCTTCCACATACTTTTGTGCGATGGTATCGCTCGATTAATGGACATGCTGGTTTTACCTCAGAACGTTTTGGTGCAATATGCCAGAAAGTAAACCAGACAAATTCTAAAATATTATGTACCTTCGTGATCGATGAAATAGCAATTCGTCGACATATAGAGTTTGATGGGAAAAGAATGCATGGTTATGTTGATAGGTATAGGTCTTACAGGTATGTACCAACATATAAAATAAGTCAGGGCCACATTAAAATGCTTTTTGGAATAATTCGATACCATGGTAGTTTCAATAATAATCGGACAACTAGACAATTTACAATAATATACAAAAAAATACAAGTGCATACTGTCTTACGGTCTTCAGAAAGTGGTAACAGCATACCGCTAGAAAAAAACTAAATTCTTGTTCTTCATCATCAGCAGATCATTTATATTATATTTATATATTGCATATTTTGTGGTTAGAGCTTTATTAAATTCGATTATTTGTCTTGAATGTACCAATGCTCTTACAAAGAAACACAATCATGTGTGGCAACTTGTATTATATGATTGTGGAAACTGCATTAGAGTATTCCAGTGCTGATGAATTCAAATAGAACGAAACAGATGTCCACTGGTCTCTATGGTTTCTGCAATTATATCAACAAATTTTTGCACTTGCATAGTACAGTTAGGAATATTATGCTGCGTATAATTTAAATACAAAAATTTTGCCACACCATATTGAACTGATTGATAGGTTATATGATAATAACGGTAATATATTAATGCGAAATGTAGCTTGACATGAGGCAGTACAAAAGGACATAAAAAAACTTGCTCTAAAGTTGTTGAACGGTTTTAATAAGGCACTTCGGCATATCATCATTAATACAAATGCTCCATATACAGAAGCAGTTGTCGATACATTTTATACACATATAGAGTGCAACTAGTCGTGCTAAAACTACTAACACTCGTAGATAATCTCAACGTCGTTACTCCAAACGGGTGTTACAGGTATTTATTTTAAGCAATAATACATTTTATACACATATTCATTTAGAATTATCTGCAACAGAATTAATTGGAACCACAGATGAAGTGTTATTTCAAAATAACGAGAACATTGGCGAATTGGAAATATACATAGAAGAAAATTATGGGAATAATTTAATATTTATTCTTTAACGTTACAAAAAACTTTTAAATGCAATACAGTTTGAAAGTAAAAATGTCATAGAGGAATTTGATGATAACATTGAGTCGAATATATATAACTACTATGGTAGGTTAGTGTAATGTATAATACAATTTATTTTTATAATTCCGCCAATACAAATTGCTTTATTTTATTTTTAAGAATTTTACAAATTATATTGTAAAGAAATAAAAACTAAAGTACTTTCTTGAATAAAATTTGTAGCAAATTTAAACAAAAAAAACTATACTCTATAAATAACAGATTTTTGTTTGCTTTTAATATATTGATATATTAAGACAAGACTGGTGTTGTACAAAAGTCATCTTTTTTCAAAATTTGTATACCTAATATTTTAATATCGTTATCATACATAAATACATCCACAAAATGAACAATTTTGTCATCAGTTGTATAAAACCACGCGTCTTTAAAATTATTTTTTTAATAACGATTCGTCATTAATTTTAATTTCTACTTTGTTTTTCTATTTGCTTGTCATATTTACATAAAGACATTTCTATAAATCGATTTGCGATCTGTTGCAAGCTTTTTGTTCCATTTCATAACATTTTTTTAATTTGATATAAGCAATTTTCAAATCTAATTCCATCACTTTTAATGTGCTGCAAATTATGTATATTGATACAACTCTGTGAATTGTCGAATAAAAATAACAAATAGTTCTCTACAAATGTCCAAATATTGTTCATATTTATTTGCGAAAACAATTCTAACTGCACAAAATAATGTGAAAAAATTTGCATATGCTTGTTCGTTTATAATATTCTGAAATACTACTATTCCAAAATATTAAAAAAAAATTGTCAAGGTCAACCCTTTTCCAGTAATTGAAACAATATAAATCGCGAATTGTTCTATGAATTTTGTTGGGTAGTGTTTTTGACGTCAAGCAGTTGTTTAGACCAGTAATATCTACTGCTGATAATTTTGTCATATAACCAAGTGTACCATCTCTCTCTTTCATTGCACCTAGATGTAATAAATAAAGAGAATCTGCTATAATAACTTCTATGATATCAAAAATAGGGATATCTAACAATAGTGTTGTTAATTTATGATATTTTCCATAAGTTTTTTCTCTAAACTTGACATCCAGACAAGATGGAGCACTATTTGTAGATGGAAAAACAACTGTACGAATATTCTCCTTTTGTTACATATTTTAAACAACTATTAATTACGTTCTAACATGCTACACTTGAAATAAATGATCATATAGTTTTAGAGGAGATATTATTATTAAATTCTACAAGCCTTCAATGAATGCAAAAGCTGGAGAATCACATATGTCACATACATCATATGTTCGTTTATTCTTATCCCATTGTCCATTATTTCTATTAATTTATTTATAAATCGTCTTAAAAAAGATTCGACATTTGTAGGTTTATTATGTCAAAAAAAAATAACTATTGGCATCGGTTTAGCACGAGAAATTTCATTTATGTTAAATAAAATGGCCCAAAATTGTGCTTTGGAACTTCTGTACAAGGGAAGACCGTCAAAGTTAACATTGAGCGAAATAGTTACTAAAATTTAACGAAAGCATATTTATTTCTGCATTTAAAAAATAAAAATATTTTGTACCCAAAGAAGCCTTTCAAATAATTAATTAGTCCATTGTGCCAATACTTCCCGTTACTTATGTTAAAAATATCTGGCTGTAGTGTTTTTTTAACTGGTATATTTAATAGTGTGCTAGGATCTTCAGAAGGTTTAATGGTTAACTTTTTTTGTAGTATTAATAAAAGAGCTTTCAAAGAATTATGTGTTATATTGAACAGAATTGCCTAATGCTGTAATTCAAGCTCTGCTTCATTACTTGAATCATATTCTTCATCATACGTCGACATTACATCGCTGTTAGTTTCATCTAATTCCTCTGTTGTTTTAAAATAGTGTTCCTGATAATAATCATCTGCTTCAACTTGTTTATTTGCTACAAGTAAATAATAAACATATAAGCTGTATTGAAAAAATAAAAGATCAGATACTCTAAATTGAATGCTATGACGTACCGAGATTTAATTGATTTAATGATCTATGTATGACTTTTTTCTATTTTTATAGTACATCCCGTTTCTCTTAAATCTTTTGAGATCATCCATATTTATGATGGTATACTAAAACACGTGAGCGAACAAGAATAATAAATTAATATTGTTCTTTTTGACAAATTAACCTCTGGACATATATATATATACACACACAGATGGCTGAATTAAGAAACTCCAAAGAGGCTCTAAATTAGCTTTTACAGTCAAGTTTTTTAAAGTCATTTACTACCGCTACTTTTGCTGTATTAAAGACAGTACGCTCTTGAAAGGTTTAATCTTGTGTAACGTTAATCAGCCACTAATAAGCTATAAATGAACCTTGCGCGTTAAAGCCATCATAAAAATTAGATTTAAGCTCTTTGCAATCTGAACTTTTTATTTTTAGGACACTTACTTTCTTAATGATGTTGTCTTCTATATGGTTTTATTTAGTAACTTAATTGTCTTATATATCTACTTTACCTTATTATTGATTTTGTAACATTTTTTTTGTTTTGGTTAAATAACATTAAACGGTGTTTAAAAAAACACAAAACTTTTTTCCACGTTAGAACAATTACTTAATTAAATTAATGAAAACTTTATGTTTTGGGTTTATGTAAATGCAGGGTAAGTAATCTAAAACTAAATTTTTTAAATTAACTTTATGTGCAATTGTAATTGCTGTTAATGTTTTACTAATAATGTTTTTAATCAAATTTGTTAATCGATTTTGAGGTTTTTAACGAATATTTATTTAAAAAATTCAAACTGTTATTATTTTATTCTTTTTAGAGTAAAGTTACACTAAATAAACAAATCCAAAGTTAACTCTATTTAGTTTTCGTATAAACTTACTGCATGATTTATGTTCTTTAAATATTTAATTCTTAATTTAATTTCATCATTAGTAAAACTTCTAACTTTTAACTTTGTTACCGTAGATAGCTAGAAAATTAGAAATGGCGAAATTAGTATAAAGTTCGTAATTTGTTACTTTGTTTGTTTATTAATGCGCAAGAAAATTGATTCAACTTTTGCTAATAAATAGCAAAGATTTATTTACAATTGTTTTTACACTGTTTTAATTAATATGAGACAAATAACTAATTTAACTGATTTGTGTTTAGGCAATTTGTAAGAACATATTGAGATAACATAACATCGTTAAGAGAGAAATTTGGCGATAATTTCAGCAGTCCTTTTTTCACTTCGTTTCTATAAAATGTAATTACAGGTTAACAAAAACTGTTAAAATGGCCAATAATTAACAACAACAGTTTTATTACCATTTCTGTATAAAAATGTTATTAAATAAAAATATTTTAAAATTAGACAGATGGATATAAATCTTGTTTAAACAATTGATTAAATGGACTGTAGGAGTATTGTCAAACTTATGTGATTTCTTAGAAACTATAAAATTTTAAAGTGATATACGTTAGCATTATTGTCCTTATAACATTGATTTATTAAACAATATATTTCTATTTTATTTTCATTCATAAAATGGTTATTAGAGCACACAATATTTCAAGAGTTAAATTAATAAAAATCCCTTTAATAAAAAAAAACGTTTGGTTCTGAAAAACAGAAAATTTTAGTTGAGTGAGTGAAATCAATAGTAAGTTGAAAATTTATTAAAATTAAAGATAATTTTTACTAATACGCGTTGCAAAACTCAACAATAATAATAATACTTAAAAATATAAAGTGCTATTTTAAATAAAATAACAATTAAAATGTTACAGCAGATCCGTTATTGTAGCTTTTAAATTTGCGATTCCATGGCACACAGTAGAAAATCCAGAAGATTGAGGTATTGGAAAGTTTTAAAACAGATAAGTCATAAACTGTTTAATGAGTACACGATTAACGTGTTTATACTCAGGGTTAACAAATACAATAAATTAAAACCTATAATAAATATTCATCTCAAATAAACACTTTTTTTATTTTAAGCTAGTTGTGTTGCAAAAATCAAATAAAATCACGTAATATTTGAACTTAATTTATTTGCTGTAATCAAAGACTGTTGCAGTTTGTATCCTTTAAAAACAATATGAAAACAGAAAGTACAAGAATGAAAAATAGAAACGTTTCTAATTCGCAACTGGCAGTATTATTCTACATTCATAAGGTTACAGATCAAATAGGGAAATTTCTACTTAAGAATGGTATTAAACCCATATACAACTCGATCGGAAAAATCACTCAGATTCTTCCTTCCCCTAATGACAAGTTCTCTACATTTTCATTTCAAGGTGTATACCAAATTCTTTGTTCATATGGTTTAGTCTACATTGGTGAAACCGGTCGTTCCGTCATTACACGCATTTCAAATCATGATCGTTGTATAAGGAAAAAAACATATTTTAAAGTCTGCGGTTGCTGTACATCATTTTACTACAGGTCACATTATAGGTTTTGATAACGTTTAGGTGTTTGCGAAGTCTCAGTTTGTCCTCAATAGAAATATCCGAGAGAGCATAAAAATCATTAAACACCCCATTAACTTTAATCGTCATCAGCCCAAAAACACGCTCCTTTTCCACCGTAACCAAATAAGAGTCTCGCTTAACCAGCCGGGACAATACATCTTCTTTATATACAGCGACTACTTCCTCTTAAGTTACTTCAATAGAGTTTAGAATCTGGTTTGGTTTACAAGTTGATTACTTACTTAACTCTGTAGTGGTTCCTGTTTAGATTGTCGTTTGCTTTTTCAAGTTCATCGTTTTCTTTCTTACCTTTTATAGAGTTTAGAATCTGGCTTGGTTCTCGAATTAATTATTTAACTCTTTAAAGGTCATTAGTTGCTTGTTTGAGTTCTTCGATTTCTCTTACGCCTTGATGAAGCCCCTTACGCAAGTGGGCAAAAAGTTGGCAATTTCGGGTCCAAACCCGAAAGCCTTTGCTATTACAAGTTACAAGAAGTTTAAAGTTTGGTTCCATATTTCTAAAAATTCCTTACTGATTAGGACAAAACAAGGTTCAATTGATGAATACCTTAGTTTACTTGAAAGAGTGTACAATTTTCTAGAGGTAGTTCTAGTTGATAGGATGATTTCAGATATATCCTTGTTCTGATTCTAGTTGGTTTCAGGAGGATTTTGATAATATACGGCCTGGAGGACACCAATGGCTGGCTTCGTAACCCTGATTTGATATGCCTTAAGGCACCACAATCACTGTAGGCGATGCTTCTATCTCAAGAGGGCCAGAGGCATCTGGAGCAGTGCTGCAAACATGGCATGCATCAATGGTGTCCAGTAAAGGCCAGGTACATCAACTGGTTATTGACACAATTATTGAATCCATTATAATACATAAGACCCATCAAACCATTATATAATATACATTAGGATTACTTTTTTTATTATTTGTTCTCTTTTATTGTTTTATAGTCTTTTGTCATATATATTATATTTTGTGATATGCATAAAATTGTATCAATAGCATCTTGTACGATCTTGTAGATCAAAACGTTTATCAAAAATTTGAGTAAAATCGCCCAGATCGTCAAGCAACGTATTGTTAAGCTACTGTAAAAGGTTTAAAAAAATAAATTAAAATCGAAACTCAGAGGAATTATTTTACATTTTTTGCATCGTGCTGTGCTGATAACGTGCAGGAGGTTTCATTTAAAGAAATACAACTTTGGTACTTTAGGTTCTTTGTGACACCCTGTATAATATAAACATTATTTTAAAATGTAACTATAATAGATCCTCATATATCCCAAAAGTGAAACTTTTTGAAAGTCATGTATTTTGGCCACAATATTCCGTAACAATAAGCTTCATCTAAACGAGTACATAATGATTTATAATTTGATAAACAAATGACAAACAGTAACAAAGTTTATAAATAATAATTAACATTATTGGATTCTTTGTTCAAGGAGGGGCATAAAAAAACTGCTCAGTTTTTCTTTATGGCGACGTTTCGTGCACTAAACGTGCACTTCATCAGGCCACTGCAATTTATTACCGTAAGTACAACAACCATCTAATCAAATCAGTTAGCAGTAACTAATTACAGATGTAAACAGAACAACACTAAACGTAAGAATTTACGTAGAATATTTAAGCAATTACTCCGAAGTTTGACAAACATGAACACGTCCTAAACTTACTGGACAAACAAGGGATTACTAATAGTCAAAGATTAAAAACAATAAATAAGTATAAATAATAAATGACAATACAACTAAACATGGAGAACAAACACTATGATATGTATAATCAAACATTTGTTTCAAGGTAACCTGTTATCAAAATAGACTAAAAATTGAAAATAACCGCGAAACACAATTAATAATTTTTCGTAATTTTAGAAATTTAAATTATTATAAATACTACTTAAATTATTAGTGTCCGTATTAAAATTAATATTATTTTTGTATACGTTGATAAAGATCATTTCAGAAACTAATCTTTTCTTGTAATTGTTTTCCACAAATTATGTCCTGTGTCGATGTGATGTACAGATAAAGCGGTTTCTCTTTTTTTAGTTTTGTAGTAATTGGTTTTTTAATAATTAATTTTCTATTTTGCTGACAATTTAATTTCGTAGTGTCCATTACTAAATTTCGTTGTAACTTGTCTTTAATTATTGCATAAAAGTAATTTCAAGAAAGTTTAGATTGAAACTAACTAAGATCATAAACGTAATAAGTCGGCTAAGTAACAATGCAAAAAAAAGTATCATGTTACACGGCATGTGTTTTACTTCTTGTTGTATGATAAGCATCAGGAAAGACTATTTAACATATATAATTTATTCTGGTATTGACTGTACATTTATGGTTTTTTCTATTGATGTGTGTTTTACATTACGCGTTTTACTTCAATCCTACCAAAAACGTTTTTGTCTTTGTTCAAACTTTGTCATCTTTGCTTGCAAGTTGGAAAACAAATTTGTAAAAGTCCTCTCCACCCACATTCCTTGTTGTGATCTGAATGACAGATTATATAACTGCAGTCGGTTTGTATTTTTTGCGGCCTTTCAGTAAAAATATTTCAGTAGCTGTTAGGTTTTTAAGAAATTTTTGGTTGCTATTATTTTTGTGGCCATTTAGTAATATTTTTAATTCTTGGAATAATTTGTTAAGTCTTCTTTTATCTTCTGGAGATCTTGTACTTTGACATGGTTTTCGGACTGGATGTCGTGTCGTTTATGAATTTGGCTTTCTCGAGTTTCAAGATTTGATGACAACTACGAAAAGAAAAAATTGAAGAATTAATAATGTTTGGAAATGGTGAAAATGTAACAACAAAATATCACAAAGTGACGTTGTTCGTTTCTTTAACTACAAATATCCCAACCCTTTAGTAGTTCAATTTGGTATTAGCAAAATTGTGAAAAAAGTTAGAAGAATATGGTAACGTTTGTGATGTTCAACGTTGCCAAAAAGCTTGATTTGTTATTAGAAATTAAAAATAATCCACTCCAATCAACAAAAAGCTTAAAGACAAACCACAACGTTTGTCGTCAAAATTTTTTAGATGTGTTAAGAAAAATACAAACTGACATCAGTTCAGGAACCAGGTGAAAATGATTGTGATCGTAGATTTGAATTTTATGAAGGGATTAATGTAAAAATTCGTATTCAACCAGATTTTCTGAACTATCAGATCTTTGATGATAAATCTACGTTTTCTTGCACATTGAAAACTGTACACACTGGGTCAATCTTCAGTGGATGCAAAAAATCCATTCACAGCATCCACTAAAATTAAATGTTTACGCAAATTTTACTAGGGATCATGTTTTGGGTGTTTATTTTTTGAAGCCCCATTAAAAGGTGAGATGTATTTAGAGTTCCTTAGATACCAGCTCTAGCAATATTATTTCCAAACAACGAAGACTTAGATTTACCTAGTGTTAATGTGTAGTATCAACAAGATACTTAAAAGAAGTTTTTCCTAAGAGTTAGAAATAAAGAGGTGTTCCTGTGGAATGGCCGGTTAGACCGCCCGGCCTTACCCCACTTGATTTTTTATAGGGTGGTATTTAAAATCAGAGTATCAGACAAACCTTTTTAGAAGATCTTTAAACAAGAATAAGGTTAGCAGGTAGAAATATCGATCAAGAAATGAGAGATAATATTTTAGAAGAATTTCGTCTTCGACTATATTATTGTCAGGAACTAAATGGGTGAAAATTTGAGCATTCGGTATAAAATTTCAACCGTTTATAAAATTTCGTGCTTTCAATTTACAATTTTCAAGTTTACTTATTGTTGTTATTTTATTTCTTATTAACACACTATATAAATGAGCAACATTTTTATTAAAACTTTATTAGCAATTAATATTCAGTTACCGACAAATATTAAAACACTTTTAAGTAACAATAGGGTAGATATTTTTAAGGTAATAACGGAATCTTGCATATCCAACATATTTTTTTTATAAAATAGTATAGTATTTAATATAAAAGTACTTGCTGAATGGACATTGTTTTCTATACATTTTTTTTAATCTAATAGGTCGATTGCGTTTTAAACCCAACAATACAAAACATTAAAAACCAGAGACTAAAAACATTAAGAACTAGAAATTAACTGTATCCACTAAAAGTAAATTATTCGTCTTAAGAATCTTTATTTTTATAATACTTTTTATTTTAATTTATGAATGTAGTTTTACACAACATTTCATCAATTTTAGTTTTGTTTAAATAAAAACATAAAAATTAACTACTTATTTTACAATAAAAATAACATTCGTTTTTTATTATAGATGTTTTTTAAAACCTTGATTAATTTTAAAGTTGGTTTTTGGTAACAAAATTACAACATCGTTTACTATCTTTTATCATTTCACAAATTCGAATCGTAATTTTTTTACATTAAAAATATGCAAAATCAATACGTTCTAAAGTAAGAATAAGTAAAGTCGCAGGTGAAAAACGTAAAAATTGTGACAGTGAAATATTAAAATATTCAACGTCTTTGTGGAATCATCCAGAGCTAAAGAGTAGTTATAGATCCTTCAGCTTTAGACCTAGACTCGGAATGTATCTTTTGTACGTGAAAAACGAAATAACTTGTATTTCCGCAAAAAAATAGATGTCTCGGCAAAACGAAGACTTTTATTAATTTAATTTTCATAAAATATTTATAATAATAAAAGGACTTCATGCCTACAAAATTTAAAATCGCACACGTAAATTATTGATTGAAATAATTCAAAATGTAACATAGAATCATTAAAACTTGTATTTGCATTCAAACACAATAACTCATTTTCGCAAATCCTTTGATGTTTTGTGTTGTTCCTGTGGTGTATTTTAGCAGTCGTACAGTTAAATCAGAAGAAAAATAGACAGTATAACGTATTTGATTGTATTTTTTTAATAAATAATAAAATTTTGTATGTAAACTAAAAGTAATTTTTATATTTTAATAAGAATATAAAAATATGTTTGCTAAACTTAATATAGTTAGTACGTTTACAGCTTTCAAACGATATTGAATTCCCTTAAAATTTATGTACGTCAAAATGATGGTACTTCGGAAATATAAGATAATCACATTAAGTCTATATAAATTAATATTAATAATTAGTTTTAAACTACAGTTGCTCTATAATGATCAACTTTTTAAATTTAGCGCCATTCGGGAAAATAGCGTAAGTAGTAACACGGTCATTTTTTTTGGACTACTCTCGATATAATTCAACACAGTGTTTATGTGCATCGAACTGAAGTGATCCGAATAAAGATGGCTTTGGTTTCATTATTTGTGTTATTTGAGACCAGTATTAAAAATTATGTTAAATAAAGAAACCTTCGCGTCGTCAGTTTTATCAAAAGTGTAATAAGTAATTCAAAATTCATAGTTGTTGATAAAATTGCGTTATGTCTATGGTGTAGAAATTTGCAGACATTGATTTATTGAACACAAAATTTATTTTTTTATTTACGTATTGGAGGGAAAATACATAAATTTAAAATAAACGTAAAATAATATAGCATAAAATATTGGTTATATGTACAAAGATATCCGACGTTTTTCAACTTACTCCACTTTCTAACTAAGTCAAGATTGTCGCCTATTTCTTTTTCCAAAGAAAGAAGAATAAGCGAATTTAATCGATGGTCGCCGATTCGCGTTCGTAAATGGTTTTTTACTAATTTTAGCTTGCTGAAACTTCTTTCACTAGAAGCAGATGACACAGGTAATGATAAAATATACTTAGTTGAATAGAATTGCAGTTAGTTTTAATTATTTTTCAAGAAGCTTTAAACAGTGTATAATATTTCGAAAGAGTGCATGACTCAGCTCTTAGTTTTTCGATGAAAATCTCCAGTTCAGCTTTCATTGCATCTTTGTCCAAGTTTTTGTTTACTAAATTTACTACACCTGATATTAAATTGTCATCCATTTTTTCCTATAGATTTAATAGTGCTTTTAAAAGACGAATATGGCTAAGCTTTTGTTAAGATTGTACTTAAAAGGTTTTCTACAAAATGTGTCAAGTTATCTACACTTATTTTAAATTCTTTACGATAAAAATTTTCAAAAGTAAAACGGATTTGTGTATCTCGCTTTCATCAAGACTCTTAGGAGTAACTCTGCGTCTATGATGTTTTTGAAAGTCACTTTGACAGTCAATATCGAACTTTGATGCAGTCTTGCATCCGGAATAGTACCAGTAATAATCGAAAAAAATTGAAATCCTTAATATTATTACATATATTTGAACGAACCCAGTAAGTCCATGAAATCGTTTTGACTCTTTTCACCAAGATTGTTCGCATAATAGGTTCGCAGTGTCTAGAAACTAATTTGACAAATTGAAGTTTCCGGAAGTGTTATCTTGACCTCTAAATGCAAGTGTTTGTCTAGATAATGTGCGAGCAATATCAAAGAATATATTAAATTTATTTGGTTATATATCTTTCCTTTTTGCATCGAATAAGTTTCTCCCTTTCTCCTCTTTATCGAAAAGTTCGTCAACATGTTGTTTTGGAGCCACAAAGTTGCAATAATCTGTTAAGGCAGCCTTATGAGCATAAGAGAAGAAGTATTCTGTTAATTTTCCTTTTTTAGAAGTACCCCGACTTTTGAAATAAAAAACACTATACTCTAAATAGGGATATTCTATATACCAGCGACTTAAAAAATTGTTCTGTTTCTTTTCCACTGTGCTTGGATTTTTTGTCAATGCGACAATAAGTTTATACTGAGTTAGAATCGCTTTATGTTTGCTAGTCACAATAAGTTTGTAATCGGCTACAATAGGTTTGTTTATTAATTACAATAGCTATGTTTAAATTTTCAATATGTGGCGAATAAGTTTAAATTAACAAAATCAGAAACAGTCGAGTTTTTTTAGATGTAGCGTCATTCGGGGAAATAGCGTAAGTGGTGAAATAAAATTTGTACACAAAATGTACTGCATAAATAGTAATATAATGAGTATTATTAGCTTTTATTGATAATTTATGTATTGCCTACGTTTAAATACATACATAACAAGCTAAATAAATTAAATTTTGTTGTTAGTGTTACGACTAGAACCATATAAAAACTCTTGAAGTTCACTAGTGTTATTAGTGAAAAAGAAATAAAGAAAAATTCAATTATTTTTATAGCTGTAATTCGGTTACAAAAAGGAGATGGATACCTTTTGCCAAAACTTGGTTGAATTTGTTGGGAATGGGACGTTTTGGCACCGCCGTTTTGGCGCTAAGACTTTTTGGCGCGGGGATGTTTTGGCACATGGACGTTTTGGCGCCAGGACGTTTTGGCGCTAGGATATTTTGGCGCCACTACGCAAATTGTTTTGGCCCTTTTATGTTTTCGCGTTAACTTTGTTACGTTTATCGGATGTTAATTATGTATTAAATTTTAATTTTATAAACAAAGATACAAAATGCTTAATTTATGTGTTTATCAGAAAGAAATTTGTGTGTAAAACTTGTATTTGTTGCGGATTACTTTTTTATATAGTTTATAAACTTACTATAATTTGCGAATACTTTTTATTTCAATCTCAATTGGCGATACTTTGCAAGATCGGCTTGACACAAATTAGTTCCGTTATTGTATCCTTACCACATAAAATGATCAATATAAATGTTTTGCGAGTAACTGCCCATCACGGCAAAATTCAAGAAATTTATTTGTTCCTATTAAATTTTCATTAAGATTCTAATACTTAGATTTTTTTTTATTTCGATAATGATTCGAATACAGAACTTGTTTTGCGTTAGCGAAATCATGTTTTTTAAATAAAATAAACTTGAAATGGTTTGAAAAAGTAATTAAACATAAAAAGGTTACAAATTACAAAAATTTAAGTTTCAAATACGGGATTACAGTGATAATACTTTAACAATACTTACACCTAGTACATAAATACGGTGTGTCCGGATTGCGCCGCGCCGATGGTCAGTATTCAGCGTTAATCCTAGGACCGGATTGCGCAACAGTTACATTTTGGCACACGGATACGCATGAATGAGTTTAACCGACTTTTTGCAGGTAAAACTACATATTTGATTTTCTTTTGAATACGAATAAAAAATATGACAACCCTTACCACTCTAAGTAGTACTTATGTGCATTTGATAAGTACCTATGATTTAATGAACCATAATAATATAAATCTTAAAATTACGCAATTAAGCATCAGCTAGACACATATTAGAATCAATTAAATTGAAATATTTATTTACCATTATATTCAGAAGTGATTTATCATTTGCATTTACTTTTTGCTTAAACTACATAAAAGCTAACATTATGAATATTGAAAAAGGCGGTTTCTATAATCTAACAAACTAATCCAATGTTTAGAAAGTGATAGAAAAATCTCCTATTCATTAAAGACTTTGTAAGTGTACCGACATAAGTGTTGTACTAAATGTAGACATGTATAAAAATATGAGTATTGATTGTTTGTATTTTGTTAAAAGATGTTCGTATTATTTCAAAAAGTGATTTGCCTGTGCTTAACCTTATTGTAATGTACTCGAAAATAAAAATGTACAAAATTTATTTATGGGAACAGGTCGGCGCCAAGACATCCATGCGCCAAAACGTCCTTGCGCCAAAACATCCATGTGCCAAAACATCTCCGCGCCAAAAAGTCTTAGCGCCAAAACGGCGGCGCCCAAACGGCGGTGCCAAAACGGCGGCGCCAAAACGTCCTAGACCCGAATTTGTTACATGCAAAAGATGCTAAAACGAAATGCCTTGGATTGGTAACATAAACCAATGAATTTCCGGTACTCGGTGGTAAAGGGCTGGGTTTTATTAAGGATTGCTCATCTTGATCAAAAGTCACTTAGCCTAATAAGTGATATAATAGGAAACCCTCCTACGCAAGCTAAATATGAATCTTTGCGTAATGCTCTAATTTCAAGACTTACCGAGTCAGAAAATAGTAAATTGCAGAAATTGCTTCGCGATCTCGAACTAAGAGACAGAACACCCAGCCAGTTACTTCGTAAAATAAAATCTTTGTCAGGAAAACTATGGCTCTAAAAACTTCAACAGGTACAAAACAATTTAACGATTTCCTCAAAATCTTTCGAAAATCTTGCTAGCATGGCCGACAAAATATTAGAAACGTATGTAGATAGTAATAACATTTCAGAAACTGCCGGTCATCCAGAGGCTTCTTTCTCCATTCCTACTAATCAAACAAATGCACCACCAGCTTGGGAACAAAAACTTGACGAGTTACGACGTGACATGCTACACGAATTTAATAAAAGTAGCGCTCACAATTTCAAGCATAGACGTAGAGACAGGTCCCAAAGTAGAAACCGTTTTTCTTCGAAAAAGCTTCGTGGAGATGGCGTTTGTTACTACCATCGGCATTTCGCCGACAAAGCAAAAAATCCACCAAGCCCTGTTCATACTCAGATGCTTCGGAAAACTAGTAGCCCGTCCACACGTGGCGGAATGTGGTGGGCCATCTAATAGCCGCCTATATGTCTATGACCAAGTTATCAAAAAACATTATCTCATAGACATCGGCGCCGACGTTTCCGTCATACCAGTTAGCTCTATTCAGAAATCGCATTCTCCCACGAGCACTTTTCTGTACGTCGCCAATCATTCTCAACTTCGTACATACGGCACTAAAACACTTCGCCTCGAATTAGGTCTAAGACATAGTCTAATACGGAAATTCATTTTAGCAGACGTCACTAAGCCTATATTGGGAGCAGATTTTCTCAGAAATTATGGCATAACCCTAGACCTTAAACACAAACCAATTTCAGATCCGTTACGGCAGTCACCACTATTTCAGACACCATGGACAGCGACATTATAGAACTTATCAACGAGTTCAAAGCTATCACGGTCGAGCAGAATTTTTATCTCACAAAACTCAAGCATTAAGTTACCCATGTTATGTTATGTTAACTACAGGTCAACCGATAGCCCCAAAAACTCGTCGACTTTCTCCAGATAAGTTGGAAATCGCTCGAAAAGAATAATGTTAGCACAAGGTCTATGTAAACCATCAGATAGTCAATGGTCAAGCCCAGTCCACCTAGTTCAAAAAAAGAATGGTCAATGGCGACCATGCGTTGACTACCGCGGTCTAAACTCTGTTACTCTTCCAGACAGATAACCTTTACCCCTCCTGCAGGATTTCACCTATCAGCTACACGATTGCCAAGTATTTTCTACCCTTGATCCACATACATCCACACCCTTCGGGTTGTTCGAGTTTACGCGAATGACATTCGGGCTTAGAAACGCAGCCCAGTCGTTTCAACGGTTCATCCATTCGTTTTTACGCGGCCTAGATTTTTGCTTTTGCTACCTAGACGACATTCTTTTTGCATTTCGGAACGATGACAAACACACCTTCGACAAGTTTTCGAACGTTTGCAAGAACACGATCTTGTCATCAACGTTGATAAATGTGTCTTCGCAAGAAACGAAGTCCAAACAATATTAAAGTTAAACATCCCTGAAACAATAAAATAACTTCTTGGAATTTTGAATTTTTATCGCAAATTTTTTCCGCACGCAGCAAGTCATCAAATTATTTTGAACGATTTTTTAAAAGGATCAAAAAGAAATGACAAACGCAAGATTCAATGGACAGATGAATCACTGAAGGCGTTTGAGTCTGCAACGCCCTTAACGTATCCGGCACCAATTGCGAATTTGGCACTTATGGTAGACGCGTCGGATAACGCCGTTGGAGGAGTAATGCAACAAAAACGGGACGAGAACTGGGAACCCCTTAGATTCTTTTCTTTGAAACTAAACGAAACGCAACAGCGTTACAACGCTTATGATAGGGAATTACTGGCTGCATGCCTCGGAGTAAGCTATTTCCGTCATTGGTTGGAAAGCCGAGAGTTAACGTTATATACTAACCATAAACCATTGACGTTTGCTTATAAACAGAAATCCGATAAGGCATCGCCCCGACCATTACGTCAATTAGACTACATATTCCAATTCACTGTCGATATTCAACACATATAAGGATAACGTGGTCGCTGACGCACTTTCTCGTGTCGACTAGGTAATTAAAGAAATAGATTTTGAAATGCTAGCAGACGCACAAGAGGAGGATGAAGAATTCCAAAATATTCTGAAAACTAGCACCACACTCAAATTCGAAAAATTCCCCGTATTTGGTACAAACAAACAATTGTATTGCGATGTATCAACGGGAACCCAAAGACCATATATTCCCAAACCTTATCGAAATGCAGTGTTTGAATCAATTCATAATTTAGCGCATTCGGGGAATTCGATCTTCAGTAAAAACAATCACCAAACAATTCGTTTGGCCTGCGATAAAAACGACGTTCGTAAATTGACAAAAGGGTGCATACTGTGTAAAAAATCAAAAATAACACGGCACGTAAAAAGTCATTTCCGCCTACCACACACAGGTTCGATAAACTTTACGTTGATATCATAGGTCCCCTTCCATTGTCCCAAAAGACCCAGCGATACTGTGACCCCAAACATCCACGCAGAAACAGTAGCCCAGGGTCCATGCAATGCTAAAAGGATGACTATCCCGATTTGGCGTACTGTCATTGTCACAGACTAAGGTCGACAATTCGACTACCAACTTTTCACAGAACTTTCCAAACTCGTTGGCTTTAAGCGGAAACGCAGTTCGTCATACCATCCGCAAGCAAACGATTTCATCGAACGTTAGCACAGAATTCTTAAAACCGCGATTACTTGTCACGAAACACAAAATTGGATCCTTGTGCTTCCACTAATATTATTGGGGCTGCGAACAGCATTTCGGGAAGACCTTAATACCGCATTTGCCGAACTGGTATACGGAACCACCTTGCTATTACCGGGTACCTTTGTAGCCAACCACATAAAGAATAATACCTTACAAAACGACTTCCCCAAGCAACTACAAATTCATTTTAATAAGGCTCGCCCCACACCATCCACACGGCACAGTACAGAATCACCCTTATTTTCAAAGACCTATCAACATGTTCACATGTTCTCGAGAAAAACGACACAGTTCGTACACCATTACAACCTCCGTACGAAGGTCCCTTACAGGTAATTAAACGGACTGATACATACATCACAGTTTCAATCAAAACAAAACCTACTAACATCTCAATCGTTAGATTGAAACCTTTTTTTAGTCAAAAAGGCAATACCGCATGTCAAGTTCAACCACGCCATAAAACCTCACACAGCCCAGTATTTTCTCTGATTGTAAAAAAGGCTGTCAAGTTTAATACATTTTTAACGTACAAAACTAACCTAGGTCGCGAAATTAGAGCGCCGCGAAGATATACAGATTAAACGTTCACTGGTAGGGGAGTAATGTGGCAGCATTATTATTAGGTTTAAGTTAGAGTAAATCAAGCAAGCCGACAACACAGACGTAAAAACACAAAAAGTGGCAACACTTAAAAAAGAAAAATAACAATATGGCGCTAACTGTCAATTCAATCAATGTTAAGACCGGCAGCAAGCTAACTTAGGGAGAAAGAAGACAGATAGAAATTTTACCTTAACACCAAAAAATAGAACCGGTGGCTATTTGCTAAATTTTAAATTGCTTTAAATCGTTGTTGCCACATATAATGACCATTGTTAAGATCGTCAAGGATGTTTTTTTTTCTTTAAAGAAATGCGAATAACAAAAAGCATTCCTAAATCTTTAATTTTTAGTATCAAAAGCTAAAAACTTCTAAATGTCTTTTGATTGAAAAACATGGAAGTGCAGACTGCAGACAAACAGAACACTATTTTTATTATATGTTAACAGTTATTACACCAATTCACAAATGACTAAAACAAATCTTTTAATCTTGATTCATTTTGTGAAGACCACTTTATAGTCTTGTTTAATTTGCATTTGATAAGATGTATCAAAAATAATGCTTAGCGCAACTTTCTGACTGTTGTAACCAGTCAGGATAATTTTCTTTAATTTTAGATACACGGATATTTAATAAAATTTCTTGAAAATTATGACTAACCGAATTATTACTAAAGTATATCTTAAACAATGTTATGTTAAAAGTGCTTTGGTATGATATTTGCACCCTATAAGATTTATTCCCGGAACGCCCACTTCCCGCTACAGAGGGGGGAATGCCTGTCAATTGGTGAATTTTCGTTCTGTGTGGTTCGCTTCATACATGTTCTAAGTAAGTGCCCAGCGAATTCACACTCATCCATGGTATACATAAATAGGTGTAGTATTTTTGTTGCTTTTTAAAAACTTTCCTTTCTCCGTGCTATTGTAATTTATTTTAATTTTCTCGTATTGTCATTAACGGTTTCTGGATAACCACATGTCGTTCCATTAAGATGGAGATATCATATTGGGGAAATTCCCATGATGGGAGTAAACTCGGCACATTCGTTTCTTTTTTAGTAATCGTATGAATCGAATGAGATTTATTTGTGATAACATTGTATGTACGTCTTTGTTGAAGGTGCTGCTAGCTAGTTGCATGCTTCGAAAGAAAACTAAATTGTACGTATTATATTTTCTACTTTAATTTGTTGCATCTTTGTTTTCAGTCTATTGCTCGTACGACTGAACGTATATATCAGGTTGTTGTCACAATTAACTATAACACTTTTTTTGTGTGTAGCACATTATTAGACGGTCCGCTCTGGTTCTCTGAATCATCGAGACGATATTTGTGTTATAATTTACAAGTGTAAATTTATTTTTTTTATCATTTTGTCATTTATTCTCTTACAGTTTTGGATAGATTTAAACGGATTCTACTACACCAATCGTTCACCGTTTTGGCGCCTTTTTAACTTGTTTTATAATTCAGCACACCAAAACTTACGACCCAATCACCGAATCAAACTGATTTAGTCGTTGTCGTTCCAGTTACGAGATAATTTTTGTAACAATAACCTTAAAAATAATTTAGAATTACGATAACACTTTCTGAAGGAATCATTAAATATGTAATGGTGTTTTCGGAATAATCTTTTTGTATCTTTGTTTTGTAATGGCACATCTGAACTTAATTTTTACAATCGTCACAATTAAATTTTTTTAATGTCTTGCTTATAATGTATCCGGCTAATTATACCGTTGCACATCTTTCTAAATAATTGAATTAGTCTTCATTATTTGTATCTATTCAATTTAAGTGAAGCAGTACTTCTTCTTTGCTGTAATTTCACTTTCATCGGCTTTAATTCTTCGTCTGTGATAGTTTCTACACTCTCTACATAAATATCGTCTTCCGCTTCACAATTACTACTTTCAGGTAGTTTCAAAAGATTCACAGTAATAGTCCATTGTAAAACTTGCCGAAATGTTTTTGCAATAGGATTTGTGTTATTTCCACTTCTGCACCTAATAACAGCAAATCAATTTTCAAGTAGATCCTGGTTTACTCTATTTTTCAATAAAAACTAATATCCATTCTTAAATACATAGACTGCTTATTGTTAACGTAGTAACGTACATCGCTTGCGTAACATATATGTTGCCAAGAAACTCGTTTCTCTTCAACAAAGATGTCTTGCGACATTAAATTATTTCTAACACTTTTAAATAGGCGTGGGACGTCAAATATAACACCTATTTTTATCGTCTATCTCAAAGAACCGATTTTCCGCCGTCATGGCCAAATTTCAATGCTACTTGGTCACAAATTACCGCACGCACATTTAAACTAACACCGTGTAATGTTTGTATATTCTTAATCAATAATTTTTGCAACCAGTCGTTTTTAATAGACGCGACAGAGACGTAAAAGCTTACTGGCAACTTCTATTTTTTTTATTAAACCCATCATAAATACTAATGCTTGTGTTGCTACTTTATTTTAGCAGCCAAGATGACCCAATTCTTGGTATCCCTCGATTAAATCTTGAGTAGAGTTATACTCCAAATTTCTTTTGATAGCCATATATTTCATCTACTAGTATCACACATTGCTTCTCGTTTTCACTAAGTGTTTGAATCTTACTTTTTGAATAAGTTTCGGATTTATTCCCGATGATAATTGTAAGACGTGTATCCACTAATTGATGAAAGTCTTTCGTGGCAATTTAAATTTTAAATGTTCCCTCATAAAGAGATAAGATGACGGAGATTTATAAAATAACATCAAAGCCAATTCCTTTTCAGTTTTCTTCCAAGCGTTTCTACATTTATGATTAAACTGCATATTTACACATATATGGACCATGTGGGTAAATTGGAGATGTACCTATAACATTTTTTCTCAAACGGGGGAACTAAATTTTATTGGAAAGACCTTATATTTCTCCCATTCTAAAACTATTTATTCGCGTGCTTTCTTAGTCTAACTGACAAGGTAATAGCGTGGCAGTTGTCTTCGGAAATGATTTGAATCTAAGCATTACCGTTGAACGTCTTAATATTATATGGTTTTTGCAAAAAGGAAATAGTAGTTGCCAAAACGAGTCCTTTATCAGACAACAAACAAAATGCGAATTTAACACAAGCGCAATAAACGAATATTTTTAACAACGTAGAACCATAAATTAATTAACACACAAAGATGATTTAAAATACGTCATACCAATTAACTAAAAGCACTCAAACCTTGACTATATGGAAACGTCAAACTAAAACGATCGTAAATACGAGAGTCGACAAAAAAGTACGCATAGCAATTCGACGACGGTTACACATTCTTTTCAAAGCAGCGCAGATCTAAAAAGTAGATTCTTTGATAAGAATCGTTAAAGAAAAATAGCATTTGCTATTTTGGTACCAATATTGTTCATGGTTAAATATTTGCCTTTTGTTTGCATAATGCTACTAAAACTGAACAGCGTATGATGAACAAGATCTTGAGTTAGAACCATATATTTTTGTATACCTAGGTGACATTGTTATTATCCATAATACATTTGACAAACACACGCGCATAAGTTTTTAGGATTTGTCATACATAGATCCTGTTGCCATTAAAACCGACCCGGAGTTACAGAAATTAATCGTTTCATAGGCTTATATTTTTGGTACCCGCGTTTTGTGCTTAATTTTGTTATTGCTTTTGCACTTCTTAATTTGCTGTTAAAGTGGGTGAAAAGAACCAGACTATTGATTGAATGTTTTTCAAACGGTGACTATTTATTGCGTATGCTAAAATTAGACAGACAAAATTCCGCAAAGGGGAGACATTCACAATATGATATTAATTTCGTTTATCGTAAAGGAAAAAACATAATAGTCCTTGACATACTACTTAAACAAGAGAATGTAAGATAAGCAACAAAAAGTCAATCATTAAGACACTTATGAGTTATTAAATACAAAAAAAAATAAAAAAATGTAAAAATAAAAAAGTTACTTAAAATCAAATTTAAGCTAACAATATAAAACTTCGGCATTGAAACTATATTGGATATATTCCTTAAAAGCGTTTTTTAGATTATAAAAGTGTGTTATAAACGACAATTTGATTTATAGGTAAGAGAATACTCTTGCCAAGTGCAGCATTAGCGTTTTCTTGTATCGACTTTATTAATGAAGTTTGAAAAAGATTGTAAGTATTGCAGTTATCACCAAAAAAAACTGTAGTTTTAGGTAAAAGTAATGTTATTATACTAATAACAAAATATGTATATTCATAAAAATGCATTTATAAAAACACTTATTTTTCAAAATATTAATTGCTATACTCAAATTAGAAACCTTGTTTCTTATAATAATCTATTTAGTTACATTTCTTGTAACAAAAAGTCATATTTGCTTAATACTTTTAAAAGCAAACTTTTGTAGCAAGAGTTAATATAATATAAAGTAATTAATGCCATCGTAGTAACTAATAAGTATGCTATATATGAAACACTTTAGCAGTTCTTTTGTGGCAAGCTGTGCTGTTTTGACGAGTTGTTATCGGAAAATATTCAGCTGTAATTTATTTTGAACGAGTTTTCCACCGAGATTTAACGGCACTGCTGATTACGGTTTTGCATTTTTCTATACAGCGGTTTTATTCTTTTACTTCCAAATATAATAAAATAACTTTTCATAACAGTAACTATGCTTTAATATGGTTATGATCTCATTATCGGCAAAAATTTACATCAAACTTTATTTAAGTATTATATTTTTAGTGCTCAATAAGTTGTTTACGATTAATTAAAACGAAACGATTCCAAATGAAAACAATTCAAATTTTCTTGTTTAAGATAAATTGTATGTTAGTATACTACTAAATTAATATACTAAACGGAAAGACTTGCTTTTGAAATTGTTATCAAACTTAAATAAAAAAGTTTGATTTAACGCAGTTTTTACTTCTTCTTTTATCACAACGACTCAAGTCCTTCGCGCATACTTAAAAAGTTGAAGTTTCTTTATTTTTATACAGCAATCGGTTTTGTATACAGTACTAAATATTGTCAACGTACAGAATAGTATAACGAAGTTTTCTAAAATTATGTTTAGTTTAGACTTTGATTTAAATTTTATTTAAAATAATTGAATAGCAGTAGTAAGATTTTATATTGAAGATAGAACTTTAAAAATCAGTATGTAAGTATTTATATAAAATCAATATAAACCGATGATAAATACAAGAATACGAAAATATACTTGTAAAATTTTAATGAAGTTAGAAATTTGAGATCTTGCGAATTTTAATTGCTTGTAGAATACGGATTTGTTACATAGTAGCATAAGTTATTGCTACATTTCGACAAGTATTTATGCCTGACGTATTTAATGTATGGTAAATTAATCTTAACACAATCGTAATACTGTATGTCTATGTAATACATTCAGTTTCACGTCGCTTCAGCTTTATTTAAAAGTTTTAGTATATGTGTAGCTTTGCATAAGAATTGTTGTATACAATTAAAAAAAGTAAGAATAGTAAAAATAATTCTAATTTTACCATTTCTTGGTATAAAATAATTATTTGAATAAAACAGAAATATCCAAATATCAAACAATTAATTTTTTACAATTTTCCATTCTAGATAATTTCGGTGTTGTCGTAATTACACAATCTAGCTTTCGTCACACGTCGCAGTGGACATCTTTAAAAGCCTGGCATAAACTATCCACTGCTATGTAGTTAATCTCAGCTGGTGTTTTAACAACACCTGAATTATCCAGAATGGAAAATTGTAATACGAACTTAACCCATGGAAACCTGAATTTTACTATAATTAATTTTTTACTTCATTACTATAATAGGTAGTATATTGTACGAATAAGGAAATGATAGTCATTGTTAACGAGCATAAAAGTTTGCAGCTTCGGTTTGCTAGTACAAACGCAAATGTCGAATTTTACACTATACGTTTTCTACGACTATGGGCCAGATTAATAAACAAATCTTGACTTAAACTTCACTTACACTTGATAAAGTGAGTATGGTTACTTGAAAAAATTATATTTTTCAATTGGTATTAATAGTCAAGTGTTAGTGAACCCTAAGTGAAGTATTTTTTAAGTACGAACGTAATCAAAACGTCATCATTTTCAAGTATAGAATTAAATGATACAGAAACATCCGATTTAAAATAGTACCTTCAATCAAACATTAATACATAAATTACAAAAATATATATTATTAAATTAAATTTATGTCATTGTGTTAATAAATAAACCTAAACTGATTTAATTAGCCCACCTAAAACTAATAAACCATAAAGAAATAAATTGTATACAGCCGTATACAATTAAATACACTAAAGAATAAATATTTAAAATTATAGCAATCAATTCTTTAATCGAAAATAAAAAGTAATTTGCTCTAAAAACATCTGTTACGCTGCACTGTCTCTTTCGTGTGAGTACATCAAAAGTTTATACATACAAGACATGCCAAATTAAAACTTACAGGTAAGCCAATGCTTTTTTATACAAACTTTTAACAGGATGCAGAAATAATTGCAATGTTTTATTTTAATTGTGAATATAAATAAACACATTCTAATTTATGTACTTGTCCAATTTTTAAGATGTCTGAAAAAACAAAAGTATTTACACCTGACGAAAAACTCTCCTTACAAGAACTTGTACTAAAATATAAACATATTTTGAAAAATAAAAAAACCATCTAGATATCTCGTAATTGAAAGTGAACTATCAATCCGGATAAAGAAAGTAAATAAGACCCTAGAAACGGAAGAGCAATTGCACGTTCGATGAATGCAGATGGAAGAAGAAGTGCACGCATCTCGAATAAGACTAGACCATTAAATACGCCTACGTCGAATGGAGCATGAAGAAAAACTTCATAGAGTTCGTATTAAACAGTTAGAATATCTTGCTGAAAAAGCAAAAGCCGAAATGGAAAAAGCGCAACTGGACCTTAATAAACACCTGGTTTGGCGCTTTTATAATTTATTAATTTATTTAGCACCTGAATATTATGCAAACTTCCATGCAAATATATATTGCTATTGAGCGGGTCTATTAATTTCATTTCTGCATTTAACAGACCCGTTCCCTTATCTATGCACTTGCAAGGCGATTATGATAAAATTACAATGTTAGACATACCGCCGCGCCGCAACGATATAATTTAATTAAAACGGTTAAATCTAACGATTAAAAATTATAAGTGCCATCGCTACCAACACCGAGAATCTACGTCGCTATAACAGGCAACATAGGTAAGTCCTTCCTTATCATTTTCCCGACGCACAGTAGTTGCGTGTATTTGTGTGGTAGTTTTTTTTTGTATATCGGTGCTTCGAGAATCAAATAAACTTTAAGAATTTTATACAGTCCACTATAGCGCCAGCATATGGTCCTAACGAACCGGATTAATGTGTGTAGTATTAATATTTTTTTGAGTTTGCAACAATATGGCTACGAAATCTGGTAGTGATAACGACCGCACCGAACGACAAATTCGAAAATGTTTTGCAAAAATGAATGCTTATATGCAGCGTGCTAAAAGCATTTCTAATGTTATTTCCACGTTTTCGCAAAATGATGATGTTAATTTAATTTTGTCTAACGCCGCTTCAATTGACACCTTGCGATCTGATTTTATATCTAGTTTAGATGAAAAGATTGAGTTTGAACTTATGGCTCGTCCCGACACAGGCCCAGACTATTCTCCTTTAATTGAATTTGAAGAGTTATACTCAAAAATTAAATACGCTCAATCTAATCTTTCAAATTCTATTGATAAAGAGCTAAATTCTTCCGCGGTTTCCACAAAAGCCATTCCTAATCTGCCACGCTTAGAACTTTCTTCGTTTAACGGGGAGATTGAAAACTGCCCCGTCTTTTTTGAAACGTTTCGAAGCATTATTCACGAAAATCAGTCCCTTAGTAATTCGGAAAAAGTTCAATATTTAGTAGGCAGACTAACTGACAAAGCGCGTAACATTTGCAAAGGAATAATGCCTACTGGAGATAATTATAATGTTTTATGGGATGCCTTGGTCGATAAATATAATGACAAACGCGTTCTTGTCGTATCATATTTAGACCAATTATTAGACATTAATCCTGTAAGTACAGCAACCTCTGCCAATTTAGACGTCTTTATTGATAAATATTCAACTATTATCGCCGCTCTTAAACAATTAAATATCGACGACATTGCGGAATTTATATTTGTTCACATTGGTCTTAAAAGGTTAGATATTGATACAGTTAGGTCATTTGAAATGTATATTCGGGATGATAAGAATTTACCTAATAGCGGAAAGTTAATCGAATTTATTCGTGAGCAATCTCGCATATTAAATCGCGCTAATTGTAATTTAAAGCCATCGCGCGTTCTTGCAAAGAATGTTAATCTTCCAAGCAGCCGAACTAATTTAAAATCATTTATTAATTTGCCAATTAATATGGTAAATCAAAAATGCATTTGTTGTGAAAGAACAGGTCACGATCACATATATCAGTGCCCTAAATTCTGTAAAATGGTACCACGCGATAGGTATAATTTCACCAAAATGAGCAATCTGTGCATTAATTGTTTAAGTAATAAGCATATGCTGCGAAACTGTAAATCGGCAGTAAGGTGTCGACATTGTAATCGTTCTCATCATTCGCTATTACATTTGGAATTAAATACACAATCGTCTTCTATTTCCGCAATTGCTAATACAGGTAATACCGCTCAAGTAGAAAGTCCCACTTCATCTACTACTGTTTCGTTATGCACCGCTGATTCCAATATGTCGCTTGCTTGCAGACACCGCACTCCGATTGTATTGTTGGGCACCGCTCTTTGTAACGTTCTGGATTCATCTGGTATTATACAAACTGTACGCATTTTGGTAGATAGTGGTTCACAAAAAGAAATTATTACTCTTGAATGCTGTCATCGGTTAGGGTTACCCATACAACCTTCGCATGTGAAGCAAGTCTCAGGTCTTGGAGATATAACAAACAAAATTGAGGGAACTACGCATATAACTATCCGCTCTCGCTACAAAAATAACATATCATTCACAATAAATCCTTATATTGTTCAACGTATTACTAATGAATTGCCTACCGCCGTTGTTGATATTGCCACATTAGATTATTTACATAAGATTCCACTTGCTGATGATAAGTATTATACACCCGGGAACATTGACATTATTTTAGGATATGATGATGTCTTTGCACGCATATTGTTAAATAAAAAAATAGCTCGTTTACTTTCTGAGCCTATTGCTATCGAAACTTTATTAGGTTATTTAGTAGTAGGTAAAGCTCCTACTATTACCAGTCCCGTTATCACCAATTTCATTTATTATTGCAACTTTTCTGAAAACGAAGAGAATTGCATAAAACGTTTTTTTGATCTAGAAGAGGCCCCAACTATCCCAATCTTAACACCTGATGAGCAAGAGTGCGAAAGCATATATAAAGACACTACTACAAGAAATACGAAGGGTTGTTATATCGTGAAATTACCCTTTTTGCGCGATCCAAAATTTCTCGGCGACTCATTACCACTCGCAAAACAACGATTTGTTTCATTAGAACGTCGTTTGCTATCAAATCCTACAATAAAACTCCAATATGACAAGATAATTCGGGATTATTTAGAAAAAGACTATATTCGCCCGGTACATGAAGTTAATTCAACATTAATGGAATACGTGATACCGCATCACGCTGTTATACGGGAAGATAAACTTACCACTAAAATCCGCATGGTTTTGGATGCTAGTACGAAAACGAATTCGGGATACTCACTTAATGACCTATTACATACTGGAAAAAATTTACAAACAGATTTGTTCCACATAATTCTCAATTTTCGCTTATTTCCAATTGCAATAAACGCTGATATACGTGAAATGTATTTAAGAATTTTAGTACACGAAGATTCTCGACGTTTTCAACGTATTCTTTATAGATTTCATTTAAATGACCCATTGCAACTATACGAATTTAATCGCGTTACCTTTGGTATGAAGTGTAGTCCCTTTTTAGCAATGCGCACTATTCGTCAACTAGCTTCTGATGAAAAGGAAAAGTTTCCGCTGGCCGCAGATATCATAGAAAAGGGCGCATTGTACATGGACGACTTGGCGCTAAGTTGTATATCGTTAAACAATGCCAATTACTAGCTCATGGAGGATTTCAACTTGTTAAATTTGCTAGTAATTCGTTAGAATTTATGTCCAAAATACCGGTAGAAGATCGTGTTACAGAATATATTGAATTTAATTCAGACGAGGCTATGAAACTGCTAGGGCTTCATTGGATACCCGGTTTAGACTATTTCACTTATACGGTTCATATGCAAAATCGAAAATGCACCAAACGAAATATTTTGTCTACTATTGCCAGACTATGGGATTTAATGGGGTTTGTCGCACCAGTGATACTACTTGCAAAATTAATTATTAAATCTCTTTGGCAAAATAAAATAGATTGGGATGACACGCCGCCCAATAATATTGTAAAGATATGGAATCAATTTCAAAGTGAACTACCTTTATTAGAAACAATAAAAATACCTCGCCATGTAGGAGTTGATCGAAATTGTATTTTATCATTATTAGGATTTTCTGACGCTAGCGAACGTGCATATGGTGGAGTAGTGTATTTACATGTGTATTTTCCAAATGAGGTAAAATTTTTTGTTAATTTAATGTGCGCAAAATCCAAAGTAGCCCCTTTGAAGGTTGTTTCACTTGCTCGATTGGAACTATGCGGTGCTTTAGTTCTTTCACGATTAATGAGAACGGTTTACAATGTTTATTCATCTCGCTGTAGAATTAATAATGTTTTGGCGTTTTGTGATAGTACAGTTGTATTAGCTTGGATTCATTCTTCTCCCGCTAGGTGGCAAACATTCGTTGGAAATCGCGTTTCAAAGATTCACGATAACCTTAACGCTAAACATTTTTACTATATTAAAGGCACTGAAAATCCAGCAGACTGTTTGTCTCGTGGTTTAACACCGTCGCAACTAATTAAACATACGATGTGGTTTGAAAGTTCACCTTTTGTTCATTCTCCATTGCAGACTGGCCTATACATCAATTTGACCCTAAATGTGTCGCCGAACCTCCCGAAGTTAAAGCAAACGTTTTTACGAGTAGCATTAATAATAAAGAATTTGACCCGCCATTTTTATATCAACTGTCATCTAGATTTTCGTCTTGGACTAAACTTATAAGAGTTGTTGTTTACGTTTTGCGGTTTATTAGAAAATTGCCTCGCAAATTTAAAATACATCATTATCAAACCGCTGAACTTGCCATTATTAGGTCTTTGCAAGAAGTACATTTTTCAGAAGAACTTAAATTAGCCCGTTCTGGAAAAACTTTACCTCGCTTAATGCTAAAATTAAATGTTTTCTTTGTGAAAACATTCTAAGAGTAGGAGGCAGACTGGTTCATGCTGATCTTAGCTACGACAGTCAACACCCTATTTTGTTACCTCGTCGTGATCATATAGTAAATTTGATAATCGATTATTATCATAAGAAATATCTACATACAGGTCCACAGTTGTTGATGTCGCTACTACGTCAAAGGTTTTGGATCCTTTCCGCCAGTAATATTGTACGACAACGAGTACAGTTGTGTAATTTGTGCTTTAAGGCCAATCCAAGATCACAGTTTCCATTGATGGGAAATCTGCCTTCGTACCGTGTACGAGCATCCAAACCTTTCTTACACACTGGTGTTGACTACGCGGGTCCACTAAACATTATTCTACGTAGACAACGAGGTGTTCGCAGTCAAAAGGCATATATCTGTCTTTTTATTTGTCTTGTAACCCATGCAGTACACATTGAAGTTGCCTCGGATTTGTCTACCGAAGTTTTTCTCAACGCATTAAAGCGCTTTTTATCTAGACGCGGACCCGTAAGCGTAATGTATTCAGATTGTGGCACCAATTTTGTAGGGGCTAAGTCTCATCTAGATTCCTTGCACGAGTTATTAAACAGTTCTGAATATCAAAGCAAGTTTGATTACTATTTACGAGATATTTCTATAGAATGGAAAATGAATCCTCCCCGCTCTCCGCATTTTGGTTCTATGTGGGAAAGCAATATTAAATGCATAAAAACGCATTTGACAAAAATGGTTGGCAATCAGTTATTCACTTATGAAGAAATGACAACAATACTGTCACAAATTGAAGCTCTTTTAAATTCGCGACCACTTTCTGTTCTTAGTTCAGATCCTTCTGAACCGTTAGCACTTACACCCGCTCATTTTCTGACGCTAACTCCTTTAAAGTCTCTCCCCGCGGAAGATTTCTCAAATCAAAATTTAAATCTTCTGAAACGAAAACATGCCATTGATCATCTTATTCAATCTTTTTGAAAACGATGGAAAGTTGAATACCTAAACACTCTACAAACACGACAAAAATGGATTACACCATCCAAACCAATAAATGAAGGTACTGTCGTTATCATCAAAAAGGAAAATACTCCACCTCTTCAGTGGCCTATTGGCGTCATAGTCCGTCTGTATCCGGGCGCTGACGGAGTGATTCGAGTAGTAGATGTAAAAACTTCAACTGGAGTGTACCGCAGAGCAGTAGGAAATCTTTGTCCTTTGCCGCTTCAATAATTTCAATACGCTTTAATCGTCTTTATTTACATATAATGTTAAGTTATCTTTGTTTTATTTATTTTTTTTGAAGTGAAACTTCTTTATCGGCGTTGGAAAAAAATTTACCGTCACATTTTACGCGTCACATTTTTCCGTTCCGCGCCATCTTTTTTACCGTCACATTTTTCCGTTGCGCGTCACATTTTTCCGTTACGCGCCATCTCAAGGTATTCGATTATTTAATACAAATCACGCAGTCACTGAGTATAATAATCAAATATTGAACTCTTATTCAGAAAAAATTATTTCTACTGCAAAAGATGTTTATAGTGGATGTACTTCCAAGGAACAAGAGACTTCTGTGCATCAAAAACTACATAAAATGTCCTTAATTGATACAAATGGATTGCCTTACCTAACAACATTTGTAATAAATATTTATTACATAATTACTACAAAAATTGATGTATCTGACGGATTAGCAAATGGTGCTGTTGGGAAGTTAGTTCATGCAGAAACCGATATCGATGGAGTAGTTAAAATAGCATGGCTTGAATTTCCAGCATTACCTCGAATTGGTGAAAAATTGAGACGTAAAGCAGTGGGTCACGCAGCAGAAAATAATATCAGTCGAATGGCTGTACCAATTGTACAAAGATCTTCTACAATTCCGCTCAATAATAACAAAACTATACTTGTTAAACGTACTCATATTCCGTTGGTTTGTGCTTGTGCTACTACCATTCATAAAACATCAGGCCGCACACAAGGCAGCACATTTCCGGAAATTGTTTATGAATATGAGAAACATCACAGCCAATCGTTGTTATATGTTGCTTTATCCCGTGTTACGAGTATTGAAGGATTGTATATAACGACTTCAAATAATGACAAAACATTTTATCATGGTCGAAGAACGTCAACGTCCACCATCGATTTACAAGCGGAATTTAAACGATTGTCTCTAAATAAAGTAGAAACTATAAATGAACATTTGATTAAGTTCATGAACAAGAGAAGAGGTTTGTCACTTTTTACTTTCAATTGTCAAATTCTTAGAGCTCATATCGATGACCTGGATGATTCAATTGTGAAAAATTCAAATGTTTTAGTTCTATCTGAAACATGGCTGAACAATGACAGTGAAGTAAACATCACTAATTTCAAATGCATCGCAAAATTTAAACGGCTGAGCACGAAAGCAGGAGGTGTAGGAATATATCATAATTCTAATGATGTTGTTAACGTTGTGACTTCATCGATAGATTTTTCTGTTTTTTCTCCTGACTTTCATGGGTCACTAGCATCAGCAGTTGGTGATTTATGTATGGCTCAATGCCAAATGGAAAATGGGATAAAAATTTTGATTGTTGCACTGTATATATCTCCTAATCAGAAGTTGGACGATATTATTAATTTTCTTCACCATTCATTGTTGCCGTACAGTAGTGGAGGTGCCTCTTTACTTGGTAACAATAATGATAAAATACCGATGATTTTAAGTGGAGATTTTAATGTCAATTTTGCATCGGAAAAATCTTTGAAGCTAGTTGAATTTCTGAAAGATAAATTGAATTTATCCATGAAAAACAGTCCTCAAACGTCAACAACAAGATCTGGCACTACAATTGATGGAGTTTTTACTCGGTCACTAAATTTCGTGGAATGTAAACCATATATTTCATATTTCAGTTACCATAAGCCATTAATATCAAAAATATATAATAACGATGACAATGATAGTAATAATTCTATTACAATTAATGAAATGCTGTAATAATCTTAGTAGCAAAAAGTTAAAGTGAAATAATTGTATTATTTGTATTCATGTCTATGATAATAAAATCCTTTTATTTAAACTTTATCTAATTTAACTTTATTTAACCAATTTCTGAAAAGTTGCATGTAGATCATTTTGCGAAAAATAAGGCCATAAAGAAGTTTCACTTCTTACGTGTGTACACTAGTACACGCCCTCATTTTTTTAAAATTTAGTTTGAGAATTCTTATTATTAGTTTATTAAGTAATCATGTTTTGTTTTTGCTTCTGTCTAGATCGCACCGACTAGTCGCAATATTGTTGCAAATATTTATAATGTACATTTAATTTAGTTTAATATTAATTTGGAAACGGATTGTCTCATCCCTTTCCAGGCGAGGGGCATGGTTTGGCGCTTTTATAATTTATTAATTTATTTAGCACCTGAATATTATGCAAACTTCCATGCAAATATATAATGCTATTGAGCGGGTCTATTAATTTCATTTCTGCATTTAACAGACCCGTTCCCTTATCTATGCACTTGCAAGGCGATTATGATAAAATTACAATGTTAGACATACCGCCGCGCCGCAACGATATAATTTAATTAAAACGGTTAAATCTAACGATTAAAAATTATAAGTGCCATCGCTACCAACACCGAGAATCTACGTCGCTATAACAGGCAACATAGGTAAGTCCTTCCTTATCATTTTCCCGACGCACAGTAGTTGCGTGTATTTGTGTGGTAGTTTTTTTTTGTATATCGGTGCTTAGAGAATCAAATAAACTTTAAGAATTTTATACAGTCCACTATAGCGCCAGCAACACCAGTAACTTAAAATATACTTCATTTATTATTATCTTTATTATTAAACTGTTAATTTATTTTATTTAAAATGTTTTTGAAAAATGCGTTTAGTATTAAATTTCGTCTTTCACCTATATATATCAATTGATGAGGAACTTCTGGTGGCAAAATTTCAAGATTTTGTTCTACAAAATTTTCATTTCTTGTTATATTGTGTAATATTGCAATTGCCACAATAATTTTTTAAGTAGTGGATAACTTAGTTCCTATTTTTCTGGTTATACATGGAAATTTTCGTTTCCACACACCAAGAGCTCTTTCAACAACGTTTCTTGTACTAATGTGTGCTCTATTATATCGGTTTTCCGTAGGTGTAGTCAGTTGAAGAATTTGTGTATAAATATACCTTCGTTGAGGGTAACCAGAATCTCCTAAGAGAACGCCGATAACGGAACCATTTTGAAACCTCATCTTAACAACAAACAATATCAAAAATTTCTAAATTTGGACCTGCTACAACCTGAACGTTTAAAGGAAACCATGATTTTCTGTTGCGATAAATTTCGGCATTTTGACCACCAGGAGTTTTAATGGGAATATGAGTTCTGTCAATAACACCACTAACTCCAATAAATCCTGATATTTCAGAGAATTGCTGTTGCACTATTTATAATAATTGTACATTCCTCGGAAAATACACCCAATTTGTTAAACGCCGACATAATGTAGTCGAAATATCTTTAACAAACAGTGATACAGTGGCTTTGATTTATGTTGTATAAATCAGCGCACACAATCTATTAAAATTAAGATGTTTATATTTTACTATACATACACATTGCTTACCTGAAAACTACCCGTTACATAGTATCTTAAAACAATTACAAATTTTATAAGAGGTGGAAGAGGTTGGCGTTGATTAGATTGTATTTTATTGTCACTTAAAATGATTAGCATTATATTAACCACGATTTCCTTGTTAATATGATACTTTTTTAAAAGCTCAATGGCACTTAAGACTTCTAAAGGATTTTGCAGATCTTGCAATATCACTCTAGGAATACGAGGGTATAGATTATCTTCAATGTAATTTATAAGTTCATCAAAATCTCTTTCCAATATCAGAGCCATTATTAAGTAGTATTTTTTAATTACATGCTGTAGATTTATTTACAAAAATTATTTTTTTTTGTTATAAACAATTTATCATTAACAATAATAACACTTTATCAAACACAACAGTTTAAAAAAGAGACAAATATAAAAAATTTTCAATTTTCAAGTGCGCCTTAAAGTCTGCAAATTACTTGAATTCTATACTTGCAAACGTCAAATAAATGTAACCGTCAAACTCACTTACATTCAAGTATGGTTTATTAATACTAAAAATTGGTGACGTCACAATACTTAAGTTTTTTTTAAGAATTTGTCAAGAAAATCTTAAGTGTCCTTTAATAATAACAAACATGTTTTCAAGTAAAAAGTAAGGGAGCACTAACTCTCAAGTGCCGTCTATTAATCTGGCCCTATATCTATTTATTTATCAAATTCAAATAGAAACACACTGTTTACAAAAAAAGACAAGTAACGCGGAAAATCCTTAACTTAAATTTAAGAATTTGTGATGTGCAGTACCTACAACATACTATTATTCCTCTAATTACCATTAAGAAATTATATGTCAAATTTCTTAAAAAAATATATAGTAGTTTATTTAACGAGTTCTTGTGTAAATTGGACGCTTTTTTCCCAAGAGGGCATTTTTAAACTCGAAACGAAGGTTTAAATAATCAATGTTAATAAATATTCAATTATGTTACAATTTTTCATGCTGAATAATTTCCGTGTGCTCAATGTCCTATAAGCTAACTATTTGGTAGAGAAAAACTAGAATCTGGATTAATATTAAAATTTTTTTTAAATATTACAATAGATTCCCTAATTCATTGTTGACAATAATTAGCAACATTGGCCAAACCTTAGTAGTTTTTTAAAAATGATAATTTGTTCCTAGCATGTGCTCCTCTATTGTTGACTAAACGTTGTTTAAAACGACTACATTTTTAATTTTTTAATTCTTTAATACGAGAATCTACGCTTTTATCCATTTCTCCAATATATTATGTACGACCACAAAAGCAAAGAATGCTATAAAAACAATCAGAATGAAAAGGAATAACGTTTTTCACAAGATTTAACAAGACCCAATTTAAGAAGAGTAGAAAACCGAGTAATAATGTACCTTTAACATACGAGTATGTTCCTGTTGTTTGTGAGTAGTTGCCTTCAAAAAGTAAAATATGTAGACATCAAACATGTTTTGATGATACGTACTACGTCACTTGAAATATTATTTTCGTTGCATAAAGATTTGATAGTTTGAAGTGAATGAAGTACAGACACGTACAGAGACTCAATATCAAAACTAATCAGAATGTCAGTAAGATGCAAACAAACATTATGCATGTTTCAAACAACATCACCACAATTGAGTATAAATAACCCATTCTTTCCCGCTAAAGGTTTCAATAAAGTTGTAAGATACTTTAGAGATTTTATAAGTCGCTCAAATTATAACGCTGACAATTGGTCGAAGAAGAATATTAGATTTACGAATTTTAGGTAATCCGTAAAATCAAGGAATTTTAGAAACTTTTGCAATTAATTTTTATCGGCTTCAGTTTTTGGCGATTCTTTAATAAGTTTGGAAAGAATATAGATATGATAGTAATAATAGAAGAAGACGGATCTTTTGAAATTACTGATAGAAAATTGTAAATTTTGTTATAATCTGATCAATTCATAATAACAGTGGCGTTCCCTTTGTCAGTTTTAAGAATGACTACACATTTATCTGGCTTAAGCGACTTTAATATCTTTATGATTATAAGCGACTTTCGACTTAGACCGCGTCGTAGTTAAACACTCAGACTTTTTAGGCTTAGTCCTAATCTCTCCTTGAGAGCCAAAACAAGAAGTAGAACTTAGGCTTTGCCGTATTGTCGTTCTTGAACCCAAACAAACTGACGTTTCGCAAGACATTGCAGCTTGCATCTTCAGAGTGGTAAATGTCACTGAAGGAAAAAGTGTAAATGACGATATTTATATCATTAGCGATTAGCGTAATTAACAGACCTTATCTTTTCGTTACCGCTTGACTGACTTTGTTATTACTCGGAGTATGTGTCCTTTCCAAGAAGGTTGAACATTGTCTTAGAGGATGTAATTCCGGTAGCCAAGATTTGCTGAATCTTAAACCGTCTTCTCGGTTCGTATTACATAGATGTTTTTCTATTTCCATAGCTTTGTGGATTAGTCTGAGAAAGTGGAGAGGAGTTCTTGCCAACGCTTTAGTTTGGTCAAAGTTTAGCGTGTGTCCTTGGTTCCACACGTATTCTGCCACTGCTGATTTTTAAGTCTGTGGTGTTTGCAGCCGGCCATATGTTCTTTTACTCTAACGTAAATAGAGCGTCCCGTCTGTCTTGCTTATTGAGAAACAAGTGTAAGTACTTACCTCTTTGTTCGGTACAATAACAAAAAAGTTAATTGCAATTTGACATGCCTAGGTAGAACTTAAATTTGGGTTTACCAACACAAAACTTTTACAAAAAAAATTGGAAAAAAAGAATTTTCCTAAAAATACAGAAACACAACTTACAGGCATAAATTTTAAAATTGACACAGAATTTCTAAGTAATTATTATGACAATTTACTTAAAAATTAGAAAAATAATAATTAAGATAAACAGCTAATCAACTACTTACAAAAAATAAGAATTTTTTTTGTAAGTTTGAGTCGTTCAGCATGAAATGGTCTAAAAATAAAAGAATCGTTGCTGACCTATTTTAGATTGTGATCGAATTTTAAGAACATTTTTTTAGAGTCCTAAAAAAATGTACGCACATTTAATTTTCGTAAGCGCCCGTTATGCTTTATTCTTATTATTCTTTAGCTGTAGATCTTTTTAACTAGATATAATTTTTATGTGATTCTAGTGTCTTGGTCGATTAATGTAAGCACCTAATGTTACTCAGAAATGAAGTATACATATTTTAAAAGAAGTAAACCCAACAACTAACCAAAAGAGCTCACTTTTTGTACAAAGAATTTCTGCTTGAAATTTTGAAATTCGATAAAATCGTGTTTGTCAGGTTGTATTGGTCGTCTTTTCATTGTCAAATTCTTAGTGTCTATACAGGCGGTTTTTTAAGCAAATATTTAGATAACTTTTGTAGGTTAAAAATATTATTCGCAGTTTGTCTATTTTTTGTAAAAATTCATAAAACACTACATGTTTGTTTCCAATATATTTAGTGTAGTTTTATCAATTTTGTTTTTATCTTACAGTATATCAAGTAGATTAAATGTTTTTTAAATGTGATATTATGTTTTTATTTTCATTAAAATTATGACTTATTTAAGTGAGATTATTTATGTAAATATAACATATGATGAAATATTGATTTTTTTTAAATAAAACATTTTTTCTTAGAAGACTTGGCTTTACGATGTTGACAGCATTACAATTATGGAAAACTGAATAAAAAATTGTACTTCATCTTGTACCAGGAATGAATAATTTTCTGAAAAATTAACTAATGTTTTAATTTTCTTAAGTAAATTTTTTCTTTAGAAAAGCCGACTGTACACACACTAAGAATGAAAATAACAAGACTACCAATGTAGACATCAAAAGTTAAAGGTAAGAAGTGAAGATCCTGCGAGGGATTAATTAATGATAAATCAGTTACCTTAATCGGCATTTAACGTGCACATTAATAATAAAATAAATTGACTGAAAATGTTTCCGACTACTTATTAGAATTCCTCAATTTCGTTATTTGAAACAGAGTATTCTATCTATTATTACATACATATTTTAATTTCTCCTAAAATTTCATGATAATTAATTCATGATAAACCACTACCAAAGTTAAAATCAGTGACGTAAATCGTCGCAAGAGAAACTAACAGTACGTGGACGTGGAAAAGGATGCAAAATAACCACAAAGCGTAGTACGCGTGGGCTTGATGAAGTTTCTCACAAGAAACAGCTAAATCATCAAACTGATAACAAAATTTAAATAACTAAAGCAAACTAGCGTAGCAGAATATGGAATTACTATCTTAATGTTTAAAACCAAATAATAATAATGACTGTCGGAAGTAATAAATTATAAAATGTACTGGAAACGTATGACAATAAAATCGACATAAAATACCTGAAACAAGTCCGTCAAGTTTACGTGTCACAAGAACGTCGAAAAACCATTCCTTTCGATTTCCATTGTGAATTTGATATCAGGGTGTTGGTTCTTTAGATGATCAAGAAACAATTGAAAACGACCATGAAACTAAACAGTAAAAGTGTTATCAACATACCTAAACCAGACTTTATATTGATGATTCTAAAGCAACCGTTTTAAAGGATTCCATAAAAATGTTAGCAACAACCCATATCGGTGCTCAAAACTTTTTATCAAATTGAAAGTAAGTGGATGATAGACACTTATCAATAAGAGGAACCAAACTCAATCTTTGTCACAGTGAGACAAAATTTAAGTGATTATAATAAGCGAAGCTTTCATAGGAACTTTGGTAAAAAGTGAAATGACATCCAGACTTACAAGAATGTCCTGGGGTTCAAGCTTTATAATTTCAAACATGAAATAAAACAATGAAAGTTCAGGATGTGTGAAGGAAACTGGAAAAAAACGTGGCTTTTGTTTATTATTTTTTGTTGTTTGTACAAAATCTGCATTTATTTATTTTTAGAAAAATAAAAAAAGTTATTAGTTCGTCATAATACGCAATTGTTTTTATAGCATACTATATTACTATCAAAAATAGTATTAAACCTCACACCAAAATATCATTTCGATAGAAGAATTTGTTTCTCAAAAGCATGTCATTCTTTAAAGCCGTAAACTTAGAATTTATAACTTAAAGTACATATAATCTTATATAACTGTAAAATAGACCTCAGGAGTATATACACATAATTTTTATATTTTGTATAATAAGAAAGATATTTTACTTTGACACCCTATTGGCCCACCCAGTATGTAATATAGTATTTACATACTAGTATTTTGAATCATTATAAAACATTATCAAATGTGAATCACAAAGATATTATACTTTCATAAATGTGTCTATGGTTAGTTAACATGTTATGTTAAAAACATATTGATATTGTATTTGTGTTGTATGAATTTCGACCAGGTATAAATGTCATTTTACGCGCTGGATGTTACGTATTATCATATTTTCGTTTCTAACGTTAAACAAACAACACGTGTGTGTGTGATCTTAGATCATCCACGCTGGTAGTGTTTAAATAAATTGCAATTTTCAATGTGTTGGTTATGAGAGGTTTGGTGGAGTAAGGATACATTTTCATTTTACAGCGCGATTTGATTTTTCTTGTATTATCATAACAAAATTTGGTCACTTGCATGTGTTTGATTATCCTGGAAAATTCCTATGACAAATTAACAAGACACACCTTGAATGCAAGAACTACACCGGATACGTATTATATTAGTCTACGTTAGATGGGAAATTAAAACCACCGTTTAGATTTTCGCTACTGTAACAAGAATTACGACAAATTAGAGGCACCCCTGTTGATGTACCTTAAGTGACTTAGGGAAGCTTATCGCGCTTTGGTTTTAATCATCTTATGTAATTTTAGCATCTTAATAAAAACTGCTAAAGTTTGTCTAGTCAATTATGATTTTAATTATAGTGTAATTAAAATTATAAGCGACTTTCGGCTTAGACCGCGTCGTAGTAAAACACCCAGACTTAGGCTTGGTCATAGTCTCTTCTTGAGAGCCAAAACAAGAAGTAGAACTTGGCCTTTGCCGTATTGTCGTTCGTGAACCAAAAACAAACTGACGTTTCGCAAGACATTGTAGCTTGCACCTTCAGAGTGGTAAATGTCACTGAAAGAAAAAGTGGAAATGACGATATTTATACCAATAGCGATTAGCGTGATTAACGAACCTTATCGTTCCGTTACCGCTTGACTGACTTCGTTATTACTCGGAGTAAGTGTTTGTGTCCTTTCCAAGAAGGTCGATCTTTGTCTTAGAGGATATACTACTGGTAGCCAAGATTTGCTGAGTCTTAAACCGTCTTCTCGGTTCATATTACAAGGATGTTTTTCTATTTCCCCAGCTTCGCGGATCAGTCTGGGAAAGTAGAAAGGAGTTCTAGCCAACACTTTAGTTTGGTCAAAGTTCAGCGTGTGTCCTTGGTTTCACACGTGTTCTGCCACTGCTGATTTAGTAACTCTGCGGTGTTTGCAGTCAGCCATATGTTTTTTTACTCTAACTTCAATAGAACGTCCCGTCTGTCCTATATAACTTGATCCACAGGAACAAGGAATGTTGTAAACTCCGGCATGTTTTAGAGCCCCTTGTTTGTCTTTAGCAGATGTAAACCAGGTGTTCAGGGTATCCTTAGTCGTAAAGACAGTTTTAATATTATGTTTCTTTAGCACCCTGCTTATTTTGTCTGTTGAACCCATACAGTAAGGTAAATAAGCGGTGCTAGTAGGAGGTGATAAGTCTTCTTTGACTTTTGGATTAGTTGTACTGTGGCATTGTTGACGAACCCTTAGTTGTTATATATTTCCTATCCTATTTGTTTTTTTTAAATTCTTTTATGCTGTCGTTGAAATAAATAGATATTGTTGGACTTTTGTTAGTTGAGTTATCTAACTGAAGTGTTGTCAGGTGTAAGCGGGTATCTGAAGAGTATATTTTCTCCCGTTTTAGCGCTCTTTTGCTTAAATTTTAATCGACACATCGAGGATCATGCTGAATTCTATTAGTTACACACCTACGAGCCATTATCCAAAGTTAATTCCATACTCACAAACTAGACGACTTATATGTTCAGTTCTTATAGAATTGGTTTTTCAATAAAGTCTAAGTGATTAACGTAGTTTATGTTTTTTCCTATGTAAATTTAACTTGTCAATAGCCAATCATACATTGTATTTTTTTGTTCTTGCTTTTTGTGATTGAAAAACGTATACAAAAACTACATTAAATTTTTCATTACAGCTATACAATAAAAAAATTAATAAAATCGTTATTTTTGGATTGACCAAAAAGAACCTCAGCATGAATCAGCCACTTTATTTAAATATGTAAAAATAAAACATTAATTTTTTTATTAATGAAATAAACTACTACTAAATAGTTAATCATTTATAGTAAATGTAAATGAGCTTTTTAACTTATTTATAATTTAAATCATAGCTTTTCTTATAACAATTTTTGTAAATAATAATAATCCTATAGAAGTAGAACTATAGACTTTGTGTACTATTTAAAAAAACCTTGTTTTTACAAATATATAAGCACTATTGTCGTTTTAATTTAATTAAAAAGTTTTAATAGTCGCTTTAACAAGTAATTGCTACTAGACTGCGTTTCAATTGTATTTATAATAAGCTTTAAATTTATATTAAAAACAGTTTTTATTTTTGAAAAATGTATTTTAATACTTAGTAATTTTATTGTATGTCAGATATATGTATAACCGTAAAGTTTTTTTGTTTAAAATTATTGTAAACATAAAAACATAAATTGGAAAGTAATAATGGGTACAACGTTTAAATATTGCTTTTTAATATTCTTAAATTTAAACTGTATCTATTTTTGTTAATAAATTGTTATCTATGTAATGTAATCTATAAATATTAATCAATGTCAATGCAGTTCATTAATAATACTTAATATTGATTTAACGCAATTACGTTACGGTTAATAACAGATACATCCAAGTTAATTGCGTGATAAATAGGAAAACGTTTTCATAATAGCATTACTTAACACATTTAAACAGTGACACGCACAGTATATCAAGTGTTACTACATATTTATGATGTGCAAATACATAAAATAAAGAATTTTTGTTAAAAAATTAAGCCATTTTGTTTTATAATATTTCTATTGTACCAAATATTAATTATTTAAACATTTCTGTTGTGTGATGTAAATTTAATTTATCTTAAATATTTTTTACAGCAGTTATAAAATGTTATGTTTATGAATATTGTTTAAAAAAATACACCAAATACAATAAACAAATATCACACTACGTAAAAGCAAATTGGTTATTAAAAAGCAATGTAGAGAAAAAAATAACTCAGAGTTGTACTGTTTCAATTTATATTTAAATTGAAATATCTCAAATAAGAACAAGTTAACAACATGTGTAACAATAAATGGTCAGCATGACAATACACGGTGGCATGAACCACTAAAAAACAGGATTACTGCGTCTTCATTTGGTAGAATATCTAATCGTAATCGTATAGATTGAACGGCTTTCCATTCTACCCTGAAAACTGTGGTTTCATAATAGCGGACGTGAATCCTCACTTAGGGGCTAGCCTCGGTTGCCTCCTGGATGATGACGGGTTGGTTGTAGTAAAATATTTTTTTCTAGAAGACATGAAACAATTAGAGAAGCGTTTCAAACCAAAAAAGCTAAAACACTTTGTGTCAAACGTGATTTAGTACTGCATACAGACAATGACTTAAAAATCCATAGAATTGAAAGAAATCTAGCCAGACATTCAGAATTTATCATAAACTCCTAAGAAAGTAAAAAGAATATTGAGATAAGACAATGTATTTGGCGTACAACAGTGCTAGGTAGTCGTACAAACTTTATTAATTATTAGATTTATTTTAACAAGTACAAAGTCTGATGCTTTATTTTTATGGTCTTTATGTTTTCTTCTAAATTTATTAGTAAATGTTTATATGCAGGGTAATTTTTTCAATTGGAGCATTAGACGTTTCTGGACTTGAAAAAAATTAGAGGTATGAAATTTGCCACGCGGCTATTATTGCCCGTAATCAATCTTTCTAAAAGATTTTCACCAAAATGTAACATCCGATTATTAAATTTGGAACATGCTTTTTTAAATGATACATGTGCTTGATGATACTTTTATGTAAAGGAAAATCGCAGTTTTGGAATTATTCACGGGGAACAATAGCCACGTGCCAAATTTCAAATCTCTAATGTTTTTAAGCTCAGAAATGTCTATTGCGCCAATTAAAGAATTACCTCGATCATTATGTATGTATTTGTGTTGACGGAAACTAAATATTAATTATTTTTAAATACATGAGGAATTAGTTTTGTTTTTAATAATGAAGTATGTAAACACTATTGTGGAATTATTTTTTTATGCTCTAGTTTAATCATTATTATGTCGAGTTGTTACCTACAAGCAAAGAGTTACTCTTTGTTGCAAGTACGTTTACTATTACCGGATGACGTGGCCCCCTATTGCCAGTCATGTCGTCACCATGAATACTGCAATCCTTTCTATCCCATATTAAACTTCAGGTACACATGGACGCACGTACAGTAAAATAATTATGTGTTCAGGTGCATATTGATTTGCTTAATTACCTTTTTGCAAATTTTATGTGGTATCATCTCCGCTTTAAACAATTGCACCTAAAATAAATATATTTCTTGTTAGTTTATTTGTTTTTCTCTTGGCTTGAGCATCGGAGTGGACAAGCACCTGTAATTAAACTATCGTTCTAGTACCCTTTCTGGTCTTATAATCCGCACAACTAGAACTGGTTGATTTTATATTTTTTGTAATCGCAGCACTTCAGCCAAGTGTATGATTCCACCATGTCGGTTTTTGGCTGTTAGTATAAAAAAGGCTATTTACTTTTAAAAACAATAAAACTGTTTTATTTAAAACCTGCATTAATTTGTGCATTTTTATATTAGTGATTTGAATTGGGTGGTGTTTTTATTGATTTATGAAACGTTTTCAATTAAATGTCAATATATTTCACTTTGTAAATGGATACATTAAGGGCGATTGAATATTTTCGTTAATTTCTATTTGTAAAGGATAACGAACTGAACCCTAGCCTTCTTTATTTTACAAGCCATGAATAAGAAATTTGGCAACACAGCCCGGTACTCTTACATTACTGTTGGACCGTTAGTGTTTATGTTTGTAAATCATTGAAATTCGATTTAAATGTGTGTATATTAGTTTTTTGCGATATTTATCCGAAAATTTCCCATCATAGAAAACGTTTATATTTTCTCAAGACAGAAATAGTTGAAACTAGAAAAGTAAGTACCTGCATGTAATCATTTTATCGTAGTTTTTATTTTGAGGTTAGATTAGACTAAATTTATATTTTATGGTTTTGGTGAATTATTATTAGTAATTATTGGATTAAATCATTTAGTATCTGTTTTTGGAATGTCACGGCATTGCTGTGTCCCTGGATGTAAATCAAATTATGATAGTGAAGTAGGTGAGCATAGAAAAAAGTCGACTTTTAAATTTCCATCAGATCCTGTATTAAGGTAGGTATGGATTCGTGCAATTCCTCGAGAATCCTTCCGCTTCCGCTCATACTGTTGTATGTAGCGAACATTTTCTGGATACAGAAATTATTCGTTTTGAAACTTTCCCTAATCAAGATGGTAAGGAGATCAAATTACTATTAAGAAGTCCCGAATTAGTTGTATATTCGGATTTTTTTTAAGTGGCGTTTTTCGGATTAAAAGTAGTGTAAGAGAAAGACGGTGCAGGAACAATAAAACGTAGAATTTACTGAAAGCTAAATTTAAGTTTGTGTTGTTTGAATACTACTTATAACTCTCAGTGGAAATTCTACATTTTATTGTTCTAGCGCCGTCTTTCTCTTACATTAAGAAACCATATTCATGCCGTAGAATTACGTGAATACGTTATTGTCTTTGTAGGCGTTACGAAATTCTCGTTTAAATAATCAAACAAAAAGAGAAAGAGAACGTCTATCTATCTCTGTTTAACCTTTAATCCGAAAAACGCTACTTGGTCCGACTTTAGGGACAGTTCCACACATTTTTAAAAATCAGCTTACTTGAGTTTCCCATCATCTAATAGATCTTGATAACGCATTATTTGTGATAGTTATTTCTTCATGCTTGTTTTCTATCTCCTGAATTATTAGCTTGTTTTGATAATGTGATTTTGTTATACTTCGTGTTACCGGTAAAACTATGTCGTTGTCTTGTCATGTAATAAATTCAGAGATGTTTAGGAGTGATAAGGCGTCGCTTTTGTTGTCTTTACTTTTAATATAAACCTTGTCAAAATCATATTTTGATAGTACTAGACGAATTCTTGTTACTGTTGTCTGGAAGTATTGCATTTTCAGTTATCTGGTGTTCTAAGAAACTTACTGAATATTTGAAAAACTGACATTTTTAAGGGCTTAACTCTAAGTTAAACTTCTCGCAAATTAAAAAAAAAGCTCTTTAAGTTGTTGAAATGATTTTTTATGCTGCTACCTATAATGATGTCATCCATGTATAAAAATCCTCGATTAGCGGAGATTCCTAAAAATGTTCATTCTTTGAAAACTACTTGTTGCTGTTATTAAACCAAATGGTGCCCTACTGGTTTATCGTTTTTTAATGTTAGCTTTTGTTTATAAAAATTATTCGCCGAAAGTCGATATAATTTAAGGGCAAATACGTCATTAAATTGTTTACATAAATTTAGTAATCTGTCCTTTATAGATATTGGTGTTTCATTTAGGTTTAGTTCTTGTGTAAGTAGTTCGCTACGGTTTGTATAGAATATGAAAAAACAATCTGTAAGTTTTCGTAGTCGATGTGTTTCTAGTTGATTTTGTGGTTCTCGTTAGTTGTATTCAGTACTCTCAGGTATTGTGATTGTTCAGATAATATAGCTGATCCTACGAATACTCCAATTATTTCTTTTCTTAAGATAACTTTATCTTTTCCGTCTTGTATGCAGTTGTCCAAAATGCGAGTTACCTCAATTCGGACTGGTGCGACGATATAGTTGGTTTCTGGTCCTAATTGAATTGGAATTTGATGTTTACGGCTTCAGTTATTCGTACTCGTTGATCTTTATTAATTTTTAATTTAATTAAGCTGAGGTCGGCATCTGTATCGGTTAAAAATGATAATGTGTAACTATTAGCTATAGTTGTGTGAGCTGTTATAAAATTTGAGAAGGTTAATCCTAAATTATAATTTTTTTATTCAATTTTGTGTTACTGAAAGATATCTCTTACGCATATTGGTCGTTGCGCTGATTGCTCTGTTCTATTGCGGTAATCGAATTTGTACATCTAGGCTGATTTTGCGAGAGGCAGCGACTTTGAGTATACCTTCTTTGGTTGCGATTGAAGGTATTGTTGTGACTTCGGTTTTGATGACTACGCCACTGATAATCATTAATACATAGGAATGCTTGCGTACATGGCGTATCTTGCGTTGTTTGCAAATTTTTCTAAAGGTATGGAATATTTATGTAATTTCCGTAGTTTATTCTCCCACTTTTTCTTCGATTCTGACCAGTTTACAATACTGTTGATGTTGGTTTGTCAGCATTTACGGTGACATATTTATCGATTTTGATCTGACGTATGTCGCTGCCAAGGTTTCATTTCTGCTAATATTTAGTTTTATCAAGTGTAGTGCGTCCAAGAATGCTTAATGATTACCTTCGAATTGTGACAGCATGACTTTACTTTCGTAGGTGATAAATTTTCCCGGATCTCGTAGCTACTATGGTTGATTAATTGTTGAATGATGCCAAGCTTAATGTGGTCGTGATAAGTATTAAGGATTACATTGAACCTACTTTTGTGAGTTAAATAGGTTGTGTTGTTTACTTCTAAATTGTGCATAAAAATAATTCGCGGATTTAAATTTTTTTACCCGACACCGTTAGTATTTAATGTTCAAACTTACTTTAGCGTCGATGGGAAAGCTGTGCAGAGTTTTGTGTAACCAGTCGAACCATGTTTGATTTGTTCTTCTTTTGTTCTATTTCGCTCATCGTTTAGGTAGATCTTTTTATTTTGTGAAGATTGAACTCTTCCCTTTATTCAGTTTCAGGAAATGAAATAGATTATACCAACATCTACTAATAATAATAGTTTAATAAGCATGTAATCGGTTTTGCTTAATTTTTTTCATGTTTTTGCTGTATTACTTCCGGACTCAGCTCCCTTCACAACTATTCGTTTTTTAGCTGATTGTGAGTTACACATTGTTTGCTCATCTTACGTTGAATTTCGTTCGGTTATTTAGTTTTGACGCTCATGGTGGCCATGAAATGCCAAGTAACGCTAATTGTTGTAGAGTTGACTAATCATTGCACTATATGTAAATATCCTTTATTCTTATTGTAATTACAATTACATCAACTGACAACTAACTATCTCACTATTAACTTTATTATTTAACTATTTCTTCTTGTTAACTTAATGGAATTGTTGACGCTGCTCACTCATCAATATTGCACAAAACTGTTCGTTGCACCCGTGGTTGTACCTATGCTACAACTTAATAATCTTTCCTTAATAGGACGAGTGCAATCACTTTTAAAAATGCTTTTCTTTCTTCTACCGCAGTTTTGGGGCTTATCAGTAGTGGTACACTATTTTTCCAACTATATTAACAAACCTATACATTATGTTATTATAACATGGTAATTTTATAAACAAATAATGTGTGACAGGTGCCATCTTGTAGTCTAATATTTTTATGTATTTAATAATAATTAATAATAACTGTATGTTGCTATAGAGATGAATAACGTTATCTAAGTTGATTGTATACTGGCGTAACTCAAATTTGTTTTGAATAAGCCGCAGGTTAAAAAACAATATGTTCTTTTAGACATTACAAAAAAATTAATGTTTCAATCATGTGGCAACAATTTCAAGAAGTAAATTTTATTTTAAAAACAATGTTATATAGTGTCCAAAATAGCTACCATATAAAGGTACTGGTATTCACAAATGGCATCAAAATTTGTTGCTATATTTCTCTAAACCTAACACTGGTTATGATATGAATGAATGGTACCTATAGACATATAATATTAATATGTGTTTATTAGTAATACAAAACTAATATGTTTGTCACTATTTTAGAACTACACAATTAAAGATGTTTTTACTTCAACCTCTTTCTAATTAAAAAAAAAGAGACGCAAAATAGTTAGCCAATAGCTTTAATAATAACGTAATAAGTTTGTAAAGCTAAGTGGACTATTTGCATTTCTTTTATAGTTGAGTGTGATGGTTAATCAATTTAGTATTAATTTTTTATCTTGCAATAATACTTTTTGTCTTCAAAGTACTTATTTAGTTTGTCTTTTTTATTAACAACAAATATTTGTTGGATTATAATATATTTAAAACTGGTAACAGACAAAATATAATTTTAACAACTAACTTATGTTTGTAAATAACTTTATATAATGTAAGTATTTTATAAATGTAAAAATTGTGATTTATATTTGTAAGTAGTTGCATCTAAAATTTCATCTTTTCGTATATATGATATACGACACAGCTCAGTATCTGCAAATAAAAATAAAACAAAACATATTGTTATTTTTCGATAAACTAAATTGACGGAAACGTTTATAGAATATGACAGATTTGTAAAGTCGATTTAGTATGCAGTATAGTTACTGTAGTACGTAATAAATTTTCAATGTTTTTGTTTGATTTCTAAAAGAACGTAAATGAAATCACTCGATGCACCTTTTTCAACTATAATTATGTAAGAAATTAAAATAATTTAACAGAATAAAGTAAAATGTTTTGATTGTTTAAAATTAATATTGTAAAATTCTTTTTTACTACTAGTAATATTTTTGATTTAAATATTAAATTAATAATTTTTGAGGCCTGACGATGACTATAATGGTCGAAACATGTAGCCAAAAATAATTAATAAATAAAATATGTATATGGGAAAGGCATAAATTAAATTATTTATAATTACAATATAGACGTTCTTCCACTACTAGTTGTACAGGTTTTCATTATTACGTATAATAGTAGGTTGTGAAGTTGTACGTTTTTAAGCGCAGGCAAATGATATGAATTTCATTATTAACTGGTTAATAATGAACATATTTGCATTTTCTGATAATTCTATAACAGTTTTAAAGAAAAAAAGTTTACAAAACTGTTTATTATGGGCAAGAGATATTATTTAATGCTATTTTAAGAATTTAAATCGTTTATTAAATAAATTAATTTGATTTTAAACATGATATTTGAAGTTAGCGCTTAATTAAATGTGAATATTAATGAATTAATATATTTTAGATATAATAAATGCTTAAAGTAAGAATGTTTTTAAGCAATTTTAATAAGTTTGGCAAAAAACTCTACGTTACCTGTTTATTTCTGTGTTATAAATCACAATTAAGAATTACGTCAAAATTAATCCTAATAAACTAATGACAACTGTTATAATCACTTACTTGCGGCCTTCACATGGCGGCACCGTCGACATCATTTAATAATGTGGCCAATCCTGACGGTCCTCTCTGTCTCAAGGTCAATCAAGAGGCCACGTACTTATTCGACCGACTTATGGTCGAGGCAGAGGGTATCATGCGAAGGTTTCTTGGTCGATATGGGTTGTCAACCCAAGTAAAGTTGAAAAAAGCGAAATCCGGTGGTCGACTCGAACCATCGGACTCGTTTATAAAAATGGTCCATCTACGTGAAACGATACTGTTCCCGGTGCTGCAGAAGAGTAGGAAGCATCCCGAAGCCACTCACAGCGAGAACTAGCTACCCAAGAATGCCCGATGGGGTGATGAAGAACTCAAACTCATCTAGAGCGTCTGTCGAGGCACTGACTACAAGACGATGGTTCAAGCGGCTCTAATAGACCTCAGAGCTGCACCTGCCGGGGAACCACTGGCCGTAGAAGCAGTTGCAACTGAATCAACTCAAACCTCACCGATCATCTCACGATGTGGAAGCACAGACTCGCCAGCAGAGTCCCGTCCATCACCACTCGGGACCGACCTCTGCAAAGCTATTTAGAGATTTTAACACCAGGTCAACACTACTGGATGGACAACCTATCATGCCCACGATGTGGTCGCCCTAGCAGAGGTCGGTATGCGTAGAAAAAAAGCCCGGCCATATATCAACGATTGGCTCTGGAAGACCTTCCCGCCTACTTACCACCCACGTCGAGGATCTCAAGTAGCTGGCCCACCTCGTTGTCTGACACCCCACAACCCTCGCCCTCTCTCATGCAAGAGAAGACGCTGCCGTGAATATGCCTGTATTCAGTCCGGTTGGAAGCTAAAACAGAGCCGCACCGCTCAGGAAATCGTCGATGAAGGTCCCGCAGCTCTTACCCACAGTTTTCAAGAGCTGCAATCGTATTAAGGACCGCGGTACTATTTAATATATACTCAATTTGTTTCGTTGTTATAAGTGTTTTATAATCTAAGCTAACTAATTTATGAAAATGATAAACCAATAATTTATAGCAGTGTTTGTAAACATTATGCACATGTATTACAATTTAATAACTTAGTTCTGTACTAACAAAGTAGATGTTAATACTAAATATATAATAACTAACAAAAATATACACGCATTTAGAATTAGGAAGGCTTTAGTTACTTTAGTTGACTTTAATTCAACCATTTCTTACCTTAGCTTCAACTAACATAAACGTTATTGTTAAAAAAGTTCCCACTTCGATTTATTTTACTTCAAAAAGTATGTCACTTAGAAATAAATTTAATAGCTTGACTACTTAATAAAAATTCTATTCTACTGTTTTGTGTTACTATTGAGGTTTTTATAAAACATTTGATAACTGTTGTGAGTAAATAAAGTATGATCATAAAGTATTCATTTTGATTCACATAACATATTTGGTTTAAAGCTATCATTTTTCACACGATCAAAGTATTATTACTAACATGAGCAAAGGTGCGTGAGTAATTATGCGTTTGAAATTTATATAAAGTTTGATTTTAAATTAAAACCGATTAACGCAGTGACATAAACAACGTTTGGTTAGAATTGATTTAATAATATGTACTTATGACGATAAGTTTACAAAAAAAATGGGTAATTATCATCATATTTATTTTTAATAAAATAAAAAAAATTAATTAACCCGACTACTACTTGTTTGTATTTGTGTTTCAATATTTACGAATATTTGATAATTTATTGTTTTAAACAGTATATGCAACAAGTTCAATTTCTAAATCCTGATCAAATAAATCAAAATTACATTATTTCGTTATAGACACTTTTTTCACAAAAAGTCGTAGAAAATTTGGTAAAAGCGTAGATCAATTACACTCACACTGTTTATATTTCAATAAATACTTTTTGATATAATCTTGTTTCCATTTCCAATAATTTATGTGTTTATAATTGCAAGATTAATTACTCGATTTCCATAGTTCAATTTAAAACCGGTTATATTCAACAAAAGTAATGTTTTTTATTTTTGTAATTAAATCATTTTGCAATGTATACTATGTATTTAAAACTTGAATGAAATTTTTACTTTATTTTCAATACACAATCTTGTTTTGGTTACGTAACAGTTAAATTTTAAACCGTGGAAAGGATCCGTGTTCAGCCTCATTGGGGTTGGGTTTAATAAAATCACGTAAATTATAGTCAATACAACAACAATTTAATACATGGAACTTGAAAATTAAAAATAGCCAGATGTGACTAGTTACAATTGTTTTGATCTTTTAATGTTTAAAGATCATCTTAAGACTAAAAACTAATTACACCGTTAAGAAAAGTGATAATAAATTAATTAACAAGAACTTACCAAAAATTAATTGACAAACAATTCAACTGAAATTGAAATTTGGTGGTAACGATTACTTAATAATTAATAGTAAGTGACATTTTGACTGATAAATTAAATTTTAATAAAAAATAATTTAAATTTAAATTTAACGTCAGAAAATGATCGGATTACAAACTAGTAATGAGCTAACATGGCGGTAGAACAAAATAGAAATTGCTGTCGGTAACTTAGACAACTATAAGAACAAACAGAGACAAGATTAATCGTCAGAACGCGGAAAGTGCACATATTTTAATATTAAGTTAAAATTAATTTTGTCATTGATCGATAAACTCTCATCAAACTGACTAATATAACAGATTTCAAGAAATTCTAAAAATTCTAAAAATTGAATCGAACTGAGTAATGGGGGTTGATAAATTGAAAATGTTTTGAAATTAAGGTGAGTATGGCAGTGTATAAAACTTTGGTTTATTATTTTGTGAAATAGGAGTTAAGCTTGTCTGAGAGGTGGTACATATTATATTTGAACTTTAATTTGTTGTATAAGTGATTAATAAGTTGATACGAAAAGTTATTCTTAAAAGCAATATAGGAAATGTGTAATTCGTTAATTAAATCTATGTTATTCAAAGGAGTGTTAAAAACGCTGTTGAAAAAGAAATTGAAAGAAGCTAATTTGTGTTACAGAGGATGGCAAGAATGAAAATTATTAGCACTGGCAATGGTAGTTGGTTTACGATAAATTTGAAAAGTTAAATTGTTGTTAAGTAAATTGATTTTTAAATCTAAGAAAGGAATCCAATTCGGTACTATCTAGAATGTATTGTTTACCTACCAAACGGCTATCAAATAAGTTGTGTAGTTTTACATACCAACAACCTTAACTAAGTGTTGTTAATCTTATGAATACGGAATCTGTCGTTCAATGTTATTTCACTGTTTCAGAGTATTCCAATAGATATAACCATTCAATATTTGCAAGATATATTATTGCATAGCAATTTGGACATATCAGAGATAGAAGACACTTTTCAAATTAACGGTCAATTTTATACACAAGAACATGGTACTGCAATGGGAAATAGCTTATTGCCGTTTATTGCCAATTTATTTATGGAAAATTTAAAACTGATTTGCAATTGAGTTGAGAAAATTTTCATAGAAATTGGTTAAAATACGTATATGAAAAAATTTGTAATCCTCAACAGTTTGTTGATATATTAAATTCTAAATTTCTTACGATCAAATTTACCTATGAAGCAGAGTTGGATAACAAGTTATCGTTTCTAGATAATCTTGTAACAAGGAACAACGGTAAACTAGAAATATATATTTATCGTAACGTCACTAGCGCAAAAAGGTTTATAACATATGATTGTAACCGTTGTATACATACATTTTCCTTTATCAAAACAAATTGTAACAAAGAATTTCGAAAAAAGAAATTTTAGAGTAATCACAAACTCTAATAACAGTTTACAAAGCTTGGTTAGACAATCCTAAAGACTTAGTGGAAATGTAAGATAAATCAGGAATACATAAACTTAATTGTAAGGATGTTAGAAGCTTATAGGTCTTACGAACCTTGCACGGCCAACTCACACAGTCGGAGATAGGGGAGGTTCAAGTGAATAATAATTAAGGGCGCCAGAACTTTTATAATTAACACTTCTGCCTCGATCAAGACAGACGGTCCAAGCTTGTAACGAATTTTTAGGTTCGTAATCCTTGTTACTCTGATGTTCGGGTAACCACAATAAAAGAGAAAAGTATGTTACCATAAATGAAAGATTAAACAGGCATAAAAACTTTAATTTAGTAACGTAGAATAATATTAACAAGAGTATATCTAATTCTCAATCCATAAATGCCAGAAGTATCGGCAACGCACAATACATAAGTTGAATCGAAATGAATAGCGAAGAAAATTTCGTAATAAATATCGTTTGTACACAGCATGCGATACACACAAAATAATTAATGAAACTACCTTAATGGTATTGCAACAATGATCGTAATTATGGAAATTAACATAAACAAAAGTTCCGTGAGTGACTTTTCTGACAGCGACAAAATAATTAAATAAACTTACCCACAATCCAGTACCTACTTGATCAAAGAAAACGTTTTCCCCGGTAAGTGAGCCTGGAATAGATATGAATAGCAAATCGTGTCAACACAATAACTCACGAAAGTCGAAGTCTACAAAATCATTAATATAAGAAATTAAGTATAAGAAGCCGATATATCGAATGCTGTTTCTTCTAATTATTAAAAGGTGAGTATCGCAATCGACTGATGTCGAAGAAGTGACATTCCTTTTTGGTGTGGATAATTAATAGGCCTTCAATTATTTATCGAAGTTCATTCCTCCTTGTACTTAATTAGTTAAATGGGAACATGCGGCCAAAGTGTGGCGGAACGGCTATCAAATTAAGAAAGAAATTACAAAAGAATCCTAACATACCGGATGCAAATATCTTACCCTGTGCCGAATAAATTACGTTAAATATGTAATTAACTTATAATTTCCTGTCCATCACAGTGGATGTCCTATTAAATCTATGGATTAGGTCAATTCAAAAACGACACAAACCGTCTTAGGTAGTTGACAGCTAGAAAATGAATTCCACCGCATGTCAGTAACCAGAAAGATCGGCAGAGGGCGTCAAAACCGGAATCTAATTTTAATTCGATATACAGGGTATTACGTTATGAAAATTTTGCACGTAACAAGGACTGTAATTAAATATATATATACATTGGGCAAAAAAAATGTCCTATTGTAAACCGTCTTTGGGTAGGTGCAGGTCATTTTTATAGTCTCTTGTGCATAGGTCAGATATCTTTAGGTGAACAAGCCAATCCTACAAAAAACTTTGTTAGGCTGGATCGTTGCTGGTCCGTATCACGATAAGATTTCAAATCAATTGTCTTATTTTAATTTGATTGCAAATCCAGTTGGGAATTATTTTGACTCTCTAAACGAATCACTGAAATTGTTTTGGATAAAAAGTATTCATCCACAGAATCCTTTATCAAGGCTTTCACTACAAGAAAGATTTTGTGAGCAACATTTTGATGACAGAGTTTCTCGCAATCAAAATGGCCGTTTTGTGGTATCCATCCCTTTTCATTCAAATTTGGAGAAGCTATGTCATTCTAAAGAATAAACTACTTCTAGATTCATATAATTAGAGAAAAGGTTAATAAAACAACTGCAACTGTATCACGAATATCGTAACTTTGTAAGTAAATACCTCCGTTTAGGTCATATGAGTAAAATTGCACAAGACATAGTCAATGAAACAGCTTGTACAATAAAAACATGAACCACTCCTGTTTTGTCAAAAAACGTTCCCGCTTTCTACATGCCACATCAAGCGGTTCACTTACTACCAAAACCTGGGTGGCATTCGATGGTAGCACCAAGTCATCATCTAATTTTTCAATCAACGACTGCCAAATAGTGGCCCTCAGATATAGTTTGATCTTTGTTCTATCCTCTTACGTTTCAGGCAAAATTGGATTACGCTGACTGGTGATATAGAAAATTCAGGTTTTGATTCACCCGTCAGAGAAAAAGTTCCAACGTATATTATGGCGAGTCTATCGCTATCTCACAAACATATTAACTGTAAACCATAACATATGATACTGCAAACGCTAGCTATCTGGCTACAAAAGGTCTCCAGTGAATAGCAGATTTAAATGTTCTTTAATACCCTAAAGTTGCTAATGTTGTATAACAGAATTTTTACATAGACGATCTTATTAAGGGAGCTAGCACACCCGAAGAAGAATTAAAACTTTAAAGTGATCTTACGGTAATGTTGGAAACTGTTTGTTTCCCCTTACAAAAGTTCTTATCAAATAGTAGTGAAGTTTTCTCAAATAACACAACGAGCAACTTATCCTTTTATACAATTGTCTTAGGAGAACGAGAAAATGCAAAGGCACTAAGTATTTCTTGGAATTCACTCACAGACAACATGCAGTGTGTTTTTGAATTGAAACACAACAATCATATTATTTCCAAGAGGACTATTCTTTCTATAGTTTCCCAATTATTCGAACCTCAAAGATTAATATCACCAATTGTCACCCTAGGTAAGATTCTTATTCAACGCCTTTAGAGCTTAAAGGTTTCTTGGGATGAAAGCTTACCCGAGCAAATAAACACGCAGTGAAACATTTTTAAAACTAATCTGGCTTCTTTAAGGTTACTAACGATACCACGTTATACCACAGCTACAGATTTCGTAACACTTAAGCTTCATGGATTTTGTGGCAGTAGCTCTCAAGCATTTGGTGCGTGTGTTTATGTTAGACCCCTTGATTATCACGGTAATGCCAATGTTACCTTACTTTGCTCTAAATCATGTGTCGGCCCATTAAACCAATTTATAATTCCACGGCAAGAGTTATGTGTAGCCCTCCTCCTAGCTCAGCTAACCGATAAGGTGCAATCTTCTCTTACGTTAGAATTCTCGTCAATTTGGTTATAGTCAGATTCCTCAATAGTGTTGAGTTGGATAAGGTCTCCCGCTAACAATTTTTAAAACTTTTGTGTCAAACCGAGTCGCATTAATTAAAGAATTGAGCAGTCCTTGTCAATGGCCCCATGTTCTTTCTAAGTGCAATCCAGCTGATTTTATATCCAAAGGATGCCAAACTTCAGATTTTGTAAACAATACACTCTGGTGGCATGGTTCACCTTTTTTGATAACACCCAAAAACCAGTGACAAGTCTTACAAAAAGCACTAATTCTTTTGTTGATGAAGTTGATGAGTTTACATTGACCCTCATCAATTCTGCATCGTCTTCTATATTTAGTACTTTTTCTTCACGATCCAAACTTAGTATCTTGGATTTTTCAATTTTGCAATATTGCTCGTCAAACGAAAGCTAAGGAAATCTTAGGCAGCTTACAACATCAGAAATCAAAAATGTTATGGAAGTGTTGATCAAGTTATCTCAGTTTGAGGGATTCGGCGCTGAAATAGCATTGTTAAAGTCTAAACAATTCCTAATTTTAATTCGAAAAAACATTTTTTAACATTTTCATCCTATGCTTCTACATTGTGGAACTCAACAGTTACTTACATTTGTGGAGTATTCTTGGCCTATATCTAGTCGTAATACGGCTAGAAAAATTGTTAGAAACTGCACTATTTGCTTTCGAACTAATCTGAGAACTTATGAGCCCATGATTGTTGACTTTCATTGGCCGTAGAGGAATACCAACATTGGTGTTATTGGATAATGCTATTAATTTTAGAGACGCTGGTATAGCAATTAAAAAACTCTATGAAAATATAAAAAATAAACGCAAGTCACGAGCCATTATCTAAATTTATCACTTCCGTCATTATCAAATGGAAATTTATTTCCCCAAGGAGTCTTCATCAACGCGGGTTGTGGGAGAGTGCTGTAAAGGTAGTCAAAACTCATTTAAAAAGAATACTAGGTAACTCATCTCTTACTTATAAAGATTTATCTACTATACTAGTACAGATCGAGGCAAAGATGAATCCTAGAGGTGATCCCCGAGTTACAAAGAAGAACGAAGTGTTTTCGTTTGCCAGAATTAATAAAAGAGGGAACCTTAGTTTTAGTGCAAGAAACAAACTTGCCTTCACTACACACTTGGAAGAGTTGTTCAAGGTCAACCATCATCAGCACAGTTTCCGTTAAAATTCGAAACGGTCACATTATAAAACGTTCGGTGCATAGATTATGTGCCGTACCCAATGGGTAAAATGTTAAGTGTTTATAAAAAAGTGTCAGTGGACTAAATGTGCTAAGCTACCGTAAAGTAATACTGTTCAGTAGAAAATAAGATAGTTTTATTCTCTATTTCAACATCAGAATTAGCGATTCTTTCACTAAAATCCGTGTAAGAATAAGCCAATTCTTACACGAGTTTTAGTAATGTTAGTTTTTTTAAAGTTAGTATCTCTGCATCGTAAGTTGACGTTACATGAAAAAGAAATCAAAATTATTGGAAGTTAACAATTGAAATTCAAATTTTGATGCCAAGATAAAATAAAAACGTCCTATTAATTCAAAGTTATTTACTTATAAAGGTATAAAGAGAAAATTTTGTATGAGATTTTAGGTTAACACATAAATTTCAATATGTCAAAGTGTAAGTGCTGCCAATTCAGTAAAATATCAATTTCCCAATGTTGTTTTAAAAATTAAAATTATACGAAAAATATTAAATATTGTATCGAAATAGAGAAAATAGTATAAAGCACACGTCATAGAATACGTTTCAATCACTCGACCGCTTCATAAACTCACCGCTGCGCGGCTCGTGTATGAAACGCGGTCTCGTGATTGAAGTGCGTTCATTCTGTAACTTGTGTTTTAATATACTATTCTATGTGAACTCTGTGTTAGAATTTTGCCTCATTTCGAAACTACGAGATTTCAAGGTGTCCGTTTATGTTAACGATTAATTACATTTTTTGAATCTAGCGCCCGAAGCGCGCTTGTTTCGGGTTATCTCATCAAATTGTATTGTATTGGCAACCCTGCCATTATCACGTTTAGTTTCTAACCAAATTGATGAGTAAGCATACCTTTGTTTAAATTTAAGTTTGCATCTTTTTACATAAAAAATATTAAACGTTTTAATGCGTTTTTATACTCAGTGAACCTACGACAGTACGCGACGCAAATAAACGCGACTTCGCATAGTCGGTCTTGCAAAAGATTTATCACATGGTACTATTAAGGTTATAAGTGAACCTCTTTCGGCAAATATCAAAGAGGCAATTTGTCTTTAGCCTTTTACTTTACTTTTTCAGTTTTTTTTACTCATTCTAAAACAAGATTGTACTACACTAATACAATTTAAGAAAACAAGATGTAGCCCATATAACAAACAAGTTTACTTACATTTCAAACTTTGGTTAAATTTTAAAACTTCTAAAAAAAGAGAAATTTTGACGCAGATATCGAAATTATCATTACACTATCGATATATCCAAAAATTGGTTCAATTTTCATTTTATTGCAGTATTACAGGAGACTGATAAACTTTTCAATCCATTAATCATTAAATATTCGATTTTAAAATTAAAAACAGATTAATAAAAACAAAAGTAATTTTTCTATCAATTTTAAATTTAAATAAAATTTTTAAAAAAGTGGACAATTTTGCTAAAATTTAAATGTTTTAGTATCATATGTACTATAGCGTATCATAGAAACATTAAATATTTTGTTATTATATTTAGTTTTTTAAACAAGAATATTTAAAAAAATATTATAATTGCAAAGTCCAAATATAGAAATATGTTAATAATAATTTGTTATGAGAAATCGAAATGCATCCTAATCATTTTATAAACCAAAAATAATTTGTTTAGAAATTATTACATTATTTTCTTAACTTGTAATTTAATAAAATATACATATCAGTATATACATCATTTAGCATCAAAACAAGTGTGATTATTAACAAATTATTTTATGCTAAAGTTACTGAAAGTCGTTGGTAACTTTATGAGATAGACTGTGCTTATCAGTGACTGACCACATTGTAGTGGCCGGTTGTAATAAATTTATACAGTTTTGTAACAATACATCGAGTTATTTTCAGTATTTGTGGTCAACAAATTAGCTACAATGGCAAATCTTATTCAAAATTACTTATTGTTTGTAACTTATAGAATAAAAAACGGTGTACTACAATAATAGATAAATTATAGGTTTTTCTGTTTTATTAAATTTTATAAAACAACATTGAAAACGCCTGTTTTTACGAATGACTTGGACGTTGTATAAAAATTTAGATATAACTATAAACATTAGTAGCAATGTGTTAGTTTTAAGAATTACAAGTAAATAGTATATGTATTTGTTGCATAACCGTTATGTATGCAATGAACCAGAAATAAACCTAAGCGCATTTTTAGACAGACTATAAATGTATAAACTGGATTTATCTACATATCTATCTACTATGTTAAGTTGGATTTACTGTTTCTTAATTATTGTTTAAAAAAAAATTTTAATGCGACGTTTCTTGTAGTTTTACTCCAACTCGTTATACAAACTAAAAGTTATTCTTCATAATGAATCTAATAATTTCTGTATTCTTAATCGAATGCGGACCTTGGCTGGAGCCGAGTACGTTCGAACACTGTAACAGAACGTAAGTCTCTGACACATAACAAAAAAGAGGGGTATAAAAGAAACTGTAATAGTTTTCAATAGTATGTACGTTGAAGTGGTTGCCGCAAGAATTATACCTAGTTCGTTGATATTGCCAAGAGAAGTCTCTTTAAATAGTTTCCTATATTTTGTTACTAAAGTTTTAGCGGGAAATTTACCAAATTCAAAATTATTTTTTTAAAAAGGTAACACTTTTTAGTTAGTTACTAATTTTTTATAATATTTACAATTACTGAAACTGTATGCATTATAAAAAATTAATAACTTAAAAAACTTAAGAAATAAAAAATTATAGCATTTATTGTGGATTAAATACATAGGTTTTACACAATTTTGTAGATTTTCCTCTACCCCAATAAAATAAAATCAAAACAAATGAAGATAAAAGTAAACTACACAGAAAATTTAACAGTAATTAATAGTAAAAAATATTACAAAATATTCATATCTTAAAACAAATACTAATTAAAACTAAGATTTCGTTTTTTGTTTTTTTAAATAAATTTTATGTGCTTGCACTTTTATGGGGTCTTGTATTGATTGCGGAAAGATGTCAATCATGTACAAAAATTTATTATCCCGCCCTTTACTCATTTTATTAACACTTTTTACCGAAAAATATAAAATTAACTTTATGATACATTGTAATAATTGGCTAGGCAGTACTGGGTGACTTTTACATTTAAAGTTATTAAAGTGTAAGTGTTTTGTGACATTAGCTTCCAAAATCCGAGTTATATTTTTAAATTTACATAAACGCGGTATTAAATAAAATAACCGTTGTACAGTTTGTTCTGTAAAATAATATAGACAACTGCCAGAGTTTAGAAATTGAACTGTTTTATACTGACGTGCCTCTATAAGGTCAGAGGGAACAATTGTATCCGAACGACAAAGCAATTTGGTACATTCATCGCAATCGCTTGAAAATTTCAACCCTTTTTTTGCAATATACCCTGAGATGTAAGCTATCGTACATTTAGCAACTCTGGTTTTCTTAGACACAGGAATATGAATATCAGTACCACCTTCATGTAAGAGAGCAACACTTTCATTTGCTTCCTCTGTAAGAAGGTAACCTAAATTACTGAGAATACCAGCACTATCATTTTCACAATTTGCACCAATAGAGTGTGCCAATGTTAAATTATTTACCAACAAAGCTTTAACCGAATTACAGAAATGATCAACATCGGGAGAAACACTTCTCACTCCATGACTTCTAATGCTGCAAAAAAAAATTTCAAGAGGATGTTGATTAAAACCTCTAGGTAAGACATAAGAAAAGTTGCTATTTAGTAGCTTTTGTGATAAATACGTAAAATTATTTGTACGAATTAAATTATGTACTGTAGGAACACTTACAAATTGTTTTTTTTCGGACAGTAAAATTTAAAAGTTTTTAAAATGTCAGTACAATACACCTAAAATGCCATATGCTCTAATTGCGTTGTAATACCTCCCTTTAGTGTTTGGTCGAAGGAGCAAATCTACTAAATCCATTCATGCTATTAAAAAAAGCATCCAAAAATAATATTAAATCGGCAGTATCCTCTGTTTCTGCTCCAAATTTCCTTGCGTCGCGGATATCTAAAAACAAAAGCAACAGTTATAAGGGAATATCAAAATAAAAATGTAATTAACATACCCCATTTGCAAATTCTTTTCATTAGGAATCCTGCTTTATGGCTAAATAATTGTGTGCAACAGGACACCTTCGTTTTATTTATTTTAGATGGTATAACATGTGCATCAGTTAACTTTGGACACATACGCGTGTCATCGGTTTAATCTAATTCATAAAAACTTTGAACATGCGACGACCAAATGTAAATTTTTAGTTAATAAATTATTCCTCAGTCCTTTAAATAAATGTGGAAAGTCAAAAAGGGGCACTATTTCCTGTTGATTTATTTTAAAACCGTGCAAATTGTTTCTTTGTTTTTTCAATAAGAAATCTCTGTTAGTATCTTCCAACAAACAATTTATAGCTGCTCTGTTGGCTGATCCTTGGTCACAAATAGTAGCAACAACTTCCAAACCAATTTCTTGAGACGACTTGATTACTTTTATAATCATATCCTTTAAATCCAACGTTTTTATAGGGCTCTTGGTAAAAGTGTATGCTGTCAGTTGTTTCCATTGGTGATGTACACCTTTCAGCATAAAAACATTAGCATGGTTGGCAATTCCACATTTCCCTTTCTTTCCCAAATCTTCTAACCCATAGATGCAATCTTCTTTTTTATTATATGAGAGGTAGTTGCTGATTGCCATCATAGAAGAACACAGCACTTGTCAACGTCTTTCAAGTTTTGTACTGCATGCTTTAAGGAAGTAAATATTTGCTTGTTTATACCAGGACAAAATTGAATGTTATTAAGTAAATTTGTAAGTGTTCTTCGATATGGTAGAGCAAAGATCTTTTTAACGGTACTCTTTGGAGCTATGTTTTAAAAAACTTAGACACAAAAGTTTTTCGTCTAAAGTGTATCGTTTTGCTCTAGGTAGTAAACCTTGAGTTTTTATTGTTTCTTCATTAACATGTTCACTGAGATGCAAAATTGTATTAGTCTTTTGAAATTTCTGTACATGAATTATGTCAGACTCAATGGTTGGATTTATTTCCTGAATACTTTGCTTAATAAAACTTGTAGAAGTACAGGGTGGAAATGTTAGAGGAAAGTCGCCTAATTTCGGATACTGTTTTCAAAAAACCACAAAATGCCTTAATAAAAAATAATGTAAACATTTATTTCCTATGCAATCATCAGGCCATGGGTTGAAGTAATACAAGAGTTAATGTAAACAAACATACTATAATTCTAATTTTTTTTATAATGACAAAACTAAAATAAGTGCATTTTTATCCAATAAAAAAATGGGTCCTTATTTCGGATACGGTGTCCGAAATTAGGCTCCATTTTTTTAAATCAGACTAAATGTCCAAAAAAAAGTCACACACATACTTTTTCTTCTTGTTTGAGTTAGCACATTGTTCATGGGTCCACTTAAAGCACTTCATGCAACGTATCTACTGCTCACCTTGTACATCTGCAGAACATAAACCATTACAAAACATGCATTTTGTATCGTCATCGTCTATATCCGAGTCGTCATCCAACACTGGCTCACTTCCAGAATCTGATGAATCATCATCGCTGCAATATTTTATCTTTTTTTTAGTGTTTCGGGAAGTTTTCTTTGTTTTGGTGGAAGTTTTCTTTGTTTTGTCGCCTTCTACAATCTTCTTTTTATTATTTCCTGCCAACTCACAACTTAAATTTGGTTTCTTACCTTTCTCATTCAAAGATTTTTTTCTCTCTTGTTCTTGCAGGTTTTCTTCGAGTTCGCCTTTGTATGGTATACTGGTGATCACGTAGCTAAAGCCTTGTCTAGATTTTCTTCCTCTAGATTCTGAAGTTTCAGCATGAGAAGGTATTGGGCTAAAGTCCTCCACTCTTATGGTATTGGCATTTTTTTCAGGCGTCTGAATGGTTTTTTTTCTATTTTGTCTTTGTGGTTGTTCAGTCAAAACGTCTCCAGAGGAAATAACTTCTTTATTGTTTTGGGAAATATTTGGTGGTGGTGTCCTTTCTCTTTGTCTTTCAATTATGAAATCATGGTCAGAAAATATATTCCTGTTAAATGGACATATACCAGATTTGCGAAACCCATTGACCGAAATCTCTGCAGTAGCACTTTTTAAATAAGCAGGACATATGAGCTTACAAATCTGGTAAGAGCTGATGATTCTGCCAGGATTTTGTTTCAACCATATTTGGATTTGCTGAGAATAATAGGTTTTAAAAGGTGACATAAATGATAGGTCCAGGGGCTGCATCTTGTGTGAGGTATGAGGTGGTATACACGCTATTGTGACGTGGTTTTCACGTGAAATTTCGATAGCGTCAATATTTCGTGTATAACTATAGTGACCGTCAAGAATTAGAAGCACTGGATCATCAGGGGATGGTTTCACAAATTGAATGAAGTGTTGTAGCCATTGGGTAAATATGTGTTGTTGAATCCAACCTGATGGATGGCAAGCCTCGATCGACCCAGGAGATGCCCCATCTAACAACTCAGCTTTCATATTTTTCCTGGGAAAAACGAATAAAGGTGGAACAAATCCACCAGCTGCGTTCATACAAAAAACAACAGTTACCAGTGACCCTCTTTCAGCAGTGGTAATCGCTCCAACTTGCGTCTTCCCTTTCAGAGTTATAACACGAGCATTTTTGGTTTGGACAGTTGTTACCCCAGTTTCATCTACATTGAAAACTCTCGCAGGATTGTAATTAATTTCTTGCATCTTTGGTTCAAGCAAATAAAAAAATTTATTTACGTTCTCATGAGTAAAACCTTTAATTCTTCCTTTTGAGATCCCTTGCGGTTTCCTAATACTTAAATTTGGATGACGTCTAAAGAAAGCTCTCAACCATTTTTTACTAGCAGCTCCTCTCTCATGAGAAAAAGGATGAGGGAAACCATTTCTTATGGCTAACTGGTATGCAAGTCTCTTTATATCGCCAACGCGCACTCCGTAGAACCTCCTGTCCGTTTCTAAGCAGTACGAGACTAAATTTTCTTCTAATTCAGGAGTAAGTGTGGGTTTCCTTCCTATTGAAACTGTAACCAGTTGCTCAGGTGTTTTATTCGTTTGTTTTACGTAATCCTCTAAAGTTGATTTAGGGACACTAAACAGCTTAGATGCTTTAAGGTACCCCATTTCTTTACTTCGGACCGCATTAATAGCAAGTATCGTTTGATTGTGATCTCACTTCTTATGCTTTGTGTTTACTCTTTGCATAGTTAGTCTGAAACAAATGATTTTCTGCTTATCTTCTATAATAAACGTGACAAAAGATGTCACGTTTCCGCGACGAAAAAGGGGGAAAGAAGGAAGAGAGGAAAATAAAAAAAAAATTATTTCCAAAAAAAAAACCTTTTTATTGTCATTAAGAGAGAAACAAAACAAAATCAAATTCGACGTCCCACCAGAAATAAAACACCTGAGAAGATAAATACCCCAAACAGCAATAGCTAATTTTAGCAAGAACACAAGTACGAACTCTGACATGAACTTAAAGCTATATTTCTAGAATAGAATAGTGCAAGCAACAAACAAAATAAATCACTGAAATAAATAAAAAAAAAATTATTAACCGTTAATATTAAAGAGCCCTCTAATATACGTAAATACAAGTAAATAAATTAAATATATTCATTAATTTCACCCGCATTACCCTCCAAAACTAATTAACAAAAGAAAAATATTTTTGCTACTGCGGTCTTAAGTAATATATTCCCGTTGGCGTCAAGTGAGACACTAATTCTACGCAGGTAACAGCTTCTAATCTATGTGACAGTAGCAATCGTAACAAATAAAATAATAATAATGATACTTAAAATGAATATACAAACACAAATTAAGGGCGTTGTATATAAAGAACAACCCAACAAAAGGGAAATATCCACACAAACTAGTAATTTTAACATAAGGAAGGTACGCGCATTAACATTTTTAACATGACTTAACCTCCAAAAGGTTGAAATAACTTTTAATGTCATTCACCGTTTAACTTTAGATTCTGACCTTGGTTACAATCGGAAGTAAACCTCTTGATGGATTTTGTGGGTTCGATAGCCTGCTGACGATATAGGTAAGGGACGTTACTTCAAATCGATCCCACAGGTAACGGTATGCTGGCGTGATAGATACACCTTGGTGGACGCGTCTTGTGTTGTTAAAAATGCAATCCACGGAAACAAACATATATGGCACAATAACACGCTCAGAACGATACTCAGAAAAAGCCTAAAGACGTAGCATTAATGTTGTTATCAGAGATAATTTGATCCTTACCAGAAGATGGTGGGTGGCTTATTTATTTGCAGACTTGGAAATGCAGTTATATCCCTAATAATTAGGACAGTGAATTGGGTCCCCAAACTCGAATTTACATTAGCAATAACCAATTCACCGATGTATAAAAGGATGCCTCGAATAAATCCAAATTGAATTGCACACATAAAATCGAAGCAACCATGCATAACCAATATCAAGTAGTGATAATAGAATGAGGAAATGACCTTTTAAAATGACCAAACTTCCTCTGATAACAGGATTTTGAAAGTGGGAAATTTAAAGATTTAAAATTGACTAGAATTAATGTTTGTGAAATCTTTTAACGAATTATATTGAATTAAACAGAAAACATAAATGATTCAAATGAAACTGTTACAAAGACTTTGGGTTCCTAATTTCGGATACCCGAAATTGGGAATCTCATACTGTCCGAAAATAGGCAACTGCACACTTTTTAAGTTAGTTGTTTCTATTTTTGTGTATTTTAGTGGGGGGGGGGGATAATTTTGATTAGTCAATCGTATTAAGTAACGTTTTAACTTACCCATGTCGGGAAATCAAAAAATAAACACAATTTTGCATCTAAGTCCTGCAATTCAGGTTGCTGAATATTATTTATCCATACTTTAAATATTCTATGCCTTTTACTCTCTCTGTCTTGACACCCATATACAGAGCACTTACGTACATATATATTTTAGCTTCTCCATTACAACTATAAATTTAAACATTTTTATTTACTACAACTATGTATAAGGCAAAGATACGCATACCTTCTTACCTTTTTAAAACCAATATTTACACTAAGCTTTAAATTTGTTATAATTTGAATATCAAAATTAGTCTTTTTATTTACACGCTTAAAACTAAATAACCACTACAAATTATAACAATAAAACTACCAGTAACAATAACAATACAGCAAAAGAAAAATAAAATGATAAAATAATCGCACAAACAGTAAAACCACGTAAAACGTAGAAACGCCCAAGAAAACACGTGTAAAACTAAGGTTATGCCACACAAAATGCCACTATAGGGAAAGTTTATTTTTATTTTGGTTAAACTGTTTAGTTATACTGAAGCACTTCCACCTGGTGGATGCCCTACGCAACATTTTGTTCAAGGTTATAGCTATGAGTTTCCTTTATATCCTCTTTTTGTTATGTGGTCTCTGTTATGGCCGTTAGGAATAGACTATAGGCAACACAAATTGCGCATTCAAATTTTTGTCTAAAGTCAAATCTTTTGAGTAATTTCCTGGTCTCAAAATTTGATTGTAAACTGTGCTCACTATCTTATTATATAAGAGTATAAAAGGACATTAGATGTAGCGATTTTTTTTTGCAAACGAATTTTGCAAATAGATTATAAAAGCACATTATTCATTTTGAGTTCTTTAAAATATAAGGAGCTACAAATAAAATATCAAAAAAAAAACTCTACGTACGTCAAATTCTAATTAAATGGCAATTTAGAAAATGTAAACAGATTTTTTTTCAAATGCATACAGATTTACGTAATTTTATTCAAAAGTTTTTTAAAGTCGCCTAAAAAAAGGGATTGTATGACACAATTAACTTGAGTAAGGTCTAGGTAGGCAACACATCTTTCTGGTTACGTCACTCGTTTGAATGAATGCGATTCTTTTGTTATTAGCAAAACTACCTGAGACAAGTGATTAAAAGCTTATTGTAGTTTATTTTTAGTTTGGTGCTTTTGTTATAAATTAGCGTAAATAAAGGAGTATAAAGGAAATAGACACGTAATAGGAATTATTGTTGTTCATGGCATATTTGATTTGAAACTATCTACAAAGTCTTTTAAATTTATTGAAAATAATTATTAAATACATATAAAATTGTTTTAAATAAAAATATTTACATACAAATTGTGATGCTTCGATTACGTCAAATATACATTACGAATGTCTTGTTGCTGACTCCTCCTCGGATCGACTAATTCAGGCAATAAACTATTTAAATAAAAATCGACCAATCGTTTTTCCATCTTTCGTATCCAAAATGTGTCATCTCTAAAAATTTTTTTTTAAATAAAAATGTAAATAAAAAAACAATTAGGTACCTGACAATTTCTTCGACGTGCAATCCGCCATTGGTGTATATCACAAAGTAACATACATCCGTTTTAGTGATGTGTAATAAACCTTGAATCTGGAAAAAATAATTATAATTACGTTTTAATACCACATTACCGTTATCCAAAAAGCAATAATCAATCTTTTTTTGCAACACGGCGTCTACTGGTGACAAATTGCCACTCTTTAAAGAACTTTTGATTTCTATAATTGCGTGGTTGTCGATTAATCCATCCGGAGAACAGGCTAAATAAGGTAAATTGTCGTCGATAACTAAACCGCTTTTATTCACAGTTTTTCCTGTTTTTTTCTCAAATAATGCAATTGCTATACTTTCTTTTTCTAGCCCAAATGTAGTTGCTTGAGATCCCATAAATGACGAGTATAATAACGAAGAAACAGTTTTTGCTGTTGATGTTGTCTTACGGAGTTTACAAATTTTACCAAAATTGGATGCTGTTATTCTCTTTTGCCTTTCGCGTTTCCATGTATCACAATTCGATTGCAAAATTGTATTATTAAAAGTATCTTTTTTATCAACGTGTTGCAGTTGTTGTAAAAATTCTTGGCGCTTTTTAAGAAAAACATCTGCTTCCATATCCGCTATTAGGTTAGATGCTTTTGGCCCGTAGTCCTGGTCAGTGGTAGAAAATCTGCGTCTTTTTGTGTATTTCTCTAAAATTATGCAAACGTAATAATTTAATAGATAAAACAGATAAAAAGTAAGTACCTTTCTTTCGCGTTTCTCTCGTCTTGAATTTTTGTAATCGGTATTTTTCTAAATGGCACCCAACGTTCGTACCGCATAATTCCTTGATTATATTTCCAATAAAATCACCGAAGGTATTATAAGAAACTGCGGCTGCTAGGCATCTGGTTTCATAAGAACCCTTTAAAGAAAAATTAACTCGCTTACCTCCCACAAATTGGGCAACAATGGAGCTGAAAGTTTCTGCGGAGTTAGTGTCAACATCATGCAACAAGCTCACTGCATTATTTGCTAGCCGCATATTTATCGTTGCAACTACATCATATAAACCACTGGTTTGTAAGTCAGGTACCAAGTTTTCCTGTAAAAAAAGTCACAGTTATTATATATGTAGTCGCGATTGTAAAAAAATGTACCTCCAAACTCTTCTTTTTGCAAAAGTAGTTTTCGCAAGCATCATAATCACCAAATATATGTTTAGGTCCATTTAAAATATCGTGTTTCAGGCGATTTGCTTTTTCAAAAAATGAGTAGCTAGTCTGTTTTCTGTATTCAATCGCTTTAGTCACAGCATTTATAAATCTACCTAAAACGTCAGTATTCGTTACCTTTTTTCTTAGTGCCGGAGGAAAACTAGATTCTTTTGCAATTTTAGCCAATTTATTCAAATAGTTCCGCAAAAGATGGTTTCGACATTCAATTTTTTCTATAATAAATGTTGGTCCATATGGTGCAGCTACTATTAGTTTCCTATAGACAGAACTATCTCCGTCACCGATTACTCTGCCATAAATTAAATTATGCATTTCTAAAGATTTTTAGAACCCCTCAACGATAATGTCGGCTTCCATGGCGGTAGAACTGCTATTCCAATTTTTAAAGCAATCATGATCTTTGATTGACTTATCGGATCTTGCACAAACATAACAGTACTTGTTTCGAACGCCTACATACAGAAGATTTTTTGTTTTTGCACCTATTATACATGCCTGTAAATAAGGTGTTAATAAAAAAACATACATTTTGTATACTAATCACTGACGACTACGGATAAAGCGTTGTAATTTGTTCTGTAAGAACGTTTACTCCACGCACCATCAACTACAACCATTGCAGCAAAAACTTCAGACAGCTGTGAATACCCTATACCACTGCTTATAGCACCAAGCACACTTAGCAAGTTTGAATTTATTTTGCTGTCGGGATCTTCTGTCCTAACAGTTTTAACAATATTGCATACTTGACATTTAAAAGAAAGTATGCTTTGCAAGCCCTCTATTTTTTCTGACACAAGGTTCATGTCAAAAAATGAACAATCGTATCCTAAAAACAAAATATTAATTATAAATATTTACAAAAGCTTATTTACAGTATACCTTTGTGTTTTAAAGATTTAAGCTGACCTAAAAAATAGGAAATGTCGATAATTCGGCGACCGCTAATCGTAAATGGAGGCTTAGTACCCACCTCTCTTTCAAAAGAAATATCTTCAAAATCAGAGCTTTTATCTGAATCTGAGTTGCTGTTATCGGATCTAAACGTGTCGTCTGCACTAATGCAATTGTCAATCTGATTATCATCAGCGTGAGAGTTTTCCGAAATAGATGAATCATCAACAAAAACATCAATATCATCTTTTGCTGAATGTGCGGCACCATCGGATGTCAACGTACTCAAATGAGAAACCGTTTGATTTAAATTAGTTTTAAAAGTATTTTCAACATCTGGAAGAACTGCGTTCTGATGAATTTAGACAAATGATTAGATTTCAATACGCTACCTTGCATGTTCACATTTTGCGTTTGATCTTCACTAATACCAGACTCATGTTGAACGAGATTTAAATTCGCAACATTTTTCCATCTCCTAACAAAAAAATATTGTATATAGTATGATGTAGATAAAAGACCGTATTTACAATTCAACGGACTTTTCGTTTAATTCAAATTACAACTTGCAGAAAAGATTTTCAAAAATAAAATTATGAAGTTTACACTACTTTCATTAGAGAAAGTTTTTTCATAATCAATTTCTTGCTTTTTCTTGGTTGAGACAACCGAAATTTACTTTTCGCCATCACACTAGTACAATTCAAATTTCACAAAACACTTCTTCGACACTAGTTGAAATTAGCTCGACAGTCAATGTAAAACTAAACCCATGTCATAATAAACATTATTTATAATAAATTGTAAAGTAATAATAATTAGTCAAATATAAAATGCCATTTATTATTATCGGGTGGTATTTATTAATAGTTACGGAATAATACCGCTAATGAGATTTTTACAACCTTAGTTGCTTTCTAGAAGAATAATCTAATTTAAATTAGATACGTAAGTACTTAGTAATTTTGCCATATAGGATATTCAAGAGAAAATAGAATAATTACTACTTATGTTAATTAACTCGATGCAAAACGTATGACATGTTATTTATATTTTTATGAATATATACTTATATACATATATAATTATTTAATAAATAGGTACATTTACAACAGTTTAATCCGAAAAATGAGAATTATTTATATGTATATGTACGTACATATATATTTTTTTATGGTTAAAAAACCGATATAAATAAAAGTTGTATATCTGTTTAAGCGTAAAAAAGGTAATGTGCAGGTAAACTTTAAAGATAATTTATTCAGATAAGACGTTTAACACTTTTGTCATAAACCTGAATGAACGAATTGGTTACGTCATAAACCGCATTGTCAGTTGCCTATATATTTTTGTAGTTAGGGACAACAAAATATTTCGTCGTCTGTTCCTACCCGCCTTAAGAATTCCTTTGATGTTGCTGTGACGGGTACCTCGAAAGAATATGAAGCGCAGATGCAGGAGTGGGGAAAAATGCATGCGCAATTATTAGTTATTCAGTAGTCGTAAGAACGTGTTAAGTAAAAGGACTGGATAGATATAACCATTGTATTTTATTTTGCTTTTATTCAATGTATATTTACTCTATAATAAATTTTGTGTTTACGTTTGAACTATCCTTAAACATATTGATTACATTGGTGCTGAAACCCGGGATTCGTAAACAAAAAAAAACGACAAGATGGCGGATGAAATAAAGAACGTATTGAAACGAACTTTTAAACGAAGAAAGTGCAACGATAGAGGCCGTACAGCTTGCTGTAGATAAATTAAATCTTATTTAAGATAAATTGAAACAAGTAACGAGACAAAGTTTAACCGATTTACCGCCCGATAAGCTTGATCATGAATATGTCAAAATGTTAGATTACGAAAAAAAACGCGGAAAGTTTCAGTATTTGGAATCGGTACTAACAGGCAAGGCAGATGCAACGATAAGTGGCCTCGCGGTGACTCAAACCTACTACAACGACGCAATTGAATTGTTAAAAAATGAGTTTGGGAATACGGACAAAATCGTTGATTCGTATATTCAACAATTATTAAAGCTACCAGAGGTCAGAAACAGAAACGATGTGGAAGGTCTTCGAAACTTATACAACGTCGCACTAGCAATGACAAGGTACCTGCATGCATTAGGAGTGGACGCAAGTCAATACTGCTTAATCATCAACTCGATACTTTTAAAAGCAATTCCTTATAGCACGAGAATTGAATTTAATAAAATAGTAAGAGGTGCCACTACGAAATCTAATAGTTCCTTGTATGTTTAACTTCGTGAAATTGGAGATTCAGTTGGCTCGAGACGCAATGAATTTAAACGCGAACGCAAACAACACTTGTAAAATAAGAAAAAGTGATACGTGGAATAAACAACGTGGAAAAACATGAGTACAGTTGCCGGACTTTTACCAGCGTAAACAACGATTGTTTGTTTTGTAACTCCAAAAATCATAATTCTACGAATTGTAACACGTCACAAACAATAGATGAAAAAAAAAAACGTATTGCGCAATCAGAAATGGTGCTTTAAATGTTTAAAACCTAATCGCGACTCGAGGAATTGTCGTACCTACAATCTGAAGTGCAAAAATGCCAGCGTAAGCATGCCACTACTATGTGCGATCCTAACTTTAAACGATTCAGCGGAACAAGGGTAGTATTACAAATGTATAGCGCAGGGAACAGTACGAATTTAGTAAACTTTAATAAATGCCCGAATTTGTACTTGCAAACAGCCCGAGCATGTATAATGTATAACGAACAGAATTGTGTATTAATACGTATCGTGTTAGACGGGGGCAGTCAACTGTCGTTTATCAAGGAATGCTTATCGCGTGTATTTAATCTGCCCGTAGTTAAACACAGAATAGCAATATATTCGTTTGGATCAGAAAAACAAACTCCAGCTAGAATATGCAATATGGCAAGCGTTGCCTTAAAAGGTCAATATTCAAACGAAATAATATAAATACTGTACAGGTCTTAATGCCTCGGCACCACCGCCGATAAACAATTCCGCGTTAAGAGAGACATGAAAGTTGCCAACGTGTGTGAATAACTTACAAGAATTAACTGGATACGCGATGCTAATCGGAGCCGATAATTATTGGAAAATTCATTCTGGTGAGATGAGACGTCTTAGTGACAAATTAACTGCCGTGGAAAAGCAATTCAGGTGGACAGTGCATGGACCTGTGGAATGTAATACGTATAGCGTAAATTATGCAGTCGCAACAATATTGCATATACAAGCACCAGAAGAGCATGAAATCCATGATTTAAAACGGTTGTAGTAGTTGGATTCTATTGGTATTCGCGAAAGTGAAAATCGTTATAACGAAATTATTAAAGACTTCGTAAAAACTATGCTTATGAGGATGAACGCTATAAGGTATCATTACCTTGGAAAATTGATAACCTAGTATTGCAATCGCATCATAACAGCGCTCTACGTCGTGTAAATAATTTAGCAAAAAGTTTATGCGAGAAAACAAGCTGCTGGAACATAATAAGGCCATTCGAGAATTCATTAATATGGGATTAGCGGAAATCGCTTCATCGTTTCATGAAAATAGTGATAATTCTCGTTTATATGTCATGCCGCGCCGTCCAGTCTATCGCAGTTATAAGGAAACTACTAAATTACGTGTAGTTTTTCATGCTACAGCACACAACTATAGTAAAAACTCACTCAATGACCTTCTATATAAGGGCGATAACCTAGTGCCATCATTACTAATAGTATTGTTGAATTTTCGCATGGGACGAACAGGCTTAGTAAGTGATATTGAAAAGGCTTTTTTACAAATTTCTTTAAACGAGAGTGATTACGACAGTCCCAGTTTTTTGTGGTATAACAAACCATTGAATAATTGCATCGTCGTCACCGAATTACCGCAAATTGTTCGTTATAGAATAAAACTAGTAACATTTGGTGTTATTTGCAGCTCTTTTTTACTGTCATCGGTAATAACGCATCATCTCGATACAATGGAAAATGACTATAAGGAACCTGCGAAGTGATGAGAACGAGTTTTTATGTAGACCATCTAATTGCCAGAGCCAATAATTTCGAGGCAGCACATAAACTCTATACGCTAAAATTATCACCAGCAAGGCCGGAACGAATCTCCACAAACGGAAAACAAATGACCCTAACCTACGCCAATGTTTTGAAAACGAACCGACCGTTGAGTATAATAAAGTGTTGGGCGTTGAATAGTTTACGTTATCGGATACTCTCAGTATCCAATTACTTGGTGTTACATCAATTGAAGCACCTATAACAAAACGAGCAATTTTAATCGCAGCCGCGAAAATCTATGATCCGTTAGGTTTCTTATCTACATTCACTTTAAAATTAAAATTACTGCTACAAGGTTTGTGGAAATTTAAACTGTACGTGCGATGAGATTGTATCAGCTAATATTTTACCGAACTGAAATGAACGGAAAAGTGAATTGCATTCTGAATGACTATTACATGCCCAGATGCTGTGTATATATTTGCAGACGCTAGTTTGCGTGCGTATGGAGTGATTGCGCCGATTTGTTACGCTCATACGTAAAACGTATTGTAATTTTCCAATGGCCAAAAATAGGATTGCAACTATAAACAATCGTGTTGCTTCACTCACACTTCCCGAATTAGAATTAACTGCTATATTATGTTGTGTAAGACTCAGTAATTTTATTACCGAAAACATCTGTTGTACTGTTACTGACATTGTAATTTGGAGCGATTCACAGATAGCCATAACGTGGATACGTACTTCATCGTGCAAGCAGAAGCAATATGTGACGCATCGTGTAGACGAAATTCATCGGTTATGTAAAGGAACTATAAAATTTGTACCAGGTCATATAAACACGACCAATAAAGGCAAACGCATTTATTCAGAACGAAACTTGAAAAATAGGACCGAATTTTTTGCAAAGTAATGTACTGGACGGTGTCAATTACTTTACACAACAATGTGATTATGCTGCTGTTGTGATCGCGAGTGTTATCAGTAATGTCCACCTAAAGTACCAACGCCGCTGTTTAAACTTGATAAGTTCAGCAGCCTTGAAAAAACAATTTGAGTTACTGCACGCGTTTTAAAATGTATTAAACTTTTAAAGGGCGTGAGGGAGACACAAAATCAGACAGAGACGAAATAAAAAATGCCGAACGTTATTGGATAAAACACACCCAACGATTACCATCTTCTAACATTAGGAACATTATTGGCACATTCAGTAATTTCAGTTGTATCACAACCAGAAAAAAATGAGCAAGTATCATGACCACTCAATAATCCACTTTCTACGTCACTGAAATCACTTTCTAGTTTATTTAATACACTCTTAGCTCAATCTGGGAAAAGAGATCATCCGTCCGCATTTTTTTTCGTTTCAAATGCCATCTTACGGGATAAAAAACTGATTAATAAAACAAAGAAAGTCACGCTGGGGTGTGAGAACTCCCTATGCTGACTAAATATCATCTACTATAAACACCAGCCATGCAAAAAGCTGATGCATACACTTAGACGATGTAAAACACACTACTCTAGGTGTGAAAACCCCCTATGCTTACTAAATCTCATCTACTATAAACACCAGCGATGCAAAAAGGTGATGCATACACTTAGACGATGCAAAACACACTACTCGAAAGGTATGTAGAGTCTGGCGATGCAACCTACCGATATTGTCCACTATCCACAATTTCAAAACCTCCTTGGAGTTTTTACACCCCACCTCGCTGGTTACGGGTTAAATGTTAGAAGAAAAATTATTGTCTATGGCAAAATAGGAATGAATATGCCACCAAAGCATTATTGACAATGACTCAATCGGAATCAATCAAAACTTGATATACATAGCAAACTTTAGTTTTTAGAGAAAAAAAAGTATTAAAAGCAATTATTTTACATAAGAATTATAAATGTGTATAATTAATTAAAAGACATAAAGATTTAAAAATATGCATGTCAAGTCTAAATTTATATTATCATTAACTACTAAAAAATACTCATTTAGATTTCTTCTTGTTTATGTTTCGTCAAAATGTGTCCACCGATGTAGAAATCCAGTTCTGTTTCTTTCGTTTTAGCTGGTTCTTACTCTTTTTTGCCATGTATTGCGTTGTTTCTGGCATTTTTGGTCATGTATCAGGATATCCTGTCCGCAAGAGCGTTCCATTTCTTTCTTCTACTTTTTATGAATTTTTGAATGTTCTCAACATTGCATCGTTGCCTATTCCACGATTTATGACTCTCTTAATGTTTGTTTCAGTTATTGCTCTAGTTAGTGATCTCATTTCTGTTGTTTGTAATTGTTGTCTTGTTGGTATGTCGTAGCTTTAAGTTTACGCTGTCTATGTAAGCATCGGCTGCGCGACATTTTTGTATATTGTTTGTTTTGTTTTTGATAGAGATGTACTTTACTAAAATTTCTGAGACCATTTTGCACCATACAGGTGCAATGTTTAAATTGTACGTTAACCTTTTTGTTTCAATATTAAAGGGTTCTACTTAGTAAGTGATTTAAAATGTAATATTTTATTGCGATATACTTCTAATTTTGTCGCGACTACTAAGCACATACAGAGCAACTACAAAACTCTAAATCAGAAAAGTTTTTAAATTATATACCTTAAAGAATTTATAGCGTTTTAAACATAAAAAAATTAGGTTTGGGTAGGCTCTGTAAAAGGGGCTTTAAAATATTCAAACTCTTATTTACAATTGTTTTTGAAAAATATTTCAGACTATTCTGCCAAAAAAAATTACTGCAAAGAGGAAAGAATTATTTTTCTGATAGAAAAATATTTGCTTTAAACGTCCATGTCAACAGACAAAATTGTCGTTATTGGACAACCGAAAATCCTTATTGCGGTATAGTTGACAGAAGAGTAAGACCTTACCTTTCTGAAGAGACGCTCACTGGTACGAGATATATGGTTTTTCTTTTATAATGACTTCATCCCCGCTCTAATTTCTAGATTTTTAAGAATCAGATATACACCAAAAGCTAGGTCAGTTTTAATAAAATTGAATGTTTTACCAAATTGGTAACAGCAGTCAATTCAAACATTTAATTGAGATAGAAATGTTTTTATTTTTTTTTTACGATATTTTTTTTCAGAATTTTTTATATGACAATTAAAGGGGTGAGTGGATGAAGAGTGTATGTAACATTTTTGCAAAAATTGAGTTATTGTTGTAGATGAAGCAGGTATGTGTTAGTCTGTTTTGTGAACTGACAGCGGCTCTCCAAACTCCGTTTTAACAGAAATATTAGGGTCATGAAGGAGGTATGCGACAACAACCATTTATGATTGTAGTGCATGAAGGAGGTATCAAACATAAATAGCACATACCTCCTTCTTCCAATAGCGCCGTAAATATGATACGTAACATACCGCCTTCATGCACTGTGCGAAAAAGCTGTTAACCGTTCACATTTGACAGTAACGACTAACGATTGTTTTGATTAACACGTGTTTACGAATTTGTGTTGTTTTCAGTAATATTAGTGGTAAAGATAGTTGAAATGACTTCTAGGGGAAACATAATTTTACAGTTAGCGTTGAATAAAGATAGTGCAACTGCCAGCGAAAGTATTAACAAAAAGGTTTCAATACAAACGGAAAATGAGAATTCTAACCTAGAAACAAAAATACCAAGGGTGTCAACAAGTAGTGATCCTTTTACACGCACAAATGAAGTTTACCAGGAAGAATGTAAGTATTCTTTTATAAAGTAGAAAGTGTACATAAGCACATTGCGTTATATTCGATGGCATTATCATAAAGATTCTTTTTTAACGTTTGTTCTACTGTAAATTCAGTAAATCTTTTTGCAGATGATCATTCCGACGCAAGTTACGATAACTTATTCGGGGACCACTCTAGTGATGAATATGTGCCAGATCCGAAAGATTACGTCGATTCATCAGACGATGGAATTGCCGAAGAACAAAATGAACCCAAAACCAAGAAACGTTGTCACAGAATAATGAGAGAGAAGATTGATAATGAAATGATGGATGTACAAAGTAACGATGAGCTGATAGAGGAACAGAATAATAGTATAATAGAACAAATGGACGATGACAATGTACTGGTACGTCAGGCAAAACCTAATGAAATTAGTGTTGACCAAAATGAAGAAAAGCATACTTTGCCCAGAGTACTTTCTAAAAAGAAACATTTCCAACCAAAAGTAAAAGTAAGTAAAAACAGGCAACGAAATCCTGATGAATGGAAGAAACGGAAAGCTACACTCTGCAGACAAAGAGGAGAAGCGTACATAAATTATAAAGGTGAATTGAAACCTGCTAAGACTAGTGTCAAAGATAATTTATGCCCAGAAAATTGTCGCCGAAAGTGTTCTCAAGCATTTTCAATTGAAGACAGGGAAGAAATATTGACATCGTGGTACAAATTGGATATAAATGCTAAAAACTCTTTACTATATAACAGTATAAAAATAATCCCTACAAAAAGACAGAGAACTGGTGCTTTAAAACACAAAATCGCTTTATACCAATATAGCATAACATACGGGGTAAAACAAACTACTACTTGTAAACGGGATTTTGTTTCATTATACAATATCAGCATGAAGAAGGTTGATTTAATCCAAAAGCAAATACAGATGGGTTTAGCTGCTCCTCTACCACACAAAAGGGGAAAACATAACAATAGACCCAACAAAAGTCCTGACGATGTTGTAGCTTATATAATCCAGCATATCTCAAGTTTTCCTTCTGAATCATCGCATTATTCACGAAATTGCAATATCCATAAGAAATGTCTGTCTCCTCTTTTATCACTTCCCATCATGCATAAACTTTATATTGAAACATGTAATGGTGACAAAGTGCATAATCGGTTCAAAGTTAAAGAATGCACGTACCGCTATATTTTCAACAATGAATTTAATTTATCGTTCGGACACCCCAAAAGTGACACGTCTAGCACTTGCGATTCTGGTGCTGCAAATGGGGAACATTGTGAAAATTACAAAGCCGCTTTTGCAGCTCACGATGTCGATAGAGCACTGGCCAAAAATACAAATGACGTTGCATATATAACATTCGACCTCCAACAAACGATGCCTTTACCTCGACTCAGTACTTCGAAAGCATTTTATCTACGCCAAATGTGGCTTTATAATTTAGGCATACATATTACAACTAAGGAAGTAGATAAAACAGTTTTTTGTACATGGACTGAAGACCAAGCATGCAGGGGTAGTAGTGAGATCGCCAGTTGTCTTTTAAGAACCATTGAAGTTGAACTGGCGCTTAAACAAAAAAAATCATTTAATTATTTGGACAGACTCCTGTGCAGGGCTTAACAAAAATTTCCTAATGGTGTGCGTTTATCAGTATCTTGTACAAAAAGGTATATTCAAAATAATAGACCATAAGTTTCCCGAAGTAGGGCATTCATACTTGGATTCGGACCGGGATTTTGGCCGTATAGAAAAAAGATTAAGGAAACACCAAACTATTTGTACTCCACAACAATACCGGGAAATTATTGCCTCCGCCAGTAAAAAGAATAATGTGGTCATTGATATGCAGCATCATTTCAAAAACACTGAGAACCTTCCAAACAAAATACAACTTATGAATAGGAAAAAAGATGTTTTGAATAAAAAAGTATATTTCCGAAACGGGATTAAATGGATCCGTGTAGATTCCTATGGGTCATACCTCTTCAAGGAGAGTTTTGATTATTGTACTCCCTTTAAACAGGTCAATATTCACAAAAATTTGAAAAACCCCTCGTCTCTTTCTGAAGACTTTAACATTCCAAGACTCTTCAGGAAAACTGGCGCACTATCAAGAGAAAAAATTGAAAACTTAAAAGAACAACTTTGCTTCATTCCCGAACAACACAAGTGGTTCTATGAGCTTGTTTTATGCGAAGACAATGAAACAACTTAAGAGTTAACAGATTGAATCATACTTAACAGTTTCATTAAAATACAATAAACTTCCATTATGTACGAAAAGGTAAATATCATTTTGAATATCTATACAACAGTATTTTCAATTGCATGCACATAACCAGTTTTGTCCTTTAAACAAACGCGAAATATAAAAATGTATTTGGAAGAAGAAGTTATGTACAAAACATGTTTATTTTTCTTTGTTTGGCAAATATTTAAATCTTTTCTTAAGATCCATATCAATTTTACCACTCATAGGAACAGAATGGTTTGTTAAATGTTAAAAAAAAATAATTACAAAAAAGTACTACAATTAAAACTTTGAGGTCAAATATCTCAAAACTTACTTTTTGTTACATCCTTCAGCCACTCACCCCTTCAATTATTCATGTTTATTTTGTACATACAAAAACTGTATTGTCCAATTAATAAAAAATGAAAACAACGTCATATCTTTTTCTTGACATAGTCTGTGTACTTTAATCTAAAAGCAAGACTCGTCGGAACCGAGCGTTTTATGTTTAAACTCCCACTGTATACATAATTTGGTTGTTAGTTTTTTTTAATAAAGTTTTGTATTTTGGGTTTTTAGTATTTTTTTAAGCCTTTTACTCATTGATGTCAGCGATTTTATTGTTTTAATGTCGAATACGTTATAATTAAAATCCTTCTTAAAAAAATAATATTTTTATCTTTGCCATCAAAGTTTTGTACTGAAGAAATTGACCACAAATTTATTGTTTACAATAAATTATAATTGACTAAAATAAGTGTATCGGATGGTTGTAGTAATTAAAAAAAAAGTATTCAAAGACATTCGCTATTGGCAATACAGTGAACATTGTACAAATAAGTAATATATGTTTTAATGCAATAAAAATGAACAAATACTCATCGTAATATAAGATATACGGGAATTGCAAAAGCTAAACTAACATTGCAATTACTTCTAATGCACCAAGACGGAAAAATAATTAAATTTATGATTGCCAATTGTAACTAATGTCGAACGACATTTAAAGTGATTGCATAAAATTGAAGTTACTTGAAATATAAAATTGTGTTAAATAAATAAATGTTCTGTAAAATAAATATTTCATTATGGATAATTAAATAAATTGTTTTAAATTTTGCTTATATGTATACGTAAAAATTGTTGGAACAAAATATGTGGTTTTTAAGTTTTTGTCCTTCTTTTGCATATCCATGTTTACGTTATTAGTTATAATTATTGTTTAATATTTATGTAAACTATTTGTATGCAATATTAAATACTCTTATTTTTCTGATTCTTATAATATGAGAATTTAGTGTTAGTAGTAGCAAGTAGTAGTTACCTATACGCGACATGTTGTCAGGTGCATAAATATACTATATAAATGTTCAATAAGTTTGTAGCACAGTGTAAATTTGGTACCGAAGGTTATTAACGTTAAAGTGCTTCTTGCACTATCGCTGTGGCTAATACTTAATAAACTTTTTGAAAACTGTTTTGCTAATGTGAGTATTGTCTAGTTCTAAACTCCGCTAAATCCAATTTTCAAACAAATCGAACTAATAGCGCCATCTCATTGCGAGAAATGCAAATAATGTTTTAGGTTACAAAATACGTTTTAACACCCACTTAATCCTGCTTTAAATCACTGTAGATTTCTAGGGTTGGTTTCAAAATCCCCTAAATCCGTAGGTGAGTGATATTCAAACACCCCTAAATTCATATAATTTGAACAATGTAATATAACCCACATTTTGTTGTTTCTGTGACCTTTTTAAGTCGACTTCGTAACACATTAAACATATAGTACTACAAAAATCAAAATATCGGGCGATAACTGTTTTATAAACAGTTATTCTGGATTATATTATATATCTTCCTAATAGGCTAATCTTGTTCGCCACTTTTTTTATTACATAATTCACATGGCTTCTAAAATTTAGATTCTGATCTATAACTCCTAAATATTTAATTAGTTCAACCTGTTCTAATTCCATATTTCCAATTTTTGTTGTTTTGACATTATTATTGGATATTACCATTGTATTACTTTTCAGCACATTCAATTTTAATTTGTTTGATTGTAACCAATTTGCAATAATTTCTAATTTTGAGTTTAATTTTATAATAGCTGAATGTACATTTTTATCAGTAACATAACCTATAATTTTATTCATATAATTATTTCAATCTGTGCATGTCAGTGTCACTGCGAATAAAAGGTTTTGCTTTTAGTTTCACAATAATCACAATTTATGTAAAATGCAAGTTGCAGAAGTTACAATAAATTAGTTCAGGAAAAAGAAAATACAGCAAGACAAGTGGAAAAAAATGTTAAAAAAAGTAGCAGTTATGTTCAAAATATGGGATTATGCTAAACAGTATAGCTATAGCATCGTCCTTTTATTTTATTAGATAACATCAAATATTGCTTCCAGAATATCCTGTTTGTAAACACAAAACAAAGGCTTATCAGTTTGGCAGTCTTTCGATGGAAGATATTAAATTGTTTCACCAAGGATTTTATAAACATTCAAGCAAAATTGCACGAGACAATTTTATATTGAAGTATGCAACAGTTAGTAGTATTAAACGGGTACAGAATGAATTTTTAAACAGACCACGTCCAATGGGCACTATTTACTATATTTGCAAGAAATTAACAGAAATTATTCTGGTTTTATGGACCTTTTATAATACTAAATACCCAGAATTTCAATGCAAGAAATCATAGTTTCGGTTTATATTTAACACTAAATTTAATATTGGTTTTAACGCGCCACAGGTGGATGTATGCTCATATTGTTTGGCATATAAAAAAGATAAGCGTAAAAAGAGCATTGCCAATAAGTCAGCTTTTATGACACAATATAAATTGCATAAAATAAAAGCAAATTCATTCTTTGACATAGTGCAGAAAGACGACGAACAGGTAATCAATCTTTCATATGACTATGAAAAAAAGTCAAAGATCCCAGACCAAATAACATACTATAAAGGGCAGCTCTACTTATATAATTTTACAATCGTGATTGGTTGTCTAAAGCGAAATTAACAAAAAATAACCTCTTAATGCACACTTAGTTGGAATCAGAAAGTTCAAAAAGTTCTAACGAAATTGCTACACTACTTGAAAACATTTCGAAATTTTTGACGAAGTTTGTGAAGTAAAACCTGTTTCTGATTGGTATACCGGACAAAACAACATAATAAATGCAATTTGTGTCAAATAGATGCCAAATGATGCACCTCAACGTATCCAGAAAATAAATTTACTTTTTCCGATGACCGATCATTCATTCCTTCTGCCAAATAGAGTTTTCAAACTGATTGCAAAAATATAAAAAAAAGGATACAATCATTGATGTCCACGACTACTATCCGAAATGAGAAACGTTTGGGACTGTAAAAAAATTGGGATTCGATTGGAAAGTTTTAGACTAGAAAAAAGCGATTCCTGACGTAACCAAGCCAACATCTTCTTTTCATGTTAAAATTAATTCCTGTAAGAGAGTAATTCTATGTAGGAGTAAAAACGAAACAATGATGATTCGCGGCGAACCCAAATATTTCATGGACATAAACAATGCATTAGGAATTTGCAAGAGAGGTAAACAAATTTCTAGTTTAAACCCAGAAGGAATTGAAGTAAACAGAGTTGAACTAAAAGTCAAAAAAGCAAAAAAACATGGATGAATTACTTTGCAAGCATTTTGGAATTTACTGGCAAAAAAAACTGAAAAAGAAAAAAATATGTATTATACAACCATTATAACAAGATTCGTAGAGGTAACAGAAAATGAAAATAGTGACGATGAAGAGGGCTATAAAAAAGAGGGACTATGCGAGAGAAACGGCTTTTAGGAAGATGATGTAATAAATAAGATACAAAACACTTTAGCTATTGGGTATTTTTTATACTTACCAAAAAAATAAGTTTTTTTATTTTCCATTTTATTTTTAATTTTTAAACTAACGTTGCAAAATAAGCATTAAATTAGTAAACTAATGTAAATTTAAACCAAAATGCCCTTAGTCCAAATAAGTTTTAAGAAACAGCTAAATGCGAGAATTTTCTACAGTTTTTCAAAAAAGCATTAAAGGAGGATTTTTCCGATATGTCACTGTCAATTTCTATGGTAAAAATGTAAGTATCCCTATCGTAAACTTTCGCGTTTCCTGAAAAAGTTGTTGAGGTGGATTTATAGTGTTTTGGAATTAGGCGACTGACTTGTTAACTGTAGTACTTGTTCATACAAACGATTATTCTAAATTTGGAGTAGATCTACATCCATCGTGGTGTTGAAACCATGCCGTGTATTTTTTACATTGTGTAATTGTGGCTAGTTTTACGGTGTTTACTTGGTGTATTTGTACAGGGTGTTTTTACAGTGATTACAAGGCGAATCTACGGTAATTTTACGCCAAACCCACATAGTTTTTGATCGTTTGGGGTTTGCTATATAACCTCTGCGAACAAGTGTACTAAACAAACATACGTGTAAATGCAGTAAAACCCCTAAGAAATACATGCTGTTTTCACTTCTACGGTGTTTCTACTAAAATTTTAAGACCGCCAAGGATTGTACACGCTACCCGTTAATTACTGCGGGTAGGTTAGAGTGCTGTACTTCCTTCGGCACTTCGAAACAATATTTTTTGTATCAAAATGCATTCATTGTAAGCAAGTATTAGAACTAAAAGTACCAGATTTTTGCAATACAGTTAATCAAACTTAATAATATGTATTAATGCTATCACAAAATGTTATACTTTAGTTTTATTAATTTTTGTAACTGTCGAGTAATGTACAAAAATTTTACATTTGTATATCGTATTTTCTACATGACAATCATTACACTTTAGTAAATTAACTACAATCTTTAATTCAATTAAAACTTTTGTACGGACATTTTGTTTTAATTAAAATAAGTAATTCTATTAAAATTGAAAAGTTTAAAATTATTTTGCTGTCAATTTTCAGATTCATGCATTTTTTATTAAAAATTTCAAACATTCTTTCAAAATACGTAATTCTTTGTTGAATTAATTTTTTTCAATTTTTCCTTGAAACTTAAACTTAATTTCAAATTACTTGTTAAGAATGTTAAGATAAAAATTATATTAATTACTACTAAAAAATTTTAGATAACTCTCTATACTGTTTCATTATTTTTTATCAAAAATGAGAAATTTTTATAATGTAGTTTTAAATATTTGTGTGCACAAATCACATTTTGTTCTAGCGTCTATATTTAGTAGTAATTGTTAGCGCCTAAGTTGATATTAAGCATTTGAAAATAATTTCATAAAGTTAATGACTAATCTAAATCACCCATTCCTCGGTGTTGAAAACAATATGGAAATATCCGTATGTTACGCAACTAGAGGCCCTATAAGCTGTCCTCTAGTTCGTCAACTGTGTTGAGCCCCATTACTCTTCGACTTTTCTGTACACGTCTTCTTAATGGAAAAATAATTATAGCATCCCACGAAGTTCTCTCTTTTCTATCAAATCGCTAACGTTAATGTGAAAAAAAGGCATCAAAGACTGTGAGTATATATTGACACGATAGGTTTGTGTTCAGTTTTTTTGTAGGTGAAACCATTGCGAGCGCGCTTTCTTATATGATCATTAATTTATAGAAATGTTTTTCTAAGTCATATTTATACTGTCGGCGTAATTTTGTATTTAAATATATGTAGTGTTTTAACCAAAAAAAAATGAAACTTAAGGACTATGTGAAGTTTTTCAACAAAATACCAAATTTTAAATACATTTTTAAATTCCTGTAGTGAACAACATATAGTTAATAACTATTTTTTAAGTGTAGTGGTTGAAGTCGGAGGAACCATATATCCTAGTGTCAATGTTAAATCGCTATATAAATTATGTAATTGGATCGGATATCGTAAATTACATTCAACGATATATTCAAAATCAAAATTTTCTATAAATTTTAATTTTCCATATGGTAAATATTGAAACATGGCCGCTCCATATAAATTATTTACATCAATATACATTGAATATCTACCTATCTTTGGTTAAATCAAAACCATTTTTTATGTATTTATTGTTTGCCTTAGCCTAATAGAACATTTCGAAACACCTGCTTTAATTCTTTTCTCAATGAACATAACCATATCGATATTGATAAGGAGTTCTAATAAACCGTTTGTAGTCTTTAGAATTGCAACAAAAGTTAATCCCGGTGCACTGTAATAGGGTAACAAATCTAAAGTATAAGTTTTTAAACAAGTTTGACGGAAAGCTTCAAACAGGTCTGCTAGTAAAAGTACGTCAGTAATACAGATTTACAGCAAGAGCATAATCACCGTCGCTAATGTTTTCATCAGTGCAGTACCACCTTCTAATGAGTAAACGTCAGTCTTGTTTACAGGTTTTGATCTATTAGATTCCAAAGTTCTTTAATGCGTCTATCTCCTCAAACCTTATTTTTTGTTGCATCTCTAATGTTTGTAATTTATTAATTATAACGTTATGTTTTTAGTTTATCCTGTGCACGCGTTGATAGACTAAAACAAGAACATAATTATTCAATTAATTTTCAATTGTTTTATTGCAATATATAACTTTTTTCCAAATGATTTTCATGGTAGCTAATCATTGATTGTCCGTTTTCGGTTTCCAGATTATTTGAATCATATAGTACTACAAAAATGAAATACTTAAACATAACAATTTGAGATTTAAGCAGAATATGCTAGCAGTATATCTTATGTGATATAAACCAATGAGCAAGTAAATATGTAAAATGAATTAAACTTGGAAGTTGTATCTTCAGGTAGCAGCCGTACTCGCACGATTGCAAGAAAGCATAAATAATGAGAGGGGTCATACCTATTATTAGTTTATATTTTATAATAACTAATTGTACCGAATTTATATTTTACATTAATAAAATATTCATGTCGTAATTAGTATGGAATTGTTTAAAAAGACTTTTTAAAACTGAGTTAAAAAAACTGGTGTGGTCACCACACGACTTTCCTATAAGGACTTCCTAGCATGCTATAATTTTTTTGAAAATTTTCTGTACAATTTTATTAAAATCATATCGACTAGCCCTTATATTTGTGCGTCTCGATATTACTTACCCCTTTAGTAAATTAGAAACAAAATTGTCGCAGGCAGGATTCGAAACAATATTATATTTGTGAATTCATTTTAATTAACTGTTGATGTTAGAAATTTTTTTATTTGAATAAATTGTTAGGAAGAATTGTTTCTATAAGAAACTGTAAAAATAATTCGAATAATTTACATACGTAAAAAATTATATAAGAGAAACTTTGAATTTTATTATTCTACACTTGTAATAATGCTTTATTTTTTTTCTCTTAGTAGAGCCTTCAAATTAGGTGTAGCTGCTATGATTAATTAAACAACCGTCTTGTTGCGGTTACGGCGACGTTTCGAGGTCTCAATGTGACCACTTCCTCAGGTCAAATCTTTATTTAAAAGAACCACATCAGTAATTTACATAATTGCACACTTAATTAATACATCTGTTACAATAAATAATATATATATATACATATATAACTTACCCTAACACTTATGGTCGTGTCATTTAATTTTAATTTTATTTCATTTATAAACACTTAAATGGTTTCTATACATGTAATTAAATAGATATTTTAGTTGACAATTTTCTTGTTTAATACGAACGTACATAAATGTATTTACAAACGAATAAATACATAGATATGATACTTTTATTTGCGATAGTGAAATATGTTTTTTAATAAATAGTCGCAATCAATAATAATTTAAATAAATAACTTGACTTAAAATTACTAGCATCTTAAGATTTTCGTTTAATGGATGGATGTTTAAGTAGGATCATGTTGATATTTTATTTTGTTTATGAGATATTTATGTATATATAGGTACTATTAAGATTTTGTGAATCTGTTTTAAAGGTTCACATTATTACTGAGTCTGTTGATCTACATTTCTACATTTAATATCACAAGATTACTAAAATCAAAACTATGTGAAGTCAATTTATGATGAGCTGACAGGCCTGTATTGTCAATATTCTTCTGACAATCATATTCATGATTTTATAAGGTATTTTTCAATTTTTGTTTGGTTTGTCCTATGTAATATTTGTGGCAATTGTTACATTTTATTTTGTACACTAGATTAGATTTTTCTAGTGTTGTAGTCTTGTTTTTAAGTCGTGTGTAAAAACCGTTGTATATAATATTTTTATTGTACAGTACTATTTTTATTTTATCATGTTTTAGGATCTTTATAATTTTGTGGCTGAGTCCAGGAACATTTATTAGTTTCGTATACAGTGTATCATTGGTATTGTGCATACAGCGTGTGTTAATGTTATATTGTTTCGGTCCTTATTGTTTTGTAGTATCTCTTTATTATGTATTTTAGATAATTGTTCTTTATAGCTACACCTAATTTGAAGACTCTACTAAGAAAAGAAAAATAAGAAAAACTGTTAAAAATGGTGGATACACCCATTTCCGGTTTCTTTATCAAACCCATATTTTGACAAAATAGAGAAAATATAATAAGCCAGCTCTATACCAAATTTCAAGTTACTTTTGGTTCGAGAGTTATCGTAGGTACATCCAAAGATAATTTAAATAAGATGCAACACTCCGTACATAAACAAGCCAAAATAATATAGAAAAAAATTGTTATTTTTTAACGTATCGTGCTTTCCCTTAAAGATATAGAATTTTTTTCTAAAAAAAATTGTCGTAGGCAGGATTCGAACCTGAAATTATGGAATTCACTTTAAATTATAAATCGAATATCAAATAAACTGTTAATGTTTATTGTTAATGTTTACTTGAATAAATTGTTAGGGTGAATTAAATCTATAAGAAACTGTAAAATTATTTCGAATAACTTACATACATACAAAATTATATAAGAAAAACTGTTAAACATGGCGGATACACCCACTTCCGGTTTCTTTATTAGAACCACCGGATAGATTGATAGAACCGAGAGAATATAAAAAGCCAGCGCCATACCAAATTTCAAGTTACTAGGACTTTTGGTTCGAGAGTTATCGTGGGTACATCGTTACACACAGACACCCAAAATTTTTTTGTCAAAAATACATTTTTCTGATTCAGGAGACCTTGAAACGTAAAATCATACAATAAACATTTTTTGAAAAAAAATTGCGATCGCTATACTTTCCTTATAGGAAAGTAAAAATACAACTCTGCTATTAATTATATTATTCAGTTCAATCTCCAACTTCCAAGTGTGATTTTTAGGAGGTGTGTCATAGAAAAATGCACACTAGTTTATGACCTTCGGCGTGCACGCAATTGGTCATGGTTCAAGTTGACATGTGTCAATTTACTCAACGTGGTCCGGCATCGAGGCCACGCTACAAAACATCAAATGTCCACAGTTGCAGTAAAAAATGCAAACCTGTATATTTCGAGTCATATATTTATTTCGCTCGCTTCAGGCTATGAAACCTTTTCCTTCAGAAATTTGCTTCCCAATAAGTTCCTCTAAGTATAATGCCAGCATATAAGAAAAAATAATTTGTTTAAAAAATAATTTCAAAAAATAAAATTATTTTATAAGAAAAAAAAATGATTTAAAAACCTTTATTTTTCTATACATTAAATTGTGACACAAATTGCGTTTCATACACAGGGAATATATCTAAAAAATTAAAAATTTAAAAACGAAAATAAATAATAATAGGTATTAAAAATAATACTCCTACTACATTACAATGAATAAAATGTGCGGCGAAGGTGAAGGTTCTTATATGGATATGAAAAAACTAACTGTGACAATGTTATTTTTTTAACACCACTTCGAACATCACTTTTAAGTTAATTAATTAGTATGGTTGTGGATTTTATTCGATTCAACCCGATTCGAATCGGTAAAATTGATAAAAAATCGATTTTCGAGTAATCGATTCGAACGATTTTTTTTGGCAAATCGAAAATCGACTTGCTGTTGAGACAATCGCACACCCCTAAAAGAAACTTAAAAATTATTATTGATTATTTCCGGGATCATCGCTTCACAATAAGTAAGTAATAACTGTAGATAGCTATAAACGATGGTAAATACGTATAGTAAATTTATACTATGAGATGGTCATCAAACACTTTTGAATTGTAAGTAATAACCTACTGTATTAACTATAATGCCGAAAGGTGTCCATACAACAAAACAGCAATACCACTTAGTGCCATTTGTCTTTGTACTTGGTTATAATATTTATTTTGCTTTTTCAGTTTATAAGTGCCATGCGTACATTTTTCCAAAAAATTTAAATTTTTTTTTGGCACCACTTTCTGGCAATATTTTCTTGCTAGAGTAAGGCATTTGGTTTCAATAATTTCTCTCCCAGGTAATCGTCCATCTGGACTGGCCCCTAAATGTGGAAATTTGTGATCCACAAAGAGACCACATTCACTAGCTCCGTCAGAAATGCCAAGGTGTTCTTTGAATTTATTTCGTGCAATAGGTTCATGATCTACACCACATCTGGTAGTAGCCGATCCGCTAAATGCTGAATTCAACTAACTAACTAACTTCGTCGGATCCGTGCTCGTCCTGAGTTTACAGACTGCTCCAAAATTAGAAGCCGTAAGCCTATGTCTTCTTTTGCTCTTTCACAACGGATTTCTGCACTGTCCTCGGGCCTTCATTTCCAATTCTTGAAGATTGGAGGTTGCGATTAAGCGCAACAGTTCCTCTTTTTTTCGTTCCATTGCATCGGGACTTAATTCTTCAACTGCTCCATAATCAGCATCGGCATCAGTAGTTGCGATCTTTTTTCTGCAACTGACCGGAAAAGCATTTTTCTTGCCTTAATATATACTCGCCTTCGTCTCATCTTTTCTATATAAAAGTTCGTGTATTTTCCCGGACTTTTTGTAGTCATTTTTTTATTGAGCTTTGATATAGACGTCTCATGTTCGTTAAATTGAAGCGCCGCCGCTCTACATCTTATATCATAATTATTCTTGATACTAAAATTTATACGTTTGCCTCCAATAAATTTTGCTACAACATTATAATAGCAGTCGGCTGCGTTGTTGTTCATATTCAACAACAAACTTCTGTTGTAGCCTATTACCGCAAGACAGTACATCATCCATTAGGCCACAGTTCTGAAAATCTAATATATTACAATTTACTTCACCCTCCTTGCTGCCTGTACAAAAATATGCGTCGCATTGTTGATGATTTCCAAATACGTGATGAGGGCAATTCGAAATATCAGATTTTAATCTACCAATTTGTTGTTCAGGCCTTCTTTCTTCTGTGCGTCGATGCAATATGGCCTTTTTTATGCCAAATCTCAATCTAGGAATGTTGGCCCTTAAAATTGTTGTGTACAAAGCTTCTTATATATACTACTGTCTTGCATCACCCACTATTTTCACATACTTCAGTTTATGCATGTCAATGCTGCACTTAAAACCCTCCAGGACTATGTCGGATTCCATTCCAGTTGAAGTCCCTTGCCAGTTTGTGTAACAACGATGGTCTGCAGGTGTCAATTTTTTCGTTGCAGCTCTAGCGCAGATTGCGCAGTACTTATTTCTGGATGCAACAACAATAGTATTCCAGTTTTAGCCCCGACTATACATGCATAAAATATTTGATGATATTCCTGATATTGATACCAAATGTTTCCATGTCGCACTTACTATCCCAGAAGATGCATCATGATTAACCTTATACGACCGCTTTGACCAAGCCCCGTCGGCTATCAAAGTTACGAGACGATTACCATCAGCATCTACATCACCAATTTCTCTATCTAAACGCAATTATTCTTATCCAGCTTCTTCCATTGCACCCCATTAAACATCTAAAATGGTTTACGAAACTAATTCGTGATACTTGGAATACTGTCGTGTGGTCAACGAAGGGATATTTAAAAGGGCATGTTGTTGAGACTGTTGTGAATGGCCACATCCAGTAGGGATTGCAGCTAATACAGAGGCAGAGTTTACATCCATACATGTTACACTTTCATGTGAAGAAGGCTATGTTGACACTCGTTTCTCTATATTGCACATATTACATTTAAAGATAAAAGAACTTATCAAACCATTTCTGATCTCACGAATAAATTTCATGACAGAAAAACGGCAATCAAGCGGTTTATGGTCATCAAAATCTTTTATAATTTGCAAAAGATGTTGTATATCTACTAATCTTCTCCCCACTGGAATTAGCTAAACATTTTTGTCTTCATCAAGCATTGTACCGTTGTTAGATTGGGAATTCAATTGGAAATATGACTATGAGGATCTCGCCTAAACCGAACACAAATAAATATAATCCATTTTACAAAATGTAAAGGTACATACGTAAACATGGCTGTCGATGGTTCATTATTAGTTTCAGAAGTTTGAGTAGAAGTTTCTTCCAAGTCGTGAGGATCAATCATTCTTTCAGTTCTAACTTTTGTTCTTACTTCAACACCCATTTGCGATAACCTTATTTCAAAATATTTATTAAGCAGTACTTAACTTTTTAAGGTCCAAAATATATAGGATAAGTGGTGTATGACTTTTTTACACCAGTCACCTTGTATGTATGTACATACATAATTAATACCAAAATTGCAAGATTTAGCGATTAAATCACTATAAATGTAGCACACATTGAATTTTAAAAAATGGTTCCAATCGGTAGCTGGTAATTATTGTATGTTGTCTCTCAGTTTTTTTATCATTGTTAAACGCGTAATGTTGTGATTACCCTGAATAACAACATATTTACTTTAAGGTTTGACTTACCTTTTATATCGTTTTTTCGGACTAGGTTTTGTATTTCCTTTTTGGTGGCATTTTTATAAAAATTTACAAAAAAAACTATAGTTTATTCACAGCCAACACGTAAGTCACTTAATTCACTATAAAGCTATTGTAAGTCACTTAACTCTTACTTGCAAATTGACACTAATCTTGGCCGGCACTTGTTTTTTTTATAAACGGTGATTCCCGGAAATTCGATCCAACTCGGCTGCATCTGCACTTAACAGTAGGTGAACCTACCATAGAGACGCCTTCGATGACAAAATTTAAGACTTTTGTCTGAAAAATACTCGGTTATTTCCCAAAATTTCGAAAAAGTTGTTTCTTTACTTTCGCTTCAAAAAGTAATTTTGAAGATAATAGTTGTTTTAAATTTTCGATTTAGGAAATTTAGTTATTTTTATTCGTTTTTCAATAAAATTTTAAAAAATCTGAAACAACCAATCGACAGAGGTAACACTAAAACGTATGTATTCCAAATTTCAATTCTATTGGTTGCAAACTAAGCTCAGGAAATTTATCCCAACTTTTCAAGCGCTTTTTAAAACGTGAAAGTCCCCTTAAAATCGGAAAAAAAAGAAAGAAAATAATTTTCTCTATTTCGACATAAGAATTAGCGATTCTTACACTAAAATCTGTGTCAGAACTAGCAAAAGTAATGTTAGTTTTTTCAAAATAGGTATCTCTGCATCATAAGTTTACGTTACAGGAAAAAGAAATAAAAATTATTGTAACTTAACAATATAAAATATAAAATAAAGACATCATATTAATCCAAAAAGTTATTTACTTATAAAGGTATAAAGAGATAATTTCATATGAGATTTTAAGTTAACACATATATTTTCAATATGTCAAAATGTAAGTGTAGTATAGAACACACGTCATAGAATATATATACTGTTTGAACTTGTAAAAATTTCCTGTACATTCAAAAAACTTTTTTTCTCTGAAAGTAATCGAAAACCAGCTTGTTAAAATGCTAAGTATTCTTAACTGCACGAGGTGCATATAATCAACTGGGGTTTGTTTTACTATATCAAAATTTTCTATACTTTTTTAAGCCGAAGGTCCCGTTGGCCATTTTTTTCAGAGCGTCAGACAGTTCTCGTTTGGTTCCATTCCGATATCAAACTTGTCATCTTGACTGCTCGAAGTATGGATATCAGTATTAATACCGTTCTGGGTTACGCTGTGTGGTAAAATATTAGTAAATTGTAGAAATATTTAATGTGCTTGAGCCTCCACTTTACTTCTGTCGCCTACAGGCATTTGAGAAATGGTTTCAGCCTTCATTTCAGCGATGCGTGCTTTACGTCTGTTTTTATAGGATGATAATGCATTTGGAAAGCGATATTACAATTAAATCACAGATTTTAATAAAAACCATCCTTATGTCAAAAATCTGTTGATTACATTAGGCACATTCTCGACCTTAACATGATAAACAATACAATGTTTAAAAATAATTTAATTGAATTATCAGTTTTATGCAGTATTGAAACAATAATAAAATTTGATGCAATACTTTTTTCATATTACAGCTAAATCTTGAATTGTTCGTGTTCGTTTATTACTTTCCTTATTCTAAAATCTAGGAATATTCGACCATTTGACAAGCTATGCATTTTTTTAAAATTGAAAACTCTAACACCTTTAAAAATTACTGGTCCGATTTCGATGAAATTAGGTAAAGTTTTTCAATAATAACGACAATTTGATTTTGGGTGTGATAGATCAAGCCAAAAGAGCACTTTAGATAAGGGCATTTTATTATATTTAGATATTTTCAAAATATTATTGTTATAGAATTTTTGATAAAAAATAAGTTATTTTTAATTAAGTTTAAACTAGTTTGGTTTAGATAAATATTTAACAGAATGTGGCAGTTCCGTGATTTTAATTTAACAATATTTTTTATTGTATAAAACAAAAAAGTATATTTTCTACAACATTAAAGGTAGAATTCTGTTGTCTTATAACTTGGTTTTAAGAAAACTCAGACTGTGTAAGTTAATGTGAGCATTTATGTTTGTTTTCGAATCATATTGTGTTTTAGATCCGTCTTATTTTAATCTTTCAAAGTTTGAAAAATTATATATTTATCATAAGTTGAAGATTAAATTGTTAAAATTAAGTGACGCGCAAGCACACATTTAAACAGCTAGTCTGTTGTAAAACTTTTTTAAAAACGTTTACCTTTGATCTTATTTTTTTGCATTAGGCGGGACGCCATGCAGCAGTTGCACTGTGAATTTTCTAAACACAAAGTTAATGAAACTAAATATTTACTCCAGACGTTTTTATAAATTCAATAATTAGTTTATTGATGTAAGCATTATTCAGAACTTGAAGATACAGCAGATTAAATGGCGCGGCGTCGAAATTTTTGCTTCTATAAGTTTTTTATAAAATTGCTCACAATGATTTTTGAAATTTTTAGATTCATAATCCAATGATCTAGGTACACAACGTTTGCATAGCATAGATGATTCCAAAATTAGTTTAAATAAGCGCATTAAAAGACTTCCATGTCAAGTTTTGATTCTAATAAAAACCGTACTTATTCTTCTGTAAATATCGTCCGTGAAGCCATGTTTTTTTTGGTATGTCAGTTTGAATTCCAGCGTACCTTGTACTACTATCGTGACAAAAGTTGCTGTACTTGAGATCCACATACAATACTTTTTTTTGCAATCTTATCGTTATTAAATTAAATTAAGCTTATTTTGTAACCTTCACTTAATTGACGGTTCTATAAAATTTTTATGTTTTTAATGTGATAATTCAAAAATGTTGTTAGTGGGTGATATTGCTTTTTAATTGCAACTAAAGCTGATAGTGGTCAGTAGGAATTACATATTGTTTGTGTTTGTGTCTGCAAGTGAATTCTAGTGCTTGATATATTGACAAAGCTTTAGCGCTAAAAACTGATGTTTCTACAACAATTTTCAAAACTAACTTAAACTATTTACAATGGATGATAACATTGAAATTACTATTACAAAAAATGATAAATTAACAGCCTTAACAAAAGAAAGGGGATATATTAAAGCAAACGTGACGCCTTTTAAAAGTTATACTCAAACACTAAATGTAAATAGTGGTAAAACAGAAGCTAAACATCGTCTTAAAAAGTTCGAAGCCATTCTCGATCAATTTACTGTTATCCAAAATCAAATTGAAGATATAGACGGCGTTGAAAAACAAATGAAACAACGCGAACTTTTTGAGAATCAATATTTTGAATTGTGTGCGTGTGTAGAAGATTTTATTAATGTAAATGTAGTGTCTAATACTAACACCGATTCATTAAACGTATGTGGTGTAATTCCAAACACTCAAGCCAAGTTACTCGAAATTTCAATTCCCGATTTTAATGGCGATTATGCTAAGTGGACTTCTTTTTACCAAAGTTTTGATTCTTTAATTAACAAAAATCAATTATTAAGCAACGTCCAGAAATTTCATTGCTTAAAATAATGCGTTAAAGGTAAAGCATTCATTTTAATTCAATCACTGGACATAACAGATGATAATTATCCAATTGCGCTTCAGGCGTTACATGAGAGGTATAACAACAAGCGTCTTATTGTAAAAATGCATGTACATAAGTTATGCAATCTTCCCATCGTATCTAAAAATTCGGAAAATTCGTTACGGCAACTATTAAACACTGTCTCAGTAAACTTAGAAGCTATAAAAACATTCGGTCAAATCACGGATAACTGGGATTTATTATTAATCGAGCTTATCATTGCAAAACTTGATTATTCTACAATTCGTGATTGGGAGGCAAACTAAAAGGAAAAACCAACCTATAAAGAATTTAACAATTTTTTAACAACTAAATGCAAAATGCTAGAGGCATTACAACAATTTAACGGAAATTTGAGTCAAACTAGTATTTCTCATTATAATAAACAATTCAAACAAAAACAATCAAACCACGTTGTTGCTAGTAACCCTCATTGCAAGTATTGTCAACAATCTCATTATTTATACAATTGCGAAAGTTTTCTTAATCTTCTTCCTGAATTATGTACTAATTGTCGTTTAAATTTTAAATTGTCGTTCGAAATACAAATGTAGAAACTATAAAAAATCACATCATTCTATTTTACACATGAACACTTCAAGTGACGTTCAAACAGCTAGTACTTCTGGTAGTAATAATAACGAAAACGAAAATCCCGATTCAATAATTGCAGCAACTCGTAATCATTGTAAAGAAATTAATTCAGTTTCGCAAATTCTTTTAGCAACTGCGATAGTACAAGTTCAAGACAAAAACGGAAAATTCGTTAATTTAAGATGCCTTCTTGATCAAGGAAGTCAATCAAATCTAATTACCTAAAATGCAGCAGAAAAACTGCAATTAAAATTTAACAAAACAAATATTCCTATTTCCGCGATAAACAAATCTTTAACTGTAATTACTAAATCTGTAGAAATTAAAATTAAATCTTTATACAATGCATTTAGCGCATCGTTTTCATATTTAGTATTACCACTAATCACGTTTGAAAAATTAAACTTAACTATTCCGGAAAACTTAAAATTAGCTGATATTAACTTCAATGTAAGTTCGTCGATTGATATACTATTTGGAGCAGAAATATTTTGGCAACTTTTATGCGTGGGTCAAATTAATAATGGTAGTAATCAATTCATTTTACAAAAAACACAGTTAAGATATATAATTTCCGGTAAACTGCAAACCTAAAAATCTAGTCAAGATTTAATTGTAATTTAAGTATACGTAACCTAGATTCTCAAATAAAGAAATTCTGGGAAATAAATGAATTTGAAACCAGCACTTTAATATCAAAAAACAACCAATCTAAATGCGAACAATCGTTTAATAATACGCATACATGTGATCATACGGGTCGGTTTGTAGTAACATTGCCATTTAAAGATGATCTTTTCTTATTAGGCGGTTCAAAAAAGATAACTCTTTATAGGTTATTTTCACTTGAAAGAAAATTTAATAGCAATCCAGAATTAAAAAGAACGTATGTAAATTTTATGAAGGAATGCCAAGATTTAAATCACATGGAACTCGTGCAATTTGATGATGATAACACTGACCTTTCTCTTATGTTTTATTTACCACATCACGCGATTATTAAAGAATCTAGTTTAACTACGAAGCTTCGAGTAGTTTTCGACGGATCCGCGAAATCTGCTTCCGGTATTAGTATTAACGATAACTTGTTAGTTGGACCTACCATTCAACAAGACTTATTTCCAATATTAATTAGATTTAGAACTCATAAATACGCTTTAACCGCTGATATCACAAAAATGTGACTGAAAGGAAACCGCGACTATCAACGTATCTTATGGAGCGAAAATCAACATGATTTGATTCAAACATTTCGATTAAAAACGTCAACTTATGGCATGGCTTCGGTACCTTTTCTATCAGTACGATCTCTATTTCAGTTAGCGTACGATAAACAAACTAATTTACCCTTTACGTACAACATCGTTTTAAATGATTTTTATGTTGATGACCCGCTAACAGGCTCTAACGATTTGAGTAAAACTAAAGCTATTAAAGAACAATTAACGCTTCTTCTAAAGAAGGGCGGTTTTAAATTAACAAAATGGTTTTCCAATAATCTATCGCTAAACGACATTTTAATACGAAACAATCCAATACCGTAAACTTAGACAAACAAGAAAATACTAAAGTGTTAGGTTTATCGTGGGATTATACTTCAACAACATATCCACCACAACCAAAATAATAAAAAGAATAATTTTGTCAACAATTGCTAAATTGTTTGACCCTTTAGGATTAATCGGGCCAATTTTAGTTTGTGCTAAGATTTTATTGCAAAAATTATGGTTATTGAAACTCGAATGGGATGAATCCGTGCCAATTAACATTCATTCTCAATTCTTAGAATTAATAAAACAACTTCCTACATTAAATAATTTGAAAATCAATCGACAAATAATTCAAAATTATACCTTAGAATCATTCGAAAAACATAGTTTCTGTGACGCATCACAATTAGTATACGGCGCTTGCATTTACTTACGCGCTGCAAATACTAGTAATAAATATATAAGTAATTTAATTTGTACTAAGAGTAAAATAGCACCTATCAAAACGATATCCATACCCAAACTTGAACTGTGTGGAGCGCTATTACTTGCATCATTGACAAACAGAATATTGAACTCTCAATTTAAATATTTCTAAAGTCTACTTATGGAATGATTCTACTATTGTACTAGCCTGGTTAAATTCGGAGTCTTCGCGTTGGAAAACATTCGTCGCTAATCGCATATCTAAAATTCAATCATTAACTGAGGTGACAAATTGGCATCATGTTAATTCAGAAAACAATCCACCGGATATTATTTCTAGGGGTACTACTCCATCTCTCTTAATACAATCAAACTTATGGTGGCATGGACCTAAATTTCTTCAAGATAACTTTTCCATACTAATTCAATTATACAAGTCAACCTCTAAAGATATCATTCCAGAATCAAAGGTTGTCGCAATAATGACTAAACCTTCGCTACCTTCGTTTTTGTTTAAGTTTTCCACATTTAGTAAATTACAACGCGTAATAGCTTATTGTATACGATTTATAAATAATTGTAGAAACAAATCAAACAAACAAAATAATTCGTTAAATCACAATGAACTGTAATACGCAAAAATTGCAATTATTTTACTTATTCAACAGTGCGAATTTCACAAGGATATAGTTTCATTAAAAAATAAAGGACTCTTTGAGAAATCCAATAAGTTACTTTCTTTGAGCCCATTCCTTGATAATTTAGGATTAATTCGAGTTGGTGGGAGATTAAAAAATTCACACGCATCTTATAATATGAAGCGTCCAGTACTACTACCAGCAAAACATTTCATAACTAAATTATTAATTAAACAAGAGCATGAAAGGTTATTACATGCTGGACAACAAACAACATTAGCTTCGTTACGACAATCTTATTGGCCGTTGAGTGCAAATTGCCATAATTGCATCAAATGCTTTAGAGCAAATCCAAGAGGTACTTCCCAGCTAATGTGCAATTTACCACATGTTCGTTTAGCTCAAACTAGACCATTTCTCTCGTGCGGAGTTGATTTTCAGGCCCTATATCATTAAAACAATTTCGCGGTCGCAAACAAACCACTATAAAATCGTACACTGTCGTATTCATTTGTTTATCAACAAAGGCTTTACATCTTGAGTTAGTTAGTGATCTTACTAGAGAATGTTTTCTAGGCTCTTTAAGGCGGTTAATAGCTAGACGAGGTAACATATCTAATACAGTTACAAGAAAATCATCAAATAATAAAAAAATGCATTAATAATTCTGAAATGTTAGAGGAAATTTCTAAATTAAATATTACATGGCACCATTTTCCACCAAGATCACCGCATTCTGGAGGCATATCGAAACAAGGGGTTAAGACTGTTAAAAATCATTTACGTCGAATAATAGGAGACGCGTTATTAAATTATGAAGAAATGTACACGCTTTTAACTCGGATAGAGGCAATTCTTAATTCCCGACCTTTATATCCCCTTTCCTCTGATCCAAATGATCTCCAAGTACTCACACCTGGTCATTTCCTAATTGGTGAACCGTTAACTGCTCCGGTAGAACCAGATATAACAACAATCAAGGTCAACCGACTAGGACGATGGCATCGAACAGTTGCGTCAACATTTTTGGTTACGCTGGTTGCGAGAGTATCTGACCCAAGTACAACAACCACAAAAATGGCATTTAACCAAACCATTTATATTTAAAACTCGGATGATGGCAATTATTCGCGAACATAATCAAGTGATGGAATTACTCGTGTTGTGACGTTAAAAACAAATAGTGGCACAGTAAAACGTCCTATAGTAAAATTATGTGTACTACCAGACTCTCATTTGAGTGATTTATAGAATTTAAGTTTAGTTGTCGTCATATCTCTTATAATTACTTGTTTTTTTTATCAATGATAATATTGTAACCTTTGATTACTCTGTTTAGTTTAATGAAAAGTTTATTTTAGCCTGTAACTTTCCATAGGCGGCGATATGTTTGGTTTTCAAACAACTTGTACACGGCGGCAAGAAGATTGTAAAGTACTTTGTACTCGTGTCGCCAACTTAGGCCGTTTACGATATTTCCGTTAGGGATTATATACCTGCCGAACCGACCTGTCCTAAAAGAACGCGACAGCACGGCAGTAGGGTTTCGACACCGATGTCAGAATTATCATTTTCACAATATATAGCATTTTACTTGTCTTACTTTTATTTTATTACGATTAGAGAAAACAACGAGATTCTAATGTAGATTCTCACCCGATTCAACCGCATCTAAGTTGATTCACTCACAGTTAGCGTCAGTTAGTTTCATAGTCATACGTTTTTCCTTGGCTATACACCCAAAAATCGTCTGCGTATTGAGCAATGGTTGCTATTGTTAGCACCTTGTGTATATCGTCGTATAAATATTAAACAGTAATGGACTTAATACTGCGGCTAGATCTGTAAATGCGTGACGTGGGCCAATTAAATTATTTTTTTTTCGTTCTTACATGAATACTTCTGCAAAAATACAAATTTACTAAACTGTATAATAGATTTCTTGGTATGCCTATGTAATCAAATTTTTCTTTCAACTTAAACAAATCCACACTGTCATAAGTTGCTTTTATGTGTAAAAAGATGCTAGCCATGTAATGATTTGTAGAAAATCAATTTCGTATATCCATTATAATATTGTACCAAAACCCTTCCTGTACTCAAACTATTGCTTAGGAAGAACATCAATCTTGTGTGTAATTGGTTTATATGATTCCACTGTTTCTGGGTTTTTATAAGGTTTTAGAATAGGAATAATTAGGCAATTTTTCCAACTTTCAATTGATTCAGTATAAATCCAGACATCGTTATATATTTAATAAAGAGTTTTTACATACTAATGGCATCTTTAGTAACATAGGATAATATTAACTGGAACTGTATTTGTTACTGTTTTTAAAGCAAAAATGATTTTGTTAAAAGTAAAAAGTTGATTTAAAAAATGTTTTGGATATATGTGCGTTTTAGGTTTATCTAAAGATTTTGAGCGGTTAGTTATCTAAAAATTACCGCTAAAACATTTAACAGTTGTTACCAAATGTAGTATTATTTGGTACTCTACGTAGTATTTGAGTTTGCTTCCGCATATCTTTATGTGAGGTGAGATTGTTTAAATTAGATATCCACTGACGCCAACTATTTCTAGATTTTATTTTAAAAGTTTTTTTTTGTTTTAGCATAAATTTTTTGCAGTAGAGGTAATTATCTACAGTTTATAATTATTAAATGTAAATTTTGTTTCTTGTAGAGCTATTTCACATTCTTCATCCCACCATGCAGGTGGTGAATGTTTTTTTTTAATTTTAAATAGTTTATTTACTGGAATTTCCGCGTTGGCAGCATTGTTAATTGAATTTTCCAAAAAGGTATCACGCTCATTAATGCTATTAAATGTTGGAATATCAGAAAATTAATCGGTTAAGTGGTTAGCGTATATTTCCCAGTTAGCTTTTTTCATGTTCATGAGAATTAAAATTGAGGGGAGTATTGTATTCCATAATTATGGGGTAACGGTTCTTTTTAAAGTCAACGCACTGGAACGCTATTTTAAACAGTGATAAAACACATTGTTTTAACAGGTTTCATTTCCCACGCACTGATTTAATATGCACATTAATATTAACCTGCGAAATATTTTAATTTCCGTTTATAAAATTTCTCAGAACTACCTTGTTTTATCAATTTATCATTTATTATAGGTTCGTAATTATATAAATTCTACGTTGGAAAGCTAAACAACATTTAGACAGCGGATTTCTACATTTGCGAAAATATTCAATTCTGATTCATATGTATAAAAAATGAGTAGTTATCAAATGCAATTTAAAGTTTCGATTAAACATTGCTTGCAACGAAATCAAACAAAAGTTCACAATACTTAAATTAATTCTTTTGCATGTCCTTGGAAAACGCTTACTTGGTCTTCCATTTGACCAGGAAAGGTAGAAAATACAATCACACTGCTTTTCCAAAGGTCCAAATAATTGGTCGATGGTGCACGATTGCACAATTGTATCAGAAACTGGGGTTGCACGTTTCTTTTATACAATTTACAGTAAATTACTATTTTGAAAATGATTTTGGCTATTATATCTCTGTGGTAATATTGGTCTTTCGCTTATTGGCGTTTCGGCTAGTTTTATCAAAATTTGCTGTTTTCTCACTGCACTGCACTCGTCGTGCGCTTTCAACAGACACTAACCTTCTACTACTCTTTCCTCCGCATCTTCTCCTCATTCTCACACCATTTAATTAAAATCTTAATAGGTTTGGCGCGTTAAAATTTCAATTCAATTTTTTAACTCTGACAAAAAGTACCGTTATAGTTTGTACAAAGGTTGTAAAATTCGCAACTACACTAAAAATACATTTTCTACTGTAGATAATAGTTGAAATTCGTTTGTTTTAATAATTTGTTATTTATATTTACAATTTCTGTCTATGAAAGTTCACCTGTCTTTGATGATGTTCTACGCAGTTTAAACTGTTTCCTTGGCCTAGTGTTAATCTTCGCTTGAGTTTGAACAGAACTTGAAGAGGGGTCTGGCAAAACAATAAACTGCTAATTTGCATTACTGTTGTTATTTTATTGGTCTTCAGTATTTTCACTATTATCGAGTTGTGATGTATTAGCCACAGGACGATTGGTTCCTCGACAACTGGTTGATTTTTTGACCACTGAACTGGATGTATTCTTAATAAATGCTGTTTTAAATTTGTTGTACTGCCATGATGTTTAATTACTTTTTTACAAATGTTGCATGCGGCACACTATTTATCACTTTGCTTAAAATAGTTCTAAACGACTAATTTTTTTGCTCCCGGTCTCATACTTCTTATTCAAAAATAAAATAATTCAGGTATTTGTAATTATGGTTTTCGTTTTAAATTAGTTTAAAAAAATAACAACTATTTTTAAATTTATTAATATTTCTACAGCCTTTCTAGCATTAAAACACACGTTTCTTCAAAACCAACAAAAATACATTAAATTTACGGGTTTGTTAAGTTTTAGACCGATTTATTATACTAACAGCTGGAAAGATAAAATCACTTCGATCACGTCGATCATTAATAAATAACTAAATATAAATATTTAACTAAAAATGGAAGTTGTAATTCTTTGTGCTATAAAATTTTATACCTAAACTAATTTAAAAAAACTTGTCATCTTACAGTAAATAAAAAATCCTAGCGTTTCAAAATTATACATTAACTTTGGACATTCATTAAAATGCATTGTATTTATCAAACAATTGAAATAACAGGAAAAAACAAAATTCGTTTAGTATTTAGAAAGTTTATCGAGGATCTTGTACTTTTAAACCTAAATTACACTTTTGCGGTTTTGACGGATATCATTTCATTTTTTGATTACACAGTATTGGTCTTACCGGTTTATAAAATATGTTTATATATGTATACTTATTCCGCTAATCAACGGTTTTTTACATTTATGAGTTTATCAAAAAAGTAAATAAACTTTATTTTGTTTTGTTTTGTTTAGATTTGTTTTTTTTATGTATACCTATTAAAAAAATCCAGATATTATTAGAACATTTTTATAAGATTGAATTTTTAATTAAATGACCAGAAGTGATTGAAATGAATATGAATATGAAATTGAGTAAACGTACGTCAAATCCCTTCTCTTGAATACACTGTTAAATGATTCAAGTGATATGTAACTCGAATGATCATGCGGTTTTCGAAATCATTCAAGTACTGAGTATTCGGTTATTGAAATAATTCGGTTATGCCCAACACTAGTTGCACTATTGATTTTATTATTATAAAAACGACGTGTTTGTTGTTTTAATAAAAAATGTTTTCAGATATTTTATTTAGTATAATTAATAGTATAAAGAAATCATATATAGTAAAGTAATAAAATTATCCATTCTATTTTAGATTGTGATTAAATATTTTTCAATTAAAATATAGCAACTAAATTAATAAAAAGTATATATGTATATACGATTGAATTGTAGTTATTTTAGTGTTTATGTTAATCGCTAAAGGTGTTGATGTATCATTTCCTGTTAAAGTATTCAAATAGGCGGTGAATATTGAATCAAAAACAAATTAGATAAAACGTTTATAAATATAAACAATAAATCATTTTGAATGTCCCATGTTTACTAGATAATTTGTTTAGGCAATGTATGTAATGGATTCGAACTTTCCTTAACTTGATTGATGTCTTTATTATGCACACAATGGCTTTAAGTGAAATTCAATATAGCTGTGGTATTGATTAAGGCTCAATTTTTAATGATTAAACTTTATAAAGTCGTTATAAAACTTACAAAAGATTTGATGTTTAGCTTTTAATCAGCAGTTTAAATCTATTATTCTGTTAACAATTTAGTTTAATTTAGTTTTTCAATTTAAAACCGAATAACACGAAATAACGAAGAAACGTATTAATCCAATTAATACCTACCATTAGTTTTACACATTTTAGTACAGGTGCTGTAGTTTTAATTACAATTTAATTGTTTACTAGAAACTACTAAATAAAAAACACTGTTGCTAACAATTTATCACCGTAAGTTAGATATCTGAGTTAACTTTTCAAACCAGACCTACATGTCGTTGCATTTCTAACAAAAAGTTACAAATTACATCTGAATTTGACATTCAATTGTGAAGTACCTCTATATACTTTTGTGTGGTATATTTTTAATTCTATTTTGTAAATTTATGGTACTGCTGAATTATTAATAATAATAAGAATTTATGAGATATGTTATTCAAAAAACTTTACATTCGTCTTATAAATATTATAGCGGAAATATTTAACTTCAACTGTCTAACTTCTTGAAATATTTAAGTTCTTTTATCTAAAAAAAATATTTATATAACTTCCGTCCAATTTGTTTTTTAAATTAAAATAATTAAAACACAATTATGCATTTCAATTTATTGTATTTACAGTAACACAATAATAATAATCAAAGTAAGATTTTGTAATTATGAAGTTAAACTGCCAAATATAATTCAATTAAAGCTGTTAAGTTGTAATCGCTGGTTCGTTAACTTTCTATGCAGTTTGTAAATAATTGTAACACGATTGATAATTTTGTAAATTTGTAATTTAACACTACATATATACATGTGGATAACATGAAAACATGAATCGGAATCTGTCTTATGACATGTGTTAGGGTAGCAAACCCCCATTTGGTAACATTAGCTAGGGTTGCGCGTCCTTTGCTTGCGCAACCTTCTTTTACAAAAATATTCATACTAAAATACATTTAAAATTAACAAAAGACAGCCGCCCAATTATAAAGAAAACGCGAAATATAAAAGAAATAATTTGTTTGATTCGACAAGTTTCGTAAACATACCGGCCGCCTTAAAATCTTATGATTTTAATATATTTTTATGTACATACGATAATAAAAGATTAACTGTAATAAAAAATAAAAATAAGAAATTAACAACTACAAAATACATAAGTACACGAATATGCACTTCACTCTTGTGGCAATAAACAGAGTTTAATTACAGGTCTTTTTATTAGAGTTCCATTTCTTATTCGCAATGTAGCCGCTCTGATTACACCATCTTGAGATTTATGCACTTTGACCACACGCCCTAACGTCCATTGTAAAGGGGGAAAATTCTGTTCTTTCACTATCACTTATGATTTCACCTTGACAAGTTCAGGTAAGTGTTTGTACCATTTTCGGGAACCACTTCTAAACTCCAACGACGCCAAAAACACTGCACTAATCGTTGGATACGTTGATATAAAGACAATCGATTTTCTTTAAGGTGCTCAAAATTACCCTCAGACAGCGCACACAAAGGTCTTCCAATTAGAAAATGGCCTGGTGTTAGGGGGATGAGGTCATAAGGATCACTGGATAAAAATGATAAGAAACGCGAGTTTAACACTGCCTCAATTTGAATTAACAATATACAAAAATCCTCGTAATTAAGCGTAGTGTTGCCTAATACTCGTTTTAAATGAATTTTTATAGATTTAATGCCACTTTCCCATAGTCCACCTTGATGAGGAGCTCTGGGTGTAATAAAGTTCCATTCGATTGCCTGATTTGCTACGTACTTTGAAATTTTATCTTTGTTTTTATCGTCATTTAACATTTTGTAAATTTTTTCTATTTCACTTGCGGCGCCTACAAAATTTGTTGCATTGTCTGATAAAATAGATATCGGCTTACCGCGACGACCAATAAATCGTTTTAATGCCGCAATAAAGGCATCGGAACTTAGCGATGTGACTAACTCAATGTAAATTGCTTTTGTTACTAAGCATACAAATAAACAAATATAAGATTTGATAAGTTTTGATTTTCGCAGCTTTGTATCTTTTATTTGAATTGGACCGGCGTAATCAAGACCTACGTGTGCAAACGCTGGAGAACGCGCTTGTAAACGTTTACTTGGTAGGTTACCATGAAAGGATTATAAGATTCGGGGTTGGATTTGAAACATTTCACGCAGTTACGAGTGATTTTCTTGGCTGTATTTCGCGCGGATAACGGCCAAAATGATTGCCGTATTACTGCTAACAGATGTTGAGGTCCGCAATGTAGGTACTGATCATGATAATTTTCAAAAATTAATTTTGTTAGTGGATGTTTCTTCGAAAGCAAAACTGGAAATTTTTTATTAAAAGAATAATTAGAGTTTTGAATCCTACTGGTGCTAACTTGCAGCATATGCATAAAAGGGAAGGGTAGGCATGCAGGTACGAGCGAAGGCTCACAGATTAGAGAGAGTGTCATGCTTGCGCTGCTCGTAGAAGTACATGTTAAATTTGGAAGAATAATAAATAAATAATACAGTCCACTCGTTTTCTTTAATTGCAAAAACAAATACAGAAGAAGGGGTATTTCGAGTAAAAATAATTGCAAGAAACCCAACTTTGCTTCACCTACCTCCTACTCTCATGATGCCTGCTTTATCTAAAAAGGGATTTAAGGGTAGTAAATTTGAATTGTTCTTTAGATCCTTTCCGGTACTAAGATATTTTAGTTCAGGTCCAAAAAATTCGCGTTGACACAGTTTTATTAAAAACACTAAAGAACCTTGTAATGCAGCAGTACTTAAAGAGTTGTAAGTTCGCAATGGTTTAGAAAGTTTTGAGTTTTTTGCAAAACGTAACATCCAAGCAACAACGCGTTTTAATTTAGTTAACGTTGAAAACTTATTGAATATACTCGAAACTTTTATTACTATTAAACTTCCAATAATATTAGGGTTTGTCTTAAGCTCAGAATTATGATAATCTTCGGTTTTAAGAATTGGCTGCTTAGGCCAAGCCTTATTTATAGATAATAAGAAAGTTGGACCATTCCACCACAATGAATTATTTAATAATTCTACAATAGATAGCCCTCGAGAAATTAAGTCGGCAGGGTTTTCTTGAGATGGTACGTAATACCAATCATTTGGACATATGATTTCTTGAAAAGCAGCTATTCTGTTAGCTACAAACACTTTATATTTATTTGGCGCGGAATGCAGCCAGTTTAAGACAATTGTAGAGTCTGTCCATAAGAATATTTTATGAAATTGGATTAAAAATGTTTCTTTAACCTTTTCGGTTAGTTGTGCCAAAAGTACAGCAGCAGATAACTCTAATCGGGGAATTGTTGTATTGCGCAAAGGTGCAACACGTGATTTTGAACATAATAGTTGAACAGAGACATTGTTGTAAGTGTCAATGCACCTAATGTAGATACAGGATCCATAAGCTCTTGAACTACTGTCACTAAATCCATGCATTTCAATGGTATTAACATTATAAGAAATTACACATCTAGGAATTTGAAATGTGTTTAATATGGAAAGTTTGCTTTTGAATTGATTCCATTCGGAATTTAGAACCTCAGGAATTCCTTCATCCCATGAAAGTTTTAATTGCCATAATCGTTGTAATTTTCCTATAATGATAATAGGCGAAAGAAAACTTAAAGGATCAAAAAGTTGAGCCACCGTTGAAAGAATGGCTCGTTTAGAATTTGTTGGATTTTGAGGTGTAATTAAAAAATCCTATCGTATTGTATCGTCTAACGCATTCCACGTTATGCCCCGAGCTTTGGCGTTTTCTCTATCGCTTATTAGAATAGTGTGAAAAGATGAGTCTTTTACAGTATTTTTACACAATATACTTGAATTATTTGATAAAAACTTTCGAATAGGAAAACCTGCGCTTAACAAAATACTTATTAATTCATTTTTTATTTGAATCAATTCCTCAGTCGAATCAGCTCCTGTCAAAAGATCGTCCATATAAAAATCGGACTTTAAAACAGACGAAGTTCTAGGAAATTGCTTTGAATGTAGTTCTGCTAAATACTGTAAACATTTGGTAGCTAAATAGCTAGCACTGGCAGTGCCGTAAGTCACAGTGTTTAATTCGTACGTATTTAAGGGTAAATTTGGATTGTCTCGCCAAATGATCCTTTGAAATTTTTTTAGGTACGGATGAATGAGAATCTGGCGGTACATTTTTCAATGTCCCTCGTTAGAACAAACTTATGTTGTCTAAAGCGTAAAAGTATAGAAAATAAATCGTTTTGGAGAACTGGTCCGACTATTTGAGTGTCGTTGATTGATGTTAGAAGTTGATTTTGCACTTCCGTCGAACACTACACGAACTTTTGTAGTTAAGGAACTATGCTTAATAATCGAATGGTGTGGAAAATAAAATGGTAAGATTTTAGATGATAACATAGATGCACCTATCGTATTAATTATTGAATCATCACTAGCTGATGAATCATCGTAATCAAGTTTTGTCATATGTCCTAAGGTTATATAATCTTGCATGAATTAGGAATATTCAACACGCAAATCTGGACATCCTAACAATTTCTTTTCCACACTCTTTGAAGTGTCCCAACATTGCAAGATTTGAACGAAAAGGAATCGACACAACAAAGCGGCCGGAAGATGTTCGAGAAGTAGTCTGTAGGAAATGTTTTTCGCAGAATCGTTCTTCTGAAGAAAAATAGGATATAAAGTTTTGAGGAGTAACCGCATCTAGCTTCCAAAGGTTTTGAATCGATTTGTGCAACATGTAGTTAGTCATAGGAATGTCTAATGAAACTAAATTTGAGCAAGCAATATTGGATGAACCCAAAGTTCAAAGGTGAAGGCTTATTAAAATTATTGTCTACTAATTTGATATTAGACGGGATATTTAAAGTTGATTTTTCAAAGTAACGTAAAGGTAAATTTTCTGATATTTTGTCAATAGTAAGACACCGCAAAGTTGTGTGAAAACCATTTTGAAAAGATGAAATTTTAGCATCCGCGAGAAAAAAGGCGCTTACGGGACATGAATTGATGCCTAAAACTTGAGTATTAGTAGCTACTTTGTTTAAATTCAAATTGCATGCTAGTTTTTCGGTTATAAAATTGCAATGACTTCTGCTATCTAAAAGGACTCTAGCGGTAAACCATTTACCATGCCTGCCTTGTATCTTTACTAAGGCTGTTGAAAGTAAAACTTGTTTTGGGGACTCGTGTAAGCAAGATAGAGTAACTACTGATTGTAATGAGTGATTTGAAGGGCCCGCTTGGTTAAGTATGTCACCTGGCTCCGAACCACTACCTGTATTTGGTAATAAATTTGACTCATTTACTGTTTGTCCCACATGTAAAAGGGTATGATGTCTTTTGTGGCATATGCGACATGAAAACTTTGAATTGTATCAATGGTTATTGTCGTAAGCAATTTTTGCATAATTTTAAATCGTTTGCCGTAGTTAGCTTTTGGTTAGTAGACCAAGCAAGAAAATTAGGACATTCAATTATATAATGATCTAATTTACAAAATGGACAAGAAATTTTATTTGATGTGGCTAAGAGAATTTGTTGACGATTATTAAAATTGTTGTACTTAATTTTAGGAAATACATAATTAAAAAGAATATGGAAATTTCTGACCTGCTTAGTTGTTTATTGTGTAGTATTTAGCTTCGCGTCGTGGCGTGGCGTCGTTTTTGGTTACGTGATGTAACGCTTGTGACGGCAATGGTAAGAAATGATGCTTACTACACTGATAAAAAATCCTCTTCCTTTTGATTAGTAGGTTAATTAAATCCGTTGCGAAGGACCATAATGTTAAGTTGTAATCGCTGGTTTGTTAACTTTCTATGCAGTTTGTAAATAATTGTAACACGATTGATAATTTTGTAAAGTTATATATTTACCACTACATATATACATGTGGATAACATGAAAACATGAAGCATAATCTATCTGATGACATGTGTTAGGGTAGCAAACCCCCATTTGGTAACATTAGCTAGGGTTGCGCGTCCTTTGCTTGCGCAACCTTCTTTTACAAAAATATTCATACTAAAATACATTTAAAATTAACAAAAGACAGCCGCCCAATTATAAAGAAAACACGAAATATAAAAGAAATAATTTGTTTGATTCGACAAGTTTCGTTAACAAAAGCTATAAAACGATGGTTATATTTACATTTAAAAAAAAAGATACATTTTGTTGTTCTTGTTTTTTTTTTTACAACAAAGTAAAAAGTATTAAAAAGTGCTACTTTTGGTTGGTTTGGCATTATATAACGTTTATTACGTATTCGTTAATATTTGTACATTAAATATTTTAGTTTTTTGCACATTTAAAATAATAAACGTAAATAGATATTATTTAGTTACACACCTAACAATTATTAGAATTTCCTAACAAAATTTTCTCAGAGAAAAATAGTTTTTCATATGCAAGGCGATTTACGATGAGTGGTACATACGTGAGACAAATCTGGAGAACGAACAATATATTTTATACCAATATTAACAACTAAGTAGTAAGTATACCAATTCATTAGCAAATACTTTAATAAATAAATACCCGTTATCCATGGTCAACTCACGATGCAGCTATATGGTAAATATCTACAATTAGAGAAATATGGTGCAAAAATATTTTAAGGGTAGAACAAATACTTGGCTTTTAGAAGATTCTGGATACCCTTTGCAGCCCTGGTGGATGACACCTATAATAGATGCTGAGTCTAATATATCTGAGGCAGCGTATATCGTGTCAAAAATATAATACGAGTGTTTGGGGTTCTAAAAACCTTATTCCGATGTTTGCTAAAACATAGAGTACTGCATCATTATATGCCCTCCATGTGCTGCTGTACAATATAGTATGTATTAAATCTAATATAGACCATTTTGACGTTTATTAAGATAATCTAATAAGATTAAAGAAAAAAATGTTTCTATAAATATTAAAACATTCAATGGCATTATGTCAAAACTGTATTCTTTGAATTGTCAATTTTTAAAATAGCATAAAGGTAGAGCTTTTATTGAAAAAACACAAAACTTAATTTAAGTAAGTTTAGTTGCATTGACTGTTTGTTTAATTTGTACAAAGAATCCGTTTTTAAGTCCCATCAATTATTTTTACTTATCCTAAAAACTAACATTTTTATATTAATAAAGCAACTAATTATTGTGCGATAACAATTAAACCAATTTACTATACGTATATATAATTGATATAAATTAAGTATAATAGCAATTTCATGTAATAATTGGATTAAAGTGTAATTTTCGCATCAGCGTGTATACGCATTTGAGACAGTAGTGAACTGGAATTGATATCTTACACCTGTATTACTGAAAATCAATTAAAAGTACTAATGAGGGTTTTTGGTTTTCATTTTGAAATTGTATTTTAATTTATATGTATTAGTATAATTTGTCATATAATATCTTTATGAAATAAATCAAATCTTTAATAGTAGTTTGAATATAACATTTGCAATTCAAATCGCCTTTAGAAAAGTTTTATCGTTTTAAAGTTCAATTTTTCTGTTCAATAAAGTATAACAGGTTTGATATCTTTTCGTACAGCATAAAATCTAAATACAAATATTGTACAAATAATATAAAAGAAAGCGCTTGCGCCTGTGTGTAAAGCTTTGGATTTTGGATACCGACAACGTTAAGCTCACTTCAGCGTTTCAGTTCAAACTTGTCTGTGACTTCAGCGTATCTACTTTTTCTCAATTTTCTATTTAGCGTGTAATTTCAAAAGTTTGTAAAGTTTTAAAAAGTTGTATAATAAGTAACTTTTTATATCGAACAAATTTTTGTGACTTTTATTGGTGTATAGGTACTTTTAACAAACTTCTTAATTAGAAAATGTAGTGAATTAGATAAACTAACATGTGCAGTCAACTATCTACAAAACCAAAGGTAAAGTTTAATGTATCTTAAAAATCAACGTTGAAAGTAACAAAACATTTTTTTTATTAAGCAATATTTATTAATATTTTTTTTTGTACAGTAGTAGTAGTAGTTTACTTAAAATTTTTATAGAAGTTCAATTTGCAATAAAACTGGTAAGGATCGCAAACGTTTCTAAATGTATTTTGCTAAGAGAGTTTTACTAAATGTAAGTGTTTCAAAGTTTAATAAGTTTTCACGTAACGTTTTGTGGTGCGTAATAGAACGTTTTCTAAATGTTAAAATCAATTATCTATTTGTTTTCAACAATTACTTGAATAAAAAAATAACCTTTCAATTTTTTTTTGTATGTGTTAATAGTTGTAATTTATTCAAATAATTTTAAAAATTTGTTTGAATGCAATAATTTATAAATGCATAAAAACAACAATAACGTTACGTATTAATTAATAACTATAATAAGTTATTTATTTTACAAACAAATTTTTGTGTATTTAATAACTTTTGAATATTGTTATTGTAGTAATTAATTTTATAATGTAATTAGTGTTATTTTAATATTTTCTATATTTTACTTTTTAAATTAGCTTATTACAAAAATTATGAAAGTTTATGATTTTTTTTGTAAATAAACTGTAATTAAAAACATAAAAAATAAAAATTGAGCGTACATATATGTAAATTTGTATTCTATTTTAAAAATGTAGAAAGTTAAATTGAAACTTTACACTACTTTTGATAAAGTTATACAGTTGATTGCGTAATCAATCTAACTGGATAGTGACCACTGGAAAATTTAATAGAGAAGTTGTATAAGTATTAGTGATTTTAAAAAGCGTAAAAGTAATGTCTGCTTTTAACATTTTTATTGTTGCGTTTTATAAATTTAATTATGGTGGTATTTAAAAAAACAAAAAAAAAACTTTGAACACAATTAAATCAAGGTTTTGCTGCAAAGACCAAAGTTAGCTCTATTAATTTAAAAGTTTAGTAATCTCGATTACAATTACACAACGTATCGTAGATATTTAAATCAATGCAGGACTACGCACCACTACGTAATAAATCGAATTATTTAGCAATGGCTTACACGTTTTGTGCTCTATCACTTAAAACAAGCTACATACACTCGCAGTGTCAAATGCAAGCGCGTTTACAATACTAAAGTAAATTACACTGTTTGTTATTGTTTTGATTGTCGTGTACAAAATCTCCCTAGTTTCTATACGTGTGTGCTTATTAAATAACCGATTTGTATCTAGACAAACAGCTTTTATGACAATTGTCAATTAATAATAAATTAGTAAAATTAAACTACATTTAATCAAAATTATTAAATCAATAAAGTTATTGTTTCTTAATAAATTGAATATAATCCACTTTTATCAATATTTTAATTACCATTATGATTAGTTATTTTAAGAAATTGCATTACATCAAGTTAGAATAAAATAAGAGCTGCTTTACACAAAAAACGTAGTTTATTTTAAAAAATGTATCTATAAAAATGTTGACGTCAATACATCATACTTAACTTATTTTTCAATATTTTTAAAACTCTAATCAATAATAACAAACCCGTAAAAAATTAATGCAGAATGCATTACTGCGACATAAATTTTGTTTGACGGTATGGCATTATAAATACAATTTCAAAAATAATTCTTTGCGGCTTAAAACTAAATAAAAAATTATAGCGGGTTGCACAAAAGATAATTGACCGTTAATTGGAGTTTAATCTTTGATTAAACTATGATTATCTTTTAATTGTAATTTAACGGGCCATTAACGGTCAATAAAATATTTAATTGAAGTCGACGTTAATCAGAGATTAATGTTCAATTAACTATTTTTGCGTTGCACAAAACTATAATCTCCGATTAAACTCTTGTTAACAAAATATTATCCAATTGGCGATATTTGACTGATTAACCTATAATTAAAGTTTTTCAATAATAAAAAGTTTACCGGCAAAACTAACTACCAAATTATACTTACGTTTAATTCAAGTTTCGTTTAATACAAAATTATTAAAAAAATAATTATTAAACAAAAATAATTATGTTGTTCTACTTGTAGTCTTCTTCCTCGAGTAGCTTTGAAGACAGCTTCGCAGCATACGGTTTATACGAGATAAATTCAAAATCCTTTTGAATTGTTAGACGACATTTATTTCAAGAAGAGGTTTCGATTAAAGAAGGACACCATAATAAACTTGGTACATGCAATTAAAGATAGAATCGAACCAACAAGCTATCGAAACTAATCCTTTGATGCAAGAGTACAAATATTAATGCTCTATTCAGCATATCATAAATGAAATGGTCAGGCTCTCCCATCAATATATAAAGATGCCTAGAACTACCAAAAAGTTAATGGAAACAAAACAATGGTTCTTTCGCATTTATGTGTTGTGGGAGCTGTTGATTGCACACATGTGCATATACAATCACCCGATAGTCTAAATGCTGAATCGTATCACAACAGAAAAGGATATTTTAGCATTAATGTTCAAGCGATTTGCGATGCCGACTTAAAATTAATGCATTTTATTGTTTATTGGCCAGGATCAGTACACAACAGTATTATTTTCAATAAATCTCTCTTCCGGTTGAATTTTGCATCGGCAGATATGGCAACGGTTACCTATTAGGTGATAGTTGATATCCATGTAATCCTCATATGCTTACATCCAGCAAATGCCAGTGAAGTAGCATAAAGCATAGCTCATATTGTGACAAGTAATACCATAGAAAGGTTTTTTAAAGTTTTGCAGAGAGGATTTGCTTGCTCGCAATATGGTTGCAGACTCTTAATTAGCACAACATTAATTACAACAGTTCTTAATATGCAAAATGTATAAAAACAACATAATTTATTGTAATTTTTTATTTATAAAACTCATACTGTGCTTTATATTTTCTTAAACTTGATTAAATAATATTGCTTCTTTCAGTAATTGACAGTTTATAATTTTTTGCTTTTGAAATTTTTCTTATAAATATCTCGAGAGGAGTTGCCACAGGTTCTGCAGTAAATAGGAGCGTGCGAAAGACAAAAATACGAGATAATACAGGTTGAGGTTCGGCCACATGAAATGATTCTCGTTTGCCCATTTTTACTAAGGATAAAAATTATTATTAGATTTCATTGTAATTATCTCCCAATTTACCAAAATAGTAAGCTGTAAAGCAATTCAACGCAATTTCTAAGTGGTTCACTTTGGTATGCAATGTTCACCAGTAAAACCTCCTGATAGGCAGTTATTAATCCACGAGAAACAAATTTTTTCATCATACATAGTACAACTTTTAAGTCCTTGCTTACATGTCCTGTTTCACAGATCTGTTTTATCTTCAGTTTCATATATACAAACAAAGTTTCAGGTATTTTGCTGTTCGGAGGCCTGTTTCAGTCGATGCATTACATTCGTTGGTGATGTTTGTTGATACCAAACATTTTTTTTTTCAACTATAAATTTTTTAGCGAGTTACTCCTTTATTATCTAAAGTAAAAGATAAAAGAAATTAGGCAAGAAATTTAAAGAATTAGAAATTTATATATACAGAAGCAATATTTCCCATAATGATAATATAACTATTTATAAGAAATCGTGAATAATATAGTAATACCATTGTAATACTCACTTTACTACAATATTTATTAACGTTTCTTTCTTGATTTAAGTAAATATTTGTAAATAACCTCCTTTTTGATAGTCATTTTTGTTTCATAAACTGACATTAAAACGCGCGGTTGCCAAGTTGACTAGCAGTTAATAGTCGATTAACTAATGGACCGTTAATCATAGATTAAATTGTTTTGTGCCACGCAATTGAATGTGAATCAACCATCATCTTTAATCGGCGATTAGTAAATCGCCAATGAACCAGAGTTTTGTGCAACCGGCTATATGTGTTATAGCGTAATTTTAAAATATATACTAAGAATATAAAATTATATAGCTTAATTTAACCTGAACTAATTATTAGGCTATTTTCTAAATATTTTTTTTAACAATTAACATTTTATTCAATTTATAGTGAAAATTGAATTTTTTAACGGTTTCTTATTTTTCTCAAACATTTAGTAGCATTTTAAAAATGCTAAACATCAACTACAACTACGTGTACCACATAAATTTTATTTTGCAATTATTATTTATTAGTTTCGTAACAACTCCTTGACAAAAAAACTTTTAAATTATAGTAAACTTTTATTTTTAAGAATCTCTTTAAAATATTATCTTTTTGTGTTATTCAGTTGCTTTCGTTTCTATAAAAATCACATTTTTTACGTAGATGATATAATTGTATTCAGATTTTTGTATTTAAATAATATAAAAATTTTAACTGGAATATTTTAATTTATTTTTGTTACTATGTATATATTAAAAAACGCAATATCGTTCTACCAAAATTACAATTTACTAAATGCAATAGCGCGAATAAATAAGTAAAATCTAGTCAGCACTCACACACATTCAATTTTTAAACAAATAAATTAATTATATTTTTAAAAAAATGTGTTTTTTTAAATAGTTTCTGATTCAATAAGAAACAAATAAAATGTTCTTGTACATTAATATAAAAAATTACTTTAATAATCTACTTATTAAGCATTCTACAAGAAAACACAATTTTAGTTAATTTTATAATTAAAAACAAACATTAAAAACACGTTTTTAAGTAGAGAAACCTGTCTAAATACATTCTTAAACATCATAAGTTGTATATAGTGTAAGTTAATTATTAACGCAATAGTTATAAAAAAACAAAATTTTTAAAAATCTTTTTGTGAAAATAAAAGTTTTCTTTAAGCAAGTAGGTATAATACAACTTAATGCTTTTGTAACAAACAAAAGTAAAATTAAAATATGTCAAAGATGTACAAAATCTAAACACAGATAAAGTTGTAATATAAACATTTAATTAAAAAATTCTATCAAGCATAAAAAAATATTCGTAAATTTAAAAAAAAATTAAATTTAAATTGAACATTAAAAATAACAAAATTAGTTTAACAATTGTTCTTAAAGAAACGGCAAGTAGAACAAAAACTAATAAATGCAAAGAAAATTTGTGCCTATATAAATTACATTTAAAGTATACGTACAATAAATTAATACGTTTACAAAAAACAACACTTCTTAATGAAAGGTAATGCAATCAATGCTAAATTATGTTTTATTCTGCTACAAATTGTATACATTTTTTCATATTTTCTACTATTGAATCATAAATTCTAAAATTTATTTAAAAAAATAATAAAATGTTAAAGACCTGTTTTTATTAATTTAGTTTTTTTATTGTTTAAAAAGTTCAAAATAACTACAGTTTGTTAAAATTTACAGGACATCAATAAAACTATTTTCTTAATGTTATTTGCATTAAGATGACACTGAGTTGAAAAAACAAGTCAATAATAGTAATTATTGAAATCAAATTTAGAAAAACGCGTTTTTAATAACAAAATCAATTAAATGATCTAAATAATTTTGGGTGTCTGTGTCTGTGTCTGTGTGTAACAATGTACCCACGATAACTCGAACCAAAAGTCCTTGTAACGTAAAATTTGGTATGCAGCTGACTTTTCACATTCTCTCGGTTCTATCAAAAGATGGGTCTGATAAGGAAACCGGAAATAGGCGTATTCGCCATTTTGTAGCAGTTTCTCTTATATAATTTTGTACGTATGTAAATTATTCGAATTATTTTTATACAGTTTCTTATAGAGTTAATCCTTCTTAACAATTTATTCAAATAAAAAAAATCTAACATTAACAGTTTATCAGATATTTAATTTGTAATTTAAAATGAATTCACAAATATAATATAGTTTCGAATCCTGCTTGCGACGATTTTTTTTACTGATTTACGAAAGGGGTAAGTAATATCGAGACGCACAAACCTAAGGTTAGTCGATATGATCTTAATGTAATCTAGTAGGAAAATTTCAAAAAAACTATAGCATGCTACGAAATCAATACAAACTTATACATATCACTTTAAAATAGTTTTATGACAACATAAAAAATTAAAAAAATATGTAGACATTCCTTCATCATTCCTTATAGGAAAGTCGTGTGCTGACCACATGTTACAAGTTTTAGCTGGTTACGAACCTGCACGGCCAACTCTCAATAGTCGGAGAGAGGGTAGGGTTCCTAGAGAAGATTGAAAAGATAATTAAGGGCGCCAGAGCCTATCCAAAGTCAGTTCTGCTTGCTCACCACAGAATGGTATCACTTGTAACAAGATGTTAAGTTCGTAACTGCTGGAAGAAACGAATAAAAGGAAAAGAAACTCAATCGTTAATAACAATGGTACTTTAATTCCTCTATAAAGATAAATCTATTAACAACTAAATAGTCAAATATAAGCCGGTACTGTAGAGAATATAGAAAAGAGAATAGCAGTAGGATCGGCAACTTACACTACACGTCAAACAAGCGTGTAAGTACTACAACATGTATAAAACTTTATCAGTAAGTAACATTAACAATGATAAGTAATTGTGGATATAAGCAGCAAGCGATAAGTAATTTACCTAAATTAATTTAGTAACAAACAACAGTAACAAATCAATTCGAACATACAATTAGCAAAGATAATAAGTCGTGAGTTTACACCGTAGCGACAACGCATAAATAAGTAAAAATTGACTTACCAAATTCCAGGGTACTGTCAGAAAAACGTTTTTCTTACGGCCTCCTGCAATTAAACTTCCTGAAAAACATAGACACATTTAAGGGACAGTAATCGAACCGACACTTATCGTCTGCTGTTACATTAATGTTACGCCTATGGTGGTATTAAGTAATTGCCTCCGAATAGAATTCACTCGTATCCAATAATTAGGATCTTCCGAACAAGGTGATAGTCATCAAGGTCAAGTTACGGCCTTCGAATATTTGTTTGACGAAATAGTTATTCGAAACGGACTCCTCATTAACAATTAACAATTAGGACTAAGTATGCGCACGTGGCGGAATGGCTGTCAAAATACAGGAAATTACCACAAAGTTTTAATAAATGAGAGTTACAATCTTACCCGGTGGTGACGCAAACGAATTTTAATTGTTATTCACTTATAGATTGGTCACCATGATGGTGTATAATTTTAGAAAATGTTCACTTGTCAATCCGCCGGCCATTTCATGTAGTTTCCAAGTTGAAGAGCTCGTCGTAAATGACAGTCACGCGTAAACGATCGTTAGGGGGCGTCCAAAACGTAAATTAATTTTTCGTCGAAACACATAGGCGTACCTAGTGAAAATTTCGACCGTAACAACAAAGGCGTACGTAATGAAAATTACCGTAACACACACCAGTTTTTTTTCTAATAGGCCTTGTTTTAATGTAACTTTTTTTTGTTCGTTAAATGAAGCAGATTAATTTTAAAATTTGTAAATATTGACTTTTTCGTTTGTTCCTTTTTTAGCAATTTTAAGCTGTCAGTATGTTGTAATTTGTAGTTAATTTCATTAGTGGGTATCGGAGTGTTTGAATATCTGTAACCACGGGTCTTTTACATCTCTTAACTAATTACGTAATTTTAAAACATTGTCGTAAAAGTATTTCAGGTATTTGATACTGTAAGACGATATTTTTTTTGAAATTTTACAATAGTGGACGTATTCAACTGAAAGGTTTATCTTACGGTCACGTATTTGTTGTTCTCTGGTAACTTGCAAGGAGCCAACTTCCTTTAGAATATGACTTTTATAAGTAATTATTTTTGTATAATATTGATTTACAAAAGCATAAATTAACTTTCTTATAGTTTTTGCTAATATGAATACTTGAAAAGTGCGCAGTCAACACAAACTAAATTTGTTTTGAATTTGCTTGGCAATTTAAATAATACTTTGTTTCCTCAAGTTCCCGTCAAGATTTAGTTTATTTACTGTGTTCTAGTATAAAACAAATTTGGTTCTAAAAAACAAAACAGTTTTTTAAGTCGAATTGTGTGGTAACTACACAAAATTGAAAATATTTACATTTGAAAAAATTAAACATATACCAAGCGTATTAACCGCAATAATTACGATATTTAGACAATGCAATTCAAATAACGCTTTAGTTTTTAATTTTTATAACAGAAACAGTTACTTTACATAAACTGAAAAAAGTTAGGTTACTGTTGAAACGAAAACGATTGATTATAAAAACCTAAATAGTTTGAGTTGTTAATAGATAACAATTCTAATACGTTTAAAAAATAAATACCTACATACAGATAATTTGTTTATTATAATTATTTTAGGATACTGTTTGATAACGCTATGGATGTAACAACAGTAAACAGAGAATAATCATTTAATTATTGTATACAATTTCTTACAAGTCATTGTGATATTAATAAGTTTTTGATTTATGTTTGTTAGTCAAACAGTCCAATGCTGCATAGTATTATATTTAAATATTTAATTATACTGTATTTTTAATGAATAAGTTTTTTTGTAACTTGAAAAATGTATCTAAAATTATCACGTGTGTTTTGTCTTTGCTTTCACTAAATACAATATGCAATGTTTTGAAAAGACTAGGTATCAATGCAAGCATCAAAGCAAATAATCATTTATTGTTTTACAACCTTATCTTATAATGACATATTTATAACTACTAACTAAATGGAACAAGGCCCCTGCAAGAAAAAGTAAAAACCATTACCAATAGTAATTGATCTACTACTGTTAAACAGCTTGGACGATTTTTAGGAATAGACAAGAAATCGAACAACAGGCAGATCAAATGGACGAACGAAACCAACAACGTCTTTTTCTTTTCTAAGTACAACAAGCTCTAGTAAAAGAAACATTACTGGCCTATCCATGCCTAATTTCGCCATTATCTTTAATGGTAGATGCGTCAAACCATGCTGTTAAAGCAGTTCTGTCTACGCAAAACAATTCAACACGACCGTGAATTTATGACTGCATATTTATTTATTAAACATTTTCGACATTTTCTGGAAGATGCAACTTTATATTTTATACAGACCATAAACCACTCGTTTATGCATTCCAGCAAATGTTAAAAAAGTGCATTCCTAGAAACTTTTCAAATCATATTCACGTAACTCTTTATGGCATTGGTCTCTAAAGAGTAAAACTCGTGTTTTTTTTTTCGTTCGTAGCATTCAGGTGTAAACGCAAACCAATGTTTATTGCTATTGCCTTAAACTTACATTGAGATTTTCACCTTTTTGTCATTTTTCTCGTTTTGATACAAGTTCTGATCGTAGTTATTACATTTCCAAAATTTTAATACTGTGCCTGTAGTTTCAAATTTGTGTATTATTAAGTCAATCGTTGTACTACTTGGAATCGAATACATTTTAAGGAGAACAAAAGTTATTAATCAATAATCAACGTAAAACAGAAATGACATGTATGTAAATAAATGCTCATGTTTGTATTTATAATTCCAAAGCATCCCAGGTTTTCTTAAAGTATATTCACTTCCATTTTTCGGTTTTGGGAAATGGACAACTGTAAACAATACTATGGATGGATCCACTACTTTTTCTCTACAAAATATTATTATTATTATATATATTATCCCAGGTTTTTTTAAATTATATTTACTTCCATTTTTCGGTTCTGGGAAATGGACAACTGTAAACAATACTATAGATGGATCCACTATTTTTTCTCTACAAAATATTAGTTCACACTTGTTAATTAGGGACGCAAATAATTGAACATTAAAGATTTAGCATTGAAATCTCTATGCTGCATTTCCAAGTCACTACCCGGTATACCCATCTCGTTGTTACAATGTCTAAAATACATCGAAACAGGGAACAAAAAACCGACTTTGTATTATCTGGGTAGTTCAATCAATAGTTCAAATGTACTAAATTTACACTGTTGTCACTTACGATGTACTTTTTTAGAATAACTCCAATGCGTAAAAAAGATTTGCATAACGATCGAGAATATAATTTCGGATAATCGTTCCACATGATGTATAATGCTGTGTTGTTTACATTTTCATAAAAATGTTTCACAAAAACTACGTTACACAAATATAAACATAAAAAAATATGAAAATAAGTATTTTACAAAATTTAAACTTAATTTTTCGCTACAGCAAAATAATACCTATTATTTGTTTTTATGTATTATATAAAATAACCTTGATATCTTTGTATATTAATAAAACGATTTTACAATGTAAACATAAATTTTAAGCCCTTATCCACATACGGAAATATACATTAATCTGATCTGTTTGGTTTACATCACGTATCTGAAATAAGCTTCTGTTACATTGAAAATCTATTTTAATATAAAAATGTTTAAAACAAAACCATCTTTGAAATATATTTTTTATGTAACTCACTATAAAATCTCATTCAATCAATTTAATAACGAAATGTATTTTTAAACAAATAATTCTTTAAATCAATATTTAAAAGTGTGTCAACTCACGGTTTCGAACTTTTTATGAACTTGGAAAATTTGAAATAAAAGTAACAGTATTAGTTTGTTTGCTTCAATGCTATAACAAATAGTTTTTTAATCCCCTTACATGTAAAGCGTATCTTATACTTCTTTGCACATGTAACTTGATTTTTATGCGTATTGTTATCTAACAGTATTGTAAAACTCTGTACAGCGCGGAATTCATATTATTTTATAGAACCAGTAATTAACAAGCAGTGATGTTAATAAAAACAATAAATATGATTTAGTAAACTTGTTAAATTATATCGAATATTAAGATATTTACAAAACTATTACGAACCTACAAATTTGGAACACAAGCGATTACTAGATAGTACCACAATAGAGTTAAGTTAAGAAAAACAGATTAATAATTATACAAACAAATAAGTTTTTGGTCATAGAAGCGTTTCATAACCTCACGACCAAAGCAGAATCCAGAGTCCAAATTTAACATGTGAACAGTTTCTGCAACTATATGCAGGAACTTCTGTTTCCTTTAGAAGTGCATAGTAACATACTTTAAACAAATCGCTACCAATCACGCATGAGTAATGTGCATCAACGATTGCTCACGCAATGAATCCAATAGTCTTAAAATCAGAAGTATTCAATCAAAAAATATACACGTTACATTGGTTTAACTGGCAGCCATCCGTTATGAAATTAATTTTTTATGATAGAACAATTATATGTAAGAACAATATAAAAAGCCATTACTTATTAAAAAATGCTGCAGGGGTTAGAAACAACTCACTTATAATTTTGAAGTGAAAGAGTAATGAGTAAATTTCATGTGTCTTGTAAAAGAAGATGTAAAAACATTTACTAATAGAATCATAGAAGCTTCAAAAAACATCCAACAATCGATAACCTAATTGAATTAAAAACAAGGCGAGCTATTGCTCGTAGAAAAAATATAAAAAGTAAACGTACATGTTGGGAACCACCTGCCGAAGTTTGGAATAAAATACGTTTATAAACAACAAAGTGTCACTAAACCAATAAATAACACTATAAATAAACAACAGATTTACTAAGGACACACTTGCGGTATCCGAAGAATTTGCAAATTAGTTTTAAAACGCAAGCGACAACAGAGATTTTCAAGCAGTATTTAAATTACATAAAGAACAAGAAGAACTTGAAACAATCGACTTTGCCACCGACGAACACCTCTACCACAACAAGAATTTTACAATGTCGGAACTGACACAAGCATTAACTTGCAAAGAGAGATCTCCGGGACTATACATAATCACCTACAGCATGATCAAAAATGTATCTAATGATAAACAAAAACAATGTCTTTGCATTTACAACAATATATGGCACAACGGTTACTACCCAAATAAATGGAGAACAGCTGCTATTATACCTATTCTAAAACCAAACAAAAACCCGAACATAGCGTCTAGCTACCGACTAATATCCCTAATTAAGAAAATTACCAAGAGAACACGCTAACTCTTGATGCTGCAGAAAACTTATATGGACCTTCGTGACAGGCGATTCTTGGGAACACAATTGCTAAACGAAATAGACGTAAATTGAAAAAAGAAATTAAAAGACTAAACTAAACTAAGACTAAAAAAACTAAAAAATGCTAGATTAGAAAAACAAAAATCTAATACACCGAATAAAAGAGTAACTGAAATGCTAAAAAACCAGAAAGTAACAGAAGAAGTTAAGAATAACTTAGTATTTGGTGAAGTTTTTGAAAGATCAGATAAAAGATAATTTTAATGAACATAAAAGGTCTCAAGAAAAAGGCAATTTATAAATAATATTTCTAAAAGAATACAAATTTAAGAAAGCAAGCAGCATTACATCCCGTCACATAGTACAAAAACAAAGAAAAGGAGAGAAACGGTCATGAAAAAAGAAAAATTATACAGAATTTTTATGAACATGATGAGATAAGCAGATTGTGTCCAGGTAAAAGACACTGTGACCTTTAAGAAGATAAAAAAGAAAAGCGGTATTTGAATGACAAAATTGAAAATATTCACAAAATGTTCGTTGCTAGATATCCTAAAGTTAATGTTCACTATAAAACTTTTTGCAGAGGGCGGCTTTTTTGGGTTTCAATATCAAATACAAAATTAAGAGGTACGTGTCTGTGCATGCAGCATGATAATATTCAGCTCTTATCCAAAAAATTAAATACCAAGAATATATTTAATTAAAAAAGCTATCAGAAATTACTAAAAGAAGTTTGTTGCCATTAGTATATTGATGATTGCTTAAATCGAAAATGCTAATATTGCCTCAACAAAGAAATAAAATTTTTGCTGCGTAACGAGCATGACTTAGTAGAATATGAAAATTGGAGAACCACGAAGTTGACATTAACGAAAGAAATAAAGTTTGTCAAAAAACTGTAAAAGAAAAGGAAAGAATGTAGTAAAGGAAAGCTTGCTGCAGAACTAAAGAATATTGCTCCCAAAATTTTTCATTAATGTTAGAAACATTCATCACCAATATAAGTGTAGAGATTATCTGAAACAGAATCTCTCCTCCAAAGAAGTCTTTGGTCACAAGGACTTAAGTGAGAATTATACTTGTAAATATACGACTGAGATTCAATCTGCTCATTTTAGGGTATCTAAGCCTCAGATTTCTCTGCACACAGTCATATTATATTAGTATGATATACAAAAAATAAAAGTCAATAATTCTTCAATTTACACTGTATCGGATAACTTACGCCACGATCCAGCAGCAAATTATGCGCATTTGAAACCTGTGGTTAATTGCCTATTATCTAGCAGAAGAACTAGGAGTTGAAGAATTACACTGGCATTATAGCGAATCAGGCCATGGAAAGGGTACCTCTGATGGCATTCGGGCAACTATAAAACGTGCGGCGGATAGCACTTTGAAGGTGAAGTGTATTCCAATTTCTTGTTCAAACATAGAAAATATATATACCATCAGACCATTTAAAAGGACAATGCTTATACGTGAACTTGTATGGATAAGACATAATAATAAAGTTGTTCAAGCTAGAAAGCTCACTTATACTCAGTGTAAAACAGATATCTGCAACTATTATGGAAGATTTTTTTAACTGTATCCTTTTCAATGATTGTCTATAGATATATAAGTATTATAAACTAGCAACACCAACATGGTAAAAGGAGTGAATTCGGTACCCTGATATATGTTCTTATAATGATAATGATGATTTGAGAGATGATGCCCAGAAAATGTAACTTACGTTATTGGTAGTGCAGAATACATGTTCTTTTTTTTAATTTTATACTTTTAAAACATCTACTTGTTTTGTATTAATATGATCTATTTCTTTTGTGTTAATAAGTTGTTTGTACATGGATAAATGTAATTATTAAACTTTACCATCAGTCGTCACTTACGTTAACATTATGCTCACTGCTATTAATTATATTTTGTAAGTGTTTAAAACTTAAGTAAAAATCACAAATAATAAAATCGGTAATTGACTAAATTACAAATTATATCGCATTTGTCACTCAAAAATAAAAAAATAAACAAATATCAATTGTTATTATTTTTTTTAATTTCGTGTCTTCAAAATGGAGATTTTCGCGAGAATGACCCTAAAACGTTTATTGACATAAAAACAAAAAATGTGTTTTTTAAGTTAAAAACTCTCTTAACACGTTGAGATAAAATGTGGTGTTAATCAAATTAATAGAAACACTTTTTATGGTAAATTTTTATACCCCTAACAGTGCATTATGAGGTCATATTAAACCAGAATTGTTTACAACACAAGCGAACAAAATTTGCGAGTGGTGTAATTATTCGGATACACGAATTTAATATTATATTTTTTTTCTACGGCCAACAGATATTGCTACACATTGTATGTTTATGAACCATTAGGCAACGTTGTACATTCCTTTTGACCCGTTTCATTTTCGTACAAGTTAACATGAGAACCGTACAGGATAATAAATGATAAAAGCACAATTTAGGAAAACTTTTTTGTTTTGTTTTAATTCGAAAGAAACATTAAAATTAATTTGTCGGACTTTTGTTTGTGTAGTATAATTATATACAAAATAAATACTACAAAAACAATCAATTATTTTGGTGCTAATGTGTTAGAAGACTAGTGCAAATCATTCATTTATACATTGAAAAAAATATAGTATGTTTAAAAGTAATTATAAGCAAAAATCGAATTGTTGTTTTTTCCTACAGTATCGCTATCTTAGGTAACAAGATTGTTACGCTACAATGCATTTGTTCCGTTAACAATTTAATTTTTGTAGCAACATTTCTTATATTTAAACCAATCTACCACCTATTGAGATAATTAACTTGATCTTTTATCATATTCTAGGCGCAAATGTTGATTATAAAAAGATTAAAACAGATTTTAGTCTAAAACAATGGTATTGAAACCACTATTTCTCCAAGTAACATTTTCATATTACCGTTTAAGTTCGTAAATTTATGTAATAATTTAGTAATAACTAAACATTAAATTCATAAAGCAGCAACGCCTACAAAAATTGCTTTTAGCCAGTGTTTACTAAACAATTCTTATACTTGGTATTTACTAAAATCTTGAATTATTGAACAAGTTTATATTTAGACAAATTTGTATCGAAAAGATCTGTCAAAACACAACGTTGTCACTTGGTTTTTTACTCTTTTCAAATTAGACCATTTATTAAATTTGTTACTATTTATACATTTTCTCTTTTATTTTTATATTATTTTGAAATAATTGTTATTTAATTTACAGGACTAACGCCTCATTGGTACATAAACTGTTATTTAATTATCTGTTAATATTAATTGGTAAGATTAAGTTAGCATGCAAAATTTTTATATTATTTTGAAATAATTGTTATTTAATTTACGGACTACTGCCTCATAGTACATAAACTATTGTCTAATTAAGTGTTAATATTAATTGTAAGATTAGGTTTAACATTGAAAATTTCCTTATACAACTATCGTGCGTCGCAGACACATTGCTTGATTATACGGCACGAAATAACGCGTAGCATTCATATTCTGCCTGTCGGAACGATAGAAAAAGTTAAAAATTTAATTTGGCGCCTCCGTAATTTGGAGACGGTTTGGATTACGCAAAAAAAAGGAAGGAAAAATAGGAATTTCCGAGCTTTTTGTCGTTTCGGAACCGGAGTAAGGACGATTGACGTAAGACGCTACTTGTCCGGCGAGATAGGCTTTCGAACGCGTGATACCAGTTGAATTTTGATTGCGGTTTTGATCATATAACAAAAAAACCGTTACCTGATTTATGTAAGGAAATTGCTACATGGCCATGAGGTATAAAAAAAAATTACTTTAATTTCATTTGCTTAGGAAGATTAATTATAATGATTATGTGTTGCAATTTATGTTTTGTGTACCTGTCGTCCTGTCTCTGTTAATTGTGTCAGAAAGCGGATAGTAGCTTCCTGCTATAGCTCTAACTCGGAAATGTTTTTTTGTTTGAGTACTTGGCGCTCATACTAGGGTAATTTTTCTAATTGTCGCTATAATTTTTTTTTATCCCACCCCATCTGCTACAGCAGCCGAGGCAGACCACAAAAATTTTTTTTGTTGTAACAAATTCTATAAAAAACGTTATTTTGGCTCAGTTCGACAACGTCTATTGCATTCTTTGCTCTTGTGATTGTACCGATAATATAGAACTAGATATTTATATTTAAGAACATCAAAGATTTAGTCGCTTTCAAAAATATTTTAACTCAGCAGCAGAACACATGCTAGAAACAAATCATCAAATTTTGTATAAAAACAGTAAAGTTTGGTTAATGTTTTTTTATTATTATCAGCAAAAAACTAAGTTTATTGAAATATTTAAGAATATTTTTACAATAGAAATAAATTCTCTAATAGTAAAAAAATTACAGATTGTATTAACCCAATAAAAAAAATTTAAATATTAATCCCGATTTGCACAAAAGGTAATTGACCCTTACTTAAACTTTAAACTTTCATTAAAATAATATTATATTGTAATGATAGTTAAACAAACCATTAATGTCAATTGACCATATTCAGGCGTTTTTTTGGACTTCAGGTTTAACGTTTTCAAGTTGGTGAAACTGATAAATTTTAAATTGCCCTCAAAAAATAAGGACTCCTATTGGCTGCCGAAATTGTTTTACATTCGGTAATTTTCATAAAAAAAACGAACGAGCACCACGTGCACTATCAAACTTAACTAACTCTAACCTATATTTCTAAACGTCTTTCCGTATTTTGGCTCTGCTTTTTTTTGTATTATTTATTCTCTTATTTAGTATTTATATATTTAGTAGTTCTAGTTCTTTTAATAGTTAGTGCTTAGGGTTTAGATTTGTTGTGTTTTTGTTAATAAATTATGAAAATTGTGTACTCTGAGAGGTTAGTAAACAAAATTTACATTATTATTAGTCTCTTTAATATGTTTATTATAGATGTCTTCCAAAAGGTCCATGGACCAAAAATTTGCAACACTTCCCAAAAACGTTTTGTGAAAATAATCTTCTTGTTTATCGAAGCAAATTGGCAGGGACTTCCAAACCACACATTTTGGGGTATCGTATTCACAAGGTCAACAAAGTTAAGAAGATTTTACTTCATTACGGGACTGAAGAAATTATTGTAAAAGCTAATGTATTAGCAACAATGAAGAAAAAGGTTTACAAAACCACGGTATTTGTTAAGAGTCACGGACACATTGAAGGAGGTTATTGTAATTGTGTAGCGGGCAGATTAGGTTGCTGTAAGCATATATTTGGTGTTCTGTGGCAACTTTTGGATTTCATCAGAGAAGAAATATTATTTATTGAAGACGACCAAGAAATTGCTAGAACTTCGCAAACACGTACTTGGGGAACAGGATCATCGAGAAACGCAATTATGAAACCTCTAAATGAGATTGTGTTTTCTAAACCGGATCCTAAAAGAAAAAACCAATCTGTACAACACAAACCTGAACTGAGAACTGCCATTACAAAAGAAATGTTAGAAGCACATTCTGTACTGTTTCGGAATGCCGGATTGAATATGTTTGCAAAAGTTTTAGAGCATAATGGTTTTAAACCTATTTCACTGGAGCATTCTAATGAAAATTTACGTTTGGAAAATTTAAATGTTCTACCTGTAGAAGCAAAATGGGCATTGGAACTGCAAAGTTTTATTGCAACGAATAAATTGGATAACGTGAATCGACTGTTATCCTACACTAACTTATCATTGGCAGATGCAAAAGAATTAGAAAAAAATACTAGATACCAGAGTAATTCTAAGCTCTGGTACGAAGAAAGAAAAAAGCGTTTAACAGCTTCAAAGTTTGGTGAAATAATTAATAGAAAAGCTGTTGTAAACATGGCACTCTTAAACAGATTTTGGTTCAAAGAAAACTTCCAAACAAGTAGGATGGTTTTAGGAATAAACAACGAAGAAAAAGCTGTTGAAAAATATATTCAGCAATATCCACATTATAATGTTTTAAGTGGGGGTTATGTGTAAAACCTGGGATACCATTTTTAGCTGCAACACCTGACCGTTTAGTATATGATACATCAAAAAATAAATTTCATCTTCTAGAAATTAAAACTTTAGTTAAAGGTGGACTGGAAAATCATTTAAATATAATTGATTGTATTAAACAACATCATGCCCCATTTTTAAATTATAAGGAAAATATTTTAAAAAAAAAAGCCGTAAATATTATTTTCAAATACTTGGGCAACAGGTTTAAACGAATGTGATTTGTTAGAAGACAGTGGTTGTGATATGCTCATTGAAAGAATTGAAATGTTAGAAATTTTAACAACTTTTTACTTCAGAAATTTTGAAAAAATCAACACTTTGTAAATTGTGTTAATAAAATTCAAACAAAATATACATATTAAAAGCATATCTTTTATGTTATCTATTTAATAACGGTACATTTGTGAAATTCACAAGGTGACAGCATATACACCAGATTTTATCCAAAAAATGTATAGAGTTGTTTGGATATGTGGTGCTTAGAATTCTGTAAATCTTTATGTTTCTAATGTCACGTTCTACATGAATTCGTACTTGTAGAAATAATGTTTTTAATAAATAATTTTTTATAGGTAATACAATACATACTAGCTATATCCCTTGTTATTTCTTCATCTTCTACCGTTAGTTGAGACAGTGTATTTAAAAATGGGGCAATGTTTAAATCAACATCGATTTGACGCAATTCTTCTTGAATTGTGAAAGCTCTATCGGCCATAACAAATCTCCTGGTTCTAGTTGACTTAAAATTCCACTTTGAATTATAATCTCTTTTTCAGATGTTCGCCCTGGGTATAATTTTGAAATAAATGACACAAAACCATTTGGGGTAATTCCCACAATTCCTCTTGCAGTGTTGTGAGATTTATATTGGCTGTAGGTAGAACTTTGTCCATTGAAATCTGATGGTTTTTGTATAAATATTTCTGTACCATCTAATATTATTCTTGTTGTAGGATATCTACGTTTGAAACATTCTGGCATAAATTCAGTAATTATTGTTTTTGTTGGCCAATTGTTGGTAATTGTCAAAAGTATAAATAAATTACATTAACCCAAAAACTCCATATTTTTGACGCCATACTTTGAGAAATTTTATGCCTTAATGCCAAATCATGCTCCATCAGCCCCAATCGCAATTTACTTAGCAGAAGAAAAATTTGTTAGTCACTTGATAATTGTAAGTTGCTTCTGAGTTTTTGTTCTTCCTTGTACTTGGCAGCAACCTCTTTCATTATATTTACAAATACGTTGTATTTTTCTAAATCATGAAATTGTGTATAATAATGTAAAAGAAATGTATTATTTAAAATGTGTTGTAAATTTAAACTAGCAATTAGTGATGCGACAGACGTCTGCTTCTGCTTCCGCAACTGCGGAAGTTCTGTACCTTTTTTGACATCCGTTTCTGTTTCTGCTTCCGTAACTTTTATAACGGAAATTTGAACGAAACTTTACGACCGTAAAAGAAAAGCGCGCGGATAGTAGATGAGTGTGCTTAGAACCCGAAATTTGTTTAACGCGTCATTGATACGGCATACCTTCTCCCAGAAGGTCCGAACTCAAATGGAGTCTAACCTACGTCATCATATATGATGAATTCATCATTACAAGAGTTAGAATCTATGTTAAGTATGAATGAAGACCAGCAAAATTCGATTACAAATAACGAGACTGACAATCTACCTTTGAAGACACAGTTATAACTACAAGAGTACAAAAAAACAATTGCCTTTGCCCTTATGTCGTGAAAATTAAATTCATACAAATATACTAATATTTTGCTATTAGTGCGCCAATATTTATCAGCTCCTCCCAGCAACGTCGCCAGTGTGAAATTATTTAGTGGAGCTGGTTTTATATACGAAGAACACCGTAACAGATTGTTAGGTGTAAAAGCGATCAAAGTGCTTTTCATAAATATAATTTACCGTTACTTAATTTTGAATATTAGTTTTGTAAAAAATTGTATTTGTCAAAAATTGTGCTTTTTTTCCATGTATTAAACGACCGCTTCTGTATCCGTTTCTGTTTCCGCTAAAATTTACTTTTTACATCTGTTTCCGTTTCTGCTTCCGTTTTGACACTTCCGTTGCATCACTACTAGCAATGTTCGAACGTAATAGTTCATTCTCTTCTTGCAATTCAAATATATATTTTTGAAGGTTTTTCACTGATGAAGCATTATCTTTGAAACATGCATATGTATGATCATTATGTGGCTCACTTTCTAGTTCATCTTCATTCAAAGGATTATCTAAAGGAATAGTTTCTTGTATTTTGAATGGAACTATCTCATTATGATGAACTTCCGTCAATCCTACAAAAAATTTAAGTAAATTTTATAATTACTATCAATGCTGACAAAAATGATAAAACTAAAATTTGCAAATTAATACCAATGTGTACAATGAATTTAAACAAAAGTAACTTATAAATTAATTAATCATAAAATCGTACCTTGTTGTTTATCACTTCCATATGGCACAAAATATAATGGTAACACATTTGCTTTTGTTTTCCTTCCAGTAATATTAAAGTGTCTTCCACAAATCCGCCTGGATGCATATATATCAATATTTTTTGCACTTGGATTAATGTATCTTAACTATGCAGTTGCCAATCGAGGATTTTTGGGAAAACGATGGAAAGAAATGTGCTTATTATCATATGAATTACTAGAACAGCCTGGCACTAAGCAAACACTGCCCCACTTTTTTCTACAATATTTAAGTTATAAAAAAAATTACAGAAATTTACCCACCGTTGTGACTTCGTTGAAGATTCCATAATACACAATAATCAGTTATAGACACTAATTCTAAAATAAAAATAACAGCAACTAAAACTACTAAATAATTAAATACAAATATAAGTACCCACACCTACTAAATATAAATAGAAAAAATAAAAAGAACTAAAATTACCAAATATATAAACACAGAAAGATAAATACCCACACCTACTAAAGCTAAATAACAGAATAAATAATACAAAAAAAAGTAGAGCCAAAATACGGAAAGACGTTTAGAAATATAGGTTAGAGTTAGTTAAGTTTGATAGTGCACGTGGTGCTCGTTCGTTTTTTTAATGAAAATTACCGAAGGTAAAACAATTTCGGCAGCCAATGGGAGTGCTTATTTTTTGAGGGCAATTTAAAATGTATCAGTTTGACCAACCTAATGATATTAAAGCTGAAGTCAAAAAAAACGCCTGAATATGGTCAATTGAGTATTTATTTCATATGATTTGACAGGGGTTAACAGCAAAAATTAACTATTTTGCATTGCACAAAACAATAATCCGCGATTACATACTTAGAATGAGATTATGTAAAAGGTTTAATTTGACTTTAATAATAAAATAATTATGTACAGTTAAAAAGTACAGCTGTGTTTAGTTAACCAATAGTTGAATAATTACATAAAAATAAAGTTTGTTTAACTGCAGCATTTACTCGAAGGTCTATAGGAAAACCATTATAAAAATTCTAGACGAAGATATTGAACTTATTGAATACAAAACACCTGGTTACCTGTTATTTCCTAATCTTAATTTGTCCACCAATTACGCTTAAGCGTAAGTGTTTTTATGGTGGTTTTTCTTTAGACCTTTAAGCAAATGCTGTAGCTAAATAAACTTGCGTCAATTATCTAGTTCTCTTACAATTTATTGTTTTTAGTTACCTTAGTTTTACAATTGTCAAATGAATTTAATTTATACTGCCTGACGAAGAACTTAGCTCAAGTACGAAAAGTTGATTGGAAATTGTATTAAATAAATACACCATTTACCCTAAAAAATCAATAATGGATTAAATAATATTGCTTTGTTCAGTAATCAACAGTTTATGAGTTTTTATACTTGAAACTTATCTTTTAGATAACTTAGCAGGCGTTGTCGCAGCTTATACAGAAGGTATATAGGTGTGAGAAAAAAACATGAATACGAGATGATCCATGATAGGGTTCGGCCGCATTAATAACAGTAAAAATACTTGGGCTAACTAAAAAACTTAGTCCAATACCGAAAGTGTGTTTAACCAGATACACCAAAAATAACATCAGCAACATGCTATACACAAAAAATTAGATACAATTAACATACTAGACCAACGTAATGTCATATACAAAATCAAATATATGGACTGTAAGAAATGTTATGTAGGCCAATCTACACAAAAAACAACCCCTTAGATATCTAACCGAATTACAAGAAAGATTGATAGCGAAAATGATATTCATCACAAAACATAATAATAAAGTAAACTTTAATAATTTGATCACTAAGATAAATCAATTCAGCGATTCCTCAGTTATGTACATAATAATTTTATCAAAATTTTATATGTTAAGTTTTGTCATGTCTAAGTTTGTTAATGTTACAATTGTCTTATGCTTATGTTAATTTATATTAATGTTAATTAATGTTGACTGTCTTGAACACTATAATCTTGGACAGACCACTTTTTAAACACACATAAAAATCACTACTTTCGATTACAGAAAGTTGTACTTTGAAACACTGTTGTTCGAAAAAACAGTTGCACAAAGTAGTCGTTGTATATGCGAAATAGAGAAATGTTTATAGAATACGTATTAAATGGGTATATTGTTTATAATATTAGACATATATTTGTTTATTAGCCACATTTAAAAATCTTAATGGTTTGATTACTCTATGGACGTTATAAATTCGTGCATACCTACGTTATTTCATACAGCAAATTATTAATGAAATCTAAAAACATATGCGGAAAGTGCTAAATTTTATATTGTTGCAATGACATTTTTAGTTTGTTTAGTAATTAAAGACATTTTAGTAATTTGCGCATTATTCATAAGATAACTGACAAACTTATTATAATAATTCAAAATTATAAATAAAACAACTATTTATATTTAAACAATAAAATAATAATAATACATAAAAATTTAAACCAAAAATTGAATAAATAAATACTTTGCAATACAAAATTGTTCAAATCTAAATATACATCTTCTATACTTAAGTTTTTTCTAAAAAACACATTTCAAGTTATATATTTGTAAATTTGTTACCTTCCCAAAATATCATTAAATCAAACAATTTAATGGAAGCAAAACATAATTTACTTCTAAATTTAATGGTTATTTTTTTTATACATCACTTTATATTTAAAAACAGTTTAAATTTGTTTCATATCATTTTTGCATGTTGATGTAATAACGTTTAAAGATTTAAAGGATATACAAAAAAAGAAATCACTTCAAATTTATTACTTAGCAACAATATTTGTATGACGTTAGTTTGATGTTACTTCTTAATTATGTAATTATTTTTTTACATAATATTAAAATTAGAGATTCCTTTAAAAGTTTTTACTTCATAAATGTTCAGATAGAATTATTTAATTTGTTGTTTTAAGCAATTCATATATTTTACTTTAAATGATTATTATGTAATTAATTAATTCAAACTTTATCGTGTAAACTAATCAAAAATTATAGATAAAGTAAAAAGTCACACCAAAAATTTAAAAAATATTTTTTTACAATGCAGAAGCATTTGAAAGCATATGTATAAACAAAGGTAGTTTTTTTTGCACGACATGTATTATAGTCATACGGCCGTGACAGTAACTACTTTCTTTGAAGTACCGTGGTCTTACCCAGTAAACACGGATTGAAACTGTTGCAGTCACAAAATTAAAACAATTGTTTCATTACGTTGTTTCGTGTTAGTTCCATTTTTATATCATTTACATGTAACTGACAGTGAATAAATTGAAAGAGTTCCGATTTTTCACAATCAGTTTTAAACCGTTTCAGTACTTGCAATTTTTATCCCATAATCAGCAACCGTCTAAAAACGGATTTATTAAAACCGAATATTTTTTGAATAACTAGAATTGCTTAAAGATCGATTAAATAAGATTGAATTATTTTCAAAACGAATACTTTGTGATTAGTCAGCATTAGTCGTTGCTATATTTTTGATTACTGTCGTCAACGCTTGCGCTGCAAATTGATATTTTTTCACTTGTTCGGTTGCAGTTTGATAAGTGATGCTGTGTGTACAATTACGAAATGGAACAATAAACGGTAAGTAGAAACATTTTATTATAATCCATAAATGTAATCGATATTATTATTATTTCTGTTCTTTATGTATCATGTTTTAATTTGTATAAAAAAAATGTAAATTAACACACATGGTTGCGTTAAGGTAGATTATTGCGTAAATCTGATGATACTTTAGGATTTATAATTACAGTTTAATTCTTCAAGTTTTCTATACGATTATGTACAGCTAAAGGTATTCACAGTGTTTTTATAACTTTCTAATGATTGCTAAAGTGATATTTATATTAAGTTTGTGTTGTTTTTGATTAAAAAATGTAATTAATTTTGTGTAACTCTATGATTATGTGTGTATATAAATGAAATATTTATTTCTATGTTACAGATGCGGTTAAAAGTTGCTACCTAACAGTAACTGATGCAGCTTTCGAGACTTCCGTGAAAAGACCACATCCAGGAAAGTTGCAATATGTAAAAAACTCAATGTGATATTGTATTTAAAAATATTTATTGTGCAATAAAATTTGAAACGTGTATTCGAAAATGTATTATTATATTATTGAAAGAATTGTTTTAGTTCATTATTGAAACAAAAAAATCATACATGTATCGATCATTTAGTATCAGTTCAAGAACGAAGCTTTTAAAACGTAAACCGAATGCAACTAGTTTGCAACAGATTTGAATTTAAAATACCGAAACTATACTGATTCAAATAAGTGAAACAGCGATGGACTTATCGCTATTTTATTGCAGTTAGGTTTCTTTTATGTTTGAAACAAGAGTGAATCAGAAATTTTTTGTTTTGAAACTGTTACTAAACATTATCAATTTTGTGTTTACTGGGTACACAATTATTAATTTTATAGTAGTAGTAGTATAATAGTAGTAGTAGTATAATAAGAATAAATCTTAAGGTAAGAGATGTCACAAAACAGTAAGAAAAGAATCATACATTGAGTACAAATACATTACCGTAAATTAATTCACACAGAAGACAACAGTCAGTTATTTTTATAGTTATGTAAAATATTTTTCTACTATTCTGAGTATTAAGAACCTTACAAGTAGTTTATCAATATCTTTTAATTTGGTAAGTTGTAGGTCAAATTATATTTGCTTAGTAATTATTCAACCTAGAGTACCTTGTAGACAAAAATATTGATTTTTAAAATGCAAGTAAGTCAAAAAACCTCAACTCACTGTATTGGCAGAACGGAAACAATAGTCTTGTCTTCGACGTCTCCGATTATGTTTTTATATATATTTAAAAAAGAAAACGTAGCGACTAGCATCAATTTAATCATACTGACCGCAGAATTGTTGATATCAATTATTTGTTTACTGTTCTACGAGAAATACGACACAGCATTTTAAGGTGCACACTTCAAAATATCAGGTTAATAGCAAAAAGACGTTTTAAAAGTTTATTTACATATAAATGTGACATGTATGGGGAATTGCAGAAAGTGAGAAGAAAACGAAAAAATGCAATTTAAACAAATCAGTCGTTTCTAAAACTATTGGAGTAGGCGCAAGTCCGCATCTGGAAACATGATTTGTAATATTCCGGTAAAAAATATGAGAAAAAATGGTTGTTAAACAAATTGTCGTTATCCAAAGATTATAATATTTTAAGAAAAAGAATTAATCGACGATACAATGAATAGCGGGAAAAAGAAAGAAGATTTTGGTTTACGACGAGCAATTTTGGGAAAGTCTGAAAAATGAAAGAAGTAACAAACACAGCAAGCAGTATAAAAATGTGATGTATTCCAATAGCTTTAATAGAAAACAATTTTCTAGTTCTTTGCAGTATTTGTTAGATAAAGAAGAAACGGCCAAATTAAAATTCATGGAGTTCGGCTTGGAACAATTCTTGACCTGTTAGTAGGACTAGATTGAATATCTGAAATAAAATGTACTTATGCCGCACAAGACAAAATAATTGAGGAAACCATCAACAAAAAACTTTTGCATATATGATATGACATGATATAATAACTTAAAACCGTTTGATTACATAATGTATCAAACTGAAGAACAGCTCCACGTTACGAAAAGAAAGCAATGCTATTTTGTAGTTTATACTAGATCAGATTTAAATAATGCCATAATACTTCCAGATAATAATTTTGTAAAGAACCACAAGCAAAAATTTTACATAATTATTATATTATTAAACTAGTAGACCCTAGACGTGATCGAGATTAACCACTTCGAAATATTACAAAAAATTTTTGTTACACGGTTTTTTGTTTTTAAATTTTTCATTATTATACTAGCTGTATAAATGATAGTAAGAAATGATTGATTTAGTTTTGATTAGTAATTTTCTATATTGTTATAAATTGCAGCGAACAATAAATTACGTGAAAATAAAATTAACTCAATCTTAATGTTTGGATTATAAGCGACTTTTTAAACCGCGTTGTAATGGAACACATAGACTTTATAGACTCAATCTTAGTTTTTTCCCTATGAACTCACAATTTTTATTTGCTTAGCCGTACCTGTCGCAAACAGTTCTTTGGCCAAGTTTTATTGAGTTAACGTTTATGTATCATATTAAATCATCCGAGTCTACAGCTAAAAAAACTAGTCAACTGCCAATTTAACACTGGGAAATACATTAATAGTTTAGTCAATTCCTTAAGGAATGTTGTTTGACCATTGCAAACACATTAGATGCTTGCATGTAAAAAGGTTTAATACACTTTTGTTGTCGATCCGACAGCACGCGGTTCTTGTAATTATAAATTCATCAAATTTAGATTAAACATATTCGAGTTTGTACTGCTGGAAAATAAACTTTTCAGCAAAGCATTTGCATTTAACATTCATGAAGATAAAATCGCCTGTTATGTGTCCTTACATTATTCTATATGTAAAATGAACTTTGTTTCAAAACTTAGTATCAAAGTTTACTAAATAATAAAAATAATCAACATTTGTTAATATTCAAAAAAAATTTTTTTTAACAATATTCACATTTTTCTGCAAATTAACATAGGTATAGAGTAAGCATTATTAAACAACATATCAAGGAGTTAGACTGTGCATATTTCTATAATTAAAAATAATGCGTGCTGCGGTGCTGCAAGCCCACCTTGCCTAATGCTGCTTGCTGTCCCCTAATTAAAGTCGTTTTTTTTACAGTGACGTGCAATTCTGATTTTGCTGAAAATTGACATAGGTATAGAATAAGCATCAGTTAACAACACTTAAAAAAATGAGTATGGTCATTTTAATAATTTCTCTGCAAATTGATATAGGTATAGAATGAGCATTATTAAACAATATATAAAAAAAAGAAAGTGTGGTCATTTTTATAATTAAAAATATTTCGATTTAACGTTGGGCTTGGGCGTCACGGTGCTGCATGTCAACATCATCTAATTCAAGTCGTTTTCTTTTCAATGATCTGTAATTTTGATTTCTTTGCAAATTGGCATTGGTATAGAACAAGCATCAATAAACAACATATTAAAAAACTAAATTGTGGTCATTTTTATGGCTAATAATAACTGGATTCAAAGTTGGACTTCGCGCCACGGCGCTGCATGCCAACGCTATATAATTAAAGTCATTTTTCCGCAATGTTGTGCGATTCCTTACTTTTTAGCTTTTTTACGATTTGTTTTTAGTTACCTGTAGTTTTATAAGGATAAATTTAATTTATACTACCTGACCAAGAACTTAGTCAAGTTCGATAACTTGCTTGTAGGATTTTAATTGAAATATATACTTTTGTAACCCTAAAACATAATTACTAATGCATAGTGTAGCTTTTCAGATTATAGATTTAGTTTGTTTAAATATAAGTAAATTAATATTAATTTTATATATAGTTTAGGCAACCCAACTCTCACATTTTAAATCACGCGCAGGTTAACAATGCTATCCGGTTGTGGGAATGAAGGATTCTTGCTTCGATTTTCGAAGAAGTAGGTGCGGAACAGAAAATACAAGATTTGCTAATTAAATCGAGTTCCGCAAAAAGGTTTACTATTTCCTCCAGTTTCCCATAACTGGTCCCTACCGGAGACCATTGTAGTGATAAGGCGAATAAATAAACAATAAAGCTGAATAATTCTTTCAATAAAAACAGCGAGAAACACCCTATTCTAGCCGGGAAAGATGGAAAGACTAGATGGCGCCCAATCTTAATTAAAATTAAACCCACCCCCGAAGGCTCTCCACGTCACTTACGAGCTGCCGCGCAGTGTAACAAAAAAAAATATATAAAAAAGAAAAAATACATGTTACAATTTTATTTACTTCAAATACTAGTTATTAATAATTTTTGTGTGTCAAAGAAATACTAAGTTATTATAATGCATTCAAGCGTCAATCCAAATTTTATAATATACTAAGCGGTTCTCATAAAGCCCGAGCCTTGTTGACATGGGGTGGGCTAAACAACGTCCGGTTAGTCTAGCCAAAGCTACTGTATAAAAAAACGCCCTCTACAACGAGATGCTTAGCACTAATCTGTATATAGTGATTATGTGACAGGTATCTTGGGGAGCCCATCAAAAAAATTTTATTGCGCATTTTATTGCATATTATGATATACACTCGGATACGTTATTGAGTCCTCAGACGAGCTCCGTAACGTCTTTTCAGACTCGGGAGCGTACGGTTTATGTAACCGACGGGCTCCACAATGACGTTTTATATCTATATCTATTAATAAGGAATAACGTCGGTTACATCTAAATTTAATACTTAGCTGTTTTGTTGGACTGTTTTTTAACTTGACAAAAAACAAATTCAAATACAATAAACATGAAAGCACAGAACGCGTTTAAAAGCTAAAAGCGTTGACTGAAGAAATGTATAAAGACTCGCAAGGCTCATGTTAAAAATCGTACCGTATTACTATCTCACTTTTGTGGCTCTCTGCGCCCCGCTGCCTACAAACTCCACTCTTGGATAATCGCGACACTGTTGTTTTCAACGCAAACTAAAAAGATAACACTGGAATGCTTGGAAAGTAATATGATAACTCTTCAAAATAATCGTTTGTTGTATTTACTAGATACCGTTGACTGATATAAAATGTTTTGAGTAAACGGTATGTAATTTGACAAGTTGAATTTTTTTCTTCAATCTATACGTTTGCCAGAGTTTGGTTTTGTTTTTTCTCTGCTGTTTTAATTTACCTTATAATATTTTATACTTGTTTTTCAAAAAAGCTTTGGTAGGAGATTCCAATTATAAAATTCGATAACTTAGTTCTATATTATAAATAGTGGTGGGCGATACGATACATCGAATCGAATATCGATACGTATCGATATATCGAAGTATCGATACGTATCGGAATATCGATATGGATCGGAGTATCGCTACGATCGAAATATCAGTACGTATCGAAATATCAGTACGTATCGAAATATCGATACGTATCGAAATATGTATACGTATCGTAATATCGATACCTATCGAAATATCGACATTTCGATACGTATCGAAATATCGACAGACGATCCAGGCCTAATATAAAGTAGGAATGGTGATTTAAATCATTAAAAATCGATTTTTGTACTCTAATAAAGCGATTTTTACAATCGATTTTTCTAGCCAATTTTTTTTAATTAATTGATTCAAAAATGGAATCGATCGAACATCGCTTTATGGAACTATAATTATTCTCCAATCAACAAAAATGTAAAAACAAAAAACTCATAAGTAAATAATCAAATCGCCAAGTGAACATTAATTTAAAATAGCAGATTACAAATGCAAAACCGCCGGCGGTAATTTGATACTTGCACAAGAAGCAAAACAGAATTTTTGTTATGTTTATGAATGTATATAACTGTTTTATCGTGTTTTGCAGTTGATAATATTCTTTAAAAGGTGACTACAAAAGCGATTACCAAATCGGTTTTCCGTTCAATTAAAACTTTTTAACTTGATTTGCTAATAAAGATTACACCAATTTTCAATAAAATTGTGAATTTGAAACGGCGTTTTAATTTTTTTTATTAGGTGTAGCACACCGATACATCGCAAGTTGGTCCCCGAATTCATAAAAAATAAACTAGAATTCCCATCATTAATGGTATCTCTTGGTAGATGTCCTTTGAACTGCAAAGAGAGCGGTATGACTAAGCGTAGCCACTGCTCGATGCGTATACATACGATGCAAACACTACAACTTCTAGCAATGAACTGAAATCTCGGATCCTAAATATACGGTGGCGCCCCCTATATCTCGGATCCTGCGGTGACTACGATTTTTACCATAAGGTTGCGAGTCTTTATACATTTCTTCTGTCAACGCTAAAAGACTTTGTGCTAAGCGTGCTAAACAAAAGTGACAAAAGCCAGAGGAAGTGAAGTAGCAATTTTCGATTCATGCAAAATCGAAACAAAAGGCGATGGAGACCTAACAGAATCGATTTAAAATAACATTCTCTTAATACCAATTGAGTAGCATCAAAAGTGCATTATACCGTTACGTTGTTTAAAGTACTTAAATTTACGTACAGATTTTGTATTTTTTTTTGCACTGCAAAAACCTTATCGTATTTTGGCTTTAATTACAATAGAAGCATTATACACTGGCAGATTTTCTGTATGTACTAGGAAGATCATGTGAATGTAGTACTCAAAGTTGCCAACGGTCTAATCTCAGAATACATAGAAACCTTAGCACAGATTTTAACCATGGAAGTTTTGACTATTACGTATAATTATATATGTATCTTTTCTTGTACATTTTAAGCATATTTATAGTTTTGTTAATTTTCTTTGAATACGCGCATTTAGTAAATCCGTCATCATTGGGAAAGGTCAAGGTTTTGGATGTAAACGTGTTTTAAAGACACTGCATTAAAATATTACTATTAGAATGGGGTGCTCCAGCAAAAAAAAATTGAAGGAGATAGCTGTCATACTGTGGAAGAAATGTTTCCTACGAATGAGCATTATGTAGCAGTGTCAGAGACAATCAGTGAAGAGAAAGTGAAACGGTTTTGTATTTTGTTAGGAAAAGGTTTTTCATGGCTTCTTAGGTCTGAAACTGAAGACCACATTAATTATTTGATGCCTTTGATAAAAGACATATTGTTTTCTGAGAATTACATGTGGGCAGAAAATAAAGAAGCACTTTTTTTTAGCAAAATGTGTGTCAGATCAGACAATAGCAAATATTGCTGAGGCTGCAGTGCGTCAGTATAATAACGATGCCTGGTTAATTATTTGAAAAGGAAGGTAAACGGGTGGTCATTTTGACCTCATTTTAAACCTTGTAAACGCAATAAATACCCTCTTTCCTTATTTAAATCCTTGATGGAAGGAATCAATTTAGACTATGTTAGAGCCATTTAGTGGGGTAAAGACAATGAAGATACTGAATTTGCTCGAGTGTGACTATTGCAATATGTTAATTGAAAAAAAAACAAGATCAATAACTGTAAAATGTTAAGCTTCTTGATCATCTTGTATACCTGTATAAAAATGGCTAGTTTCTTTAATCAATGCGTACTGTAAGTTTCTAAGTGCTACTACAGTTTTAAAAATAATAGAGCTGTAGGTAAACAGCCTCTCTGGAATAAAAGTAAGAATGTGGTAGCTTTTTATCCTTCTAATGGCCCTTTCTAAATGTATCCTAGCCCTCGCTATAGTTTCAGTACGTCGTAGTTGTTCTGGGATAAAATGTGGAATACTTAAAAATGGTGGCACATTATACTTACTCCATGCGGTAGTAAGTCTTTGATTAAAAAACCTTTATCTGCCAGTATTAAATCACCCGTTTCTATTTAGCTTAAAATTTGATAGTTTCGTACTAATTCCTTATCAGAAGTAGATCCTGCGTAGAGGCTGCTCAAAAAGGTTATAACTCAATTTGGAAAAACTCCAACTAAGCCCTTACAGGCACTCCTATGCTGGTAAGAGCGATAGGTTAAACTAGAAAATATGAATTACTCACTATAATGCGATGTAACATGTCTTAGCTTTAATTTTTTATCTATTGTCTCGGGACTGCACAAAAAATTTCTATACAATCGAGAATCACACGACAATTTTCATTAAATTAATGTACAATACTTCATGTAGAATATTGCTAAAAGTTACTACAACATTAGTAACTGTTGCTTGTGACACATTAAATCTACGTGCCAAATCAGTATGTGTGAAATTTTGCCGCAACTTCATCAACGTCATTAATAACTGGTTGATTCTACTTTTTTTTACATTCCACTTTAAATAATAGTTGATATTTAAGGTCATCGATTAAGTGAAAGAGGCATCAAAAATATCTTTAGTTGGTAACCCAGTGTATTCTAAAATTAAATTATTAGAATTGCAAATCTGAAAATAACTAAATTCTACTTTAAGAGTTTTAATAATCTCATCTTTTTTTTTAATTTCCAATTTCAAAAGATATATTTCCGCTTCCAACCAAGTTGATAAAAAGTAGAAGGTTGTGGTTCAAATACTTCCTGTGTAGACGTACTTGGTAGGCATTGAATAATATTCTAGTAAAGCATATGAATTATTTTTATACATACTTTTCTATTACGAACTGTTCTGCATGTATCCTCTTTTTCTTCTCTGTTGTAAGATGATGTACCTCAAATAGTTTATTGACATTATGACTATATACTTCTGGCCCATTTCCTTTTGTAACCTCTTTAAAATGACAACTGCATACTCAAGCTTCCCATCCAATCGTAGCATCACGCTTAAAATCATTGCTGTTAATTAGAATTATATTAATTGCAAACTAAATCAACAACCCAGTAAACACGGATTGAAACTGTTACAGTCACAAAATTAAAACAATTGTTTTATTACGTTGTTTCGTGTTAGTTCCATTTTTATATCATTTACTTGTAACTGACAGTGAATAAATTGAAAGAGTTCCGATTTTTCACAATCAGTTTTAAACCGTTTCAGTACTTGCAATTTTTATCCCATAATCAGCAACCGTCTAAAAACGGATTTATCAAAACCGAATATTTTTTGAATAACTAGAATTGGTTAAAGATCGATTAAATAAGATTGAATTATTTTCAAAACAGTGGAATCGTTCTAGGAAAAACGAATACTTTGTGATAAGTCAGCATTAGTCGTTGCTATACTTTTGATTACTGTCGTCAACGCTTGCGCTGCAAATTGATATCTTTTCACTTGTTCGGTTGTAGTTTGATAAGTGATGCTGTGTGTACAATTACGAAATGGAACAATAAACGGTAAGTCGAAACATTTTATTATAATCCATAAATGTAATCGATATTATTATCATTTCTGTTCTTTATGTATCATGTTTTAATTTGTATAAAAAAATGTAAATTAAAACACATGGTTGCGTTAAGGTAGATTATTACGTAAATCTGATGATACTTTAGGATTTATAATTACAGTTCAATTCTTCAAGTTTTCTATACGATTATGTACAGCTAAAGGTATTCACAGTGTTTTTATAACTTTCTAATGATTGCTAAAGTGATAATTATATTAAGTTTGTGTTGTTTTTGATTAAAAAATGTAATTAATTTTGTGTAACTCTATGATTATGTATGTATATAAATGAAATATTTATTTCTATGTTACAGATGCGGTTAAAAGTTGCTACCCAACAGTAACTGATGCAGTTTTCGAGGCTTCCGTGAAAAGACCACATCCAGGAAAGTTGCAATATGTAAAAAACTCAATGTGATATTGTATTTAAAAATATTTATTGTGCAATAAAATTTGAAACGTGCATTCGAAAATGTATTATTATATTATTGAAAGAATTGTTTTAGTTCATTATTGAAACAAAAAATATATTTATCGATCATTTAGTATCAGTTCAAGAACGAAGCTTTTAAAACGTAAACCGAATGCAACATTTATTTTGCAACAGATTTGAATTTAAAATACCGAAACTATACTGATTCAAATAAGTGAAACAGCGATGGACTTATAGCTATTTTATTGCAGTTAGGTTTCTTTTATGTTTGAAACAAGAGTGAATCATAAATTTTTTGTTTTGAAACTGTTACTAAACATTATCAATTTTGTGTTTACTGGGAAGTAGTATATAATAATAAATGACAGTTTAGTATAAAACCTACTTTACTAAAATTTATTTTTATTATACGCAAATGTCTTTTATGGCAATTATTTTTTGTTTGTTGCAAATCTAAAATAATTATAAGCATTCCTTACATTCTTATAATTATAATGAGGTGCCTAACACGTAATTGCCATATTTAAATTCTAACCAAAATTGTAACTGTATAGAAGCGCTGAAAACACTTTCTTCTAAAAAAGTTTGGTTATGTTATTCATTAATTTTCTGTTAATTCGTTTAAAAGCGTGTAAAAAGATTTCTAAGCTATGTATAAAGCAATACTACAACATTCTTGTAAGTACATACCTCTTCTAATAATATTATAAAAAACAATTTCTTTAAAATCACTTTATAATTTAACTTTGTTTGCATCCAAAACCTTGATCAACCTCAATTTTCACTCATCTCTTATTGTTTCTAATTTAAAATAATTTTTGTGCTGTTTAGTTATTTAGTTTTTTTTTGTTAGTTTAGCGGTGCCTTTTATATAATTAATTTTTTGTATTGTTAATAAATTATATGATATATGTACGTTAACAAAAGTTGCTTTATTTGCATGTCGATAAAAACTTGTCTTTAATCGTTGCTCAGTTGTGGTTTAACATGTTTTATTTTTGAGTTTTTTAAAAACGTTTACTTCAACTGATATCCATGTAAACACGTTGCGTGGGTATCGATCAACAGATCAGATGGCTCAACAGTTCCAGATGCATTGCAATCATGAGTATTTGAATACGTTACAAACATGTAAACGTTTGAAATTTGATTTTAATCTCAGTCAATTAGACACAATAGTATTACTGTACATAGTAGTACATTGTTGCGTTGCTTAATTACACAATTTTAGATACTTTACGTTATTTGTTACACATATTACATCATATATTTAATATAAACATGTTATAAAATTTATTATAAATAAAAATTTGATACAGTAACAAATTAACATTATTAGGTTCTGAAATTTAAAAAAAAGATAATAAAACCATTTAAAATCAAATTGCAACAGTACTGTAAAAAAATAAAATTTTTATTATACTTTCAGAAGTTACAACCCTGCACAGTAGCAAGATGATTTATGCTGTTGATTGTTAAAGTTATAAACTGTGATGTATTGCAGCGTTATTATTACATAAATGCAACATGTAAAATATATGTCAAGTCAAAAGTAATTTAGAAGTTGTATTCTATTAAGCAAAATACTTTTAACTGTAAAACAAATTTTACCATATTTAAATTAATTTAATTTAATTTAATTTATTGTAGCTAAACTTCAAACAGTTTCTACAAATGAATAATCTGTTTTTTTTCTAAAATTACAGAACTACGCATTAAAGTTTAATCATTTGTATAAATACTAATTTGATAAATGGGTTTGTTTGTATTTAAAACACCAGAAAAGTTTTGTATTCTGTTTCTTGTTTCTTTGTATAATAACAACTTAAGAACAATATAGTTTAGCTTAAATACATTTTACTTAAATAAAAACTATTAACTATTAATTAGAAAAACAATTATTGTTTCTAACAAATTACATAGTAATTAAATTGCAGAATACTAAATAAAGTAAAGTCAAAAGTGGTATTGTAAAAATGTAGTAAACAGCAGTAGTAGTTAAACAACTTGTAGACCAATAATGTTTATTAATTAATTTATAAACAACAGAAATATTTTCAATAAATTTATATAAGCCTAAACCAGATAAGTGATAACCGGTCAAAGAAATACTGATAAAATTTGAAGAGAAATCAAACGAAACTCAAATGGCTAGTAGAACATATAGGCGACACAAACAATAGACAACGTGCTATTAAAGTTACATACATTACACGACTTTTATAAAAATTGTAAATAATAAACATTACGGAACGAAAGAGAAATTAGAAACAATACTAATGTCCATATGCATCGTTTAGGAGTTAAGCTTAGCTTTTGTAAGCTGGCTTAGAATACTAAGCTTTGCTTTACATCTGGCACAATGCTCCGTTGAAAGTTAAGCGGAGCTTAGTTAAGCCGAAAATCGACTTGGCAACACCCCAAACCCCGGGAAAACATTTGTTTGTTTACATTTGTCATCACATTTCTAACCTATGTTTGTAATTGTTCTGTGAATATTATAACCAAATACATTAGTTTTCTTATTTTTAACTTATTGTTAATCATGAATAGTGATAAAAAAGTTCGCGAACCGAGCTTTTCCAGTTCAGAAAAGATGCATTTGATAAACATTATTGTAAATAAATACGCGCTGATCTTGGAAGACAAAAAGACTGATCGAGCGTCAACGTCCGAAAAACTCAAAGCTTGGCAGGTAGTAGAAGAGGAGTTTAATGCATCGTCGACTAGTAGCACTTACAGAAATGCTACCTGTTTAAAGAAGTGCTATGAAAACCGCAAGAAAGAGTCACGAAAAAGTATAGCTCAAGAGAGAAGAGAAATACTGCTAACAGGTGGGGGTCCTCCCTAAAAAATTAAAAGAGACGATACTGATGATGTATTAATGTCCATCCTCAATAAGAAGACACTGGTTTGACGATGATGCTGATGAATCGCTTATTGCTACTACCAATGAACCAGTTCAAGATGCAGTGTTTGAGTACGCTTATGAAAGTGATGAGGACGAGAACAGAGAACCGTTATCTGTAAGTTTCAATCTTTTTTTATTTACTGCTATCTGTCTTGTAAGATGGAATGCATGTGCATATTCAACCATACAAATCAGCTATTAGTAAAATAAATTTTATGTGAGGCATTATGCTAAGAATGATACCATACATAATTAGGTGATATATTATTGTTTTTGAGATTGTTTAACATACGCTAAAGTTGTAGTTAGTAAATGCATTTTTTTTTAAAGAAAAATGTGACTACAGCAGAAAGGCAAAATAATTCACAAATAACATTGACCAGATAATTGTATTCCTAGTACTTCAAAGGATTGGAATAAATATACCCCAAAACAGTTCCAAACTCTTATTAATCCTGCACTAGGGTTTACTGAATCAGTGTCAGAAAAAGATGTGAGTAAAGACGATAAGGTAGGTTGATGGTCTCCCACCATAGACCGTTGCAAATTTTGTAATTAAATGATCAATTTTTTTGTAGACAGCAAAAAAAAGTATCAGTCGAAGAGGACCAACAACAATTGTCAAATCAATGACTTCATCTGATATTGCCAAATAATATGATCTGCTACTCGATAAAACATTACAACTAATTGATATTGAACTTGCCCATGTACAAGCTAGAAATACATTAATTACAAAAAAACTTAATTTAGAGATTCAACTCCTACATCGCAGTCCATAACAAAAGGCAGGAAACCTTCGTTTTAACACACTATTAGTCCGTTCTATACAGTTCCTTGTACGAACATGAGATTCATTATACAGTTGCTCTGCTTGTGTACGAGGATTGGCAAATGGAGTTAATAAATATGATTTTAGTGCATATTCACTGTCACCTACAACAAATATAAAGTTTAAATAACTTCATTTATCATATTCATATTCACCAAGAAGAAAGCCATTCCCAAATTCACCAGCCTCAAATCTAGTTCTTAAACGGCTGTTATTAAAAATTGTAGAATCATGGGATGACCCAGGCCATCTCGCCACAATATTTTTTATTATCAGCTCGCTGTCACATACCAACTGAACATTAATAGAGAAATATGATTTTCGATTTCTATAAACTTCACCATCTTCTCCATCGAAACGTGTTGCCTTATTACTTTCAAAATTCATAATTACATTGTACTCTCACAGTTTATGTTATATACATATCACTCTCACCTGGTGATCGAATTTTAATGTGAGTTCCATCAATTCACCCAATAATGCGGGAGAATCGTGCTACTCGATAAAAATTACTTTGATCCAATAGTGGTTCTTCTGGACTAGCTGGCATTTTTATGAATTGGTTGTGCAGGGTAGCTAGTACTTCGGATACTTTTTACACGATTCTAGAAACAGTGCTTTGGTCCGTATGCATTAAATCACCAATATTCAATTGATTCGCACAACTTGCATAAAACAGCAGTGCTGTTAAAAGTTGGTTTATAGGTAACACACTATTGTAACTAAAACTATAAATTTAAAATTAGTAGCAAACAATGTTTGTCGGAATGAAAGGTTGACCAAATCGTTTCCTTACCAATCATTGTCAAATTCTAACTGGACTTCTATCATTTCCAATAGCGAAATTGTTGTTGGTTTAGTCAATCTAAACCTGCGATAGAAACTCAGATCATCCATCTCTTCAATGTAATTAGGCCTGATGTAAAGATGACGTGGAAATCCAAACTCGATTATGTCCAATACATCAAGATCATCTTCAAGTATCATTTTATCCTCCATTTTCATAATAACACACACAAATACGATGTAAATAAAACAAGTATCACAAATAACCCACTCTTGTTTATGCAAATCTCTCCCGAAATTGAGGTTATATTTTCAACATAAGCTTAGCAACGAGAGCTTACTAAATGCCTCAATGACTTCGGTGCATATAAAATATATGAATTAAGCGCGCTTAAATCATAAACTCAGCTTAATTACATACGGTGAATACGGCCATAAATACATTAGTCTATATGGAAAAAAAGAGATGTAAGAATAGAACAAAGACACAATTTAAAAGAACCAGATCAAATGAAATGCAAAAACAAGAAATTTAAAGTGGAAACTGCATAATTAAAAGAAAGCTTAAAGAACGACATAAACCATGTCCAATACTATTAGAAATAAACATGTGAAATAAAAAAAGTGAAGCATGAAGCACCAAATCAGAATGCATCATAGATTACATACTGGTAGAAAGCTTACCAAGAGCGTACAAGTTTGTAGAGAATAAGAAATTTAGAAAAAAATAGTGCCAATCTACAAAATAGGAGACAACAAAAAGTGTGGAAATTACAAGAGAGTCACGTTACTAAATATACCACTGAACATACGTGAATATTAGAAAAAAAATATTAAGAACAATATTAGAACTAACACTTCTCAAAATATGAAGTGGATTTCGTAAAGGACATGGTGTACAAGCATCTACACCAAAAAATCAATGTAATTAACGCCATGAAAAATAAGATTATAAGTTTGAGCAGTCATCAATTGACAAAATGCATGGATAAAAAAAAATCGGTTCAAATAATATATTTTTAAATAATTCACCAAATAAAATATGAAATTTGCAATTATACATATAAATAATGTATACTGTCAGAAATAATCGATTTCAAAGTTAAAAAAAATATTAATAAAACCACGTGATCGCGAACGATTACGTTTACGATTAGGTCTGGCGAACGTAACTGCTTGGATGCGATTGTTATTTATCTATGTGCTTGTGCTAAGTTTATGCTTAATTATATGATTTGCAGCCTTTTAAATATACGCTAGATAATAAGAAATTTATTCAGATTGGTGCTATAGGGATCCTAATACCACTAATCTGTTAAATTTTATACGCGGGCTCATTAACCACGAGATGGCGACGACCAGAACATTTTTATAAAAAATTTATTGTTTATTACAAATTTTTGCAATAATGACGGATAATGGGTTTCTCAAGAGTAATCAATTTTCTCAAAGATAACGTCTTTATGATGAGCACGTTTTTTGCGGACAACTCTGACTTTATTAGTGCAGAAATGAGATCCATAAAAGCAACAAGGTAGGTGAAACATATTAAAATGTTAAAATTATTAATAGCTATACATTATTAGTTGGTAATTTCATAAAATCATTTCTAATTTGTCGTCATTTAATACTTCCACTTTTCAATTAAAATAATTCGCTTTTTGAATCTGGAAGGTAAGCTGATGGGGACAATGTGGCTGGGTATGTCAAGTTAGAAGGGAAGGCCCATTTTGTATGGTAAGAGCTTAAATTACACAATGTACGTAAGAAAGAGTATAATGTGTAATTAATTTTCGATGAAAGTAAAGATATAACTGCAGTAAGTTGTGAGGATTGTGCTGCCCATTTAGGTATGTGTTTAGATAAAATGCACTATTTATAATTTCTTAGGAGGATGTAAGCATGTCATAGCATTTATTGCATGGTTACATAAACGAAGTGAAGAGCTTGCAATGACTTCAGTGAAATGCTACTGGAAAAAATCTAAATTTTCATCTGTAGCAACATCGATAAAATTTATAGCCGGAAAGAATGATCGAAGCCAATTTATGTATACCTGAACCTGGAGATGGAAGTTTCCTTGCTTCGGTAATTGACCACAGCCTTGAAGTGGGCAGGGTAGACACTGGTTTGACTAACTATTATAAACAGTTTAACGGTAAAGCAAAATTATCTTTAAATTATTTAATAAATTAGGTAAATAAAAGGTACACATTCACATATAGCAAAAGATTTTTTCTTTTCAAATATTACGACTAAACCATGTAAACAAACATTTGAGGCAACAGTTGATCAAAGCGCATGCCCATTATGGTTTCAACTAAAATATGCACATATCGCAGCATCCAAAGCATATGATGTGGCATACTGTAAAACCTTAGACGGTGCATTAGTTGAAAGCATTCTTGGTGCTGTAAAAATAAAAAATACTGGCCCAATGTGTAGTGGCCAATTATTAGAGACAGCAGTTTTAAAATAAGTGAAGATGAAGATAAAAATTAAAAGATGTGGTTTTTTATTAAGCCCAAACAATCGCATTATTGGAGCTTCTCTCGATGGTGAAAGTTCCTAATTTTCCATTGAACTAAAGTGTCCATACTCAGAGAAACTAATATCAAAGTACATAACACAGAATAATATGGCTCAAGTTCAATTGCAAATGTATTTTGCAAAAAAAACAGGCTCCATATTGCATAGACTACTAGTAATAGCAAACAAATGTTTGTGAAAATTGCCAAAGTTATAAGCAAACAAAATGCGTGAGAAGCACCGTAAAGACATCGAATGATCAAAATTTGACTTACCCAAATCCGATGCTAACCTTAAAAAAACGTTTTCCCAATGGCTTACTTGTAATTAAGAACTAAAAGAATTGTGTCAAACTATTGACTTACGACATCTACAAAAAAAGTAAAAGATAACATTTATGACAAGTAAAAAAGCGGAGTTTATCATATGCTGTTTATATGTGTACTTTTTTACAGTGGTGTTAAACGCCTATGCCTCGTAGTAAAGGTATCAATCTCATATCACATCGTATAGTGTTATTGGTTCAATGCTTTGCTTTAGAATTTTTTCATAATCAATCCGAATGTTCCTGACTCACCAAAGGGGTGCTTCGCCTTTATAGGTAGATGATCATGACCCATATTTGGAGATAACTCGTGCTGCTAAGAAATCGATATGGAAATTACATTTAATCCGAAAAAGAAAATATTCTTCAAACTCAAGCAGGCATATTAAGTGTACGTCAACGTAGAAGAAAAATGACGACTTGAACGAAAGTGACAAACGCGATACTCGTTAGATAGCGTCGAGAAGTGAAAGACTAATTTAAGTCAACCAAAAATATACAAAGTAGCGCAATTTAAATTTAGAACACAAAACCATTTTAATAATATTATAATATTAAATGTGGAAAATAATTTAAAAAAAAAAAGTTTAGTTGCTGATACACATCAACACACATAAAAATAAGATCAACTTTAATAATGATGCTAATAATTTAAGTAGCGTCTATAATAATTTAATTTAAAAAATTGCAAAATAACTAAATAGATTAATACAATCGCTGTTCAATATTACTGGTTTTCTCTTTTTCAAAATTTTTTTATTAGTGTAAACGCTTACTTGTTAGGTCCACTGTTTGCAATAAAATTTATCACTCTATTGTTTATGCTTATTTTTTGTTTTTTTGTCGGATTTTTTATAATAACTATAAAACATTACAAGTAAACGTCTGTTGCGCTACTAAAATCAATATATTAAATTTATTTTAGAACCATCAGCAGGATGTCGTAATATTCTAAACAACTTGAATATCCAAAGAAGTAATGAACTGATTCCTAAGACCAAATCTTTATATAAATATATATAACAGTTACGTAAACTTAGTAATAGTATGAGGAAGAAAATTAAACTTTGTGCAAAAATTAACTGAAACTCATAGCTTACAAAAATTGGAATCTCTTGTTAAAAGCACAACTTACAATTATTGTCTGTCCGAACAACGTATCCAAAAGCTTAATCCCCTAGGGAGAAAATATTTGCATTGTCTATGTATAAACAAAGTCCTAAAGCATATATGTTTTTATTTGCAGTGTTTAGTTTACCATCCCGAAAGACATTAACAGACATTTTAAATAAAATTCTTTATATATGTGGCAAAAATCCTCACATATTCAATCATTTGAATGCTTTAACATTTAACCTATCCAAAAATATTGCGTGCATATATTTGACGAAATACCTTTGCAACAATCGCTACAATATAATAAAAAATTAGATTTAATTGAAGGATTTGTTCATCTGGGTGGTTGACTACGTAAGCCATCATTTGCCGACCATTCACTTGTGTTTATGTTATGTTATTCATAGAAAGTGGAAGTAACTTGTAGCTTTCTATTTCTGTGAAAGGTCGACGCCCACTGGCCATTTACTGCAAATTATTATTCAAATGTGCCAGAATGTAAGACGCGCAGAGTTTAATGTAGTTTTAACAATGTGATCAAGCTCCTGCAAACCAAGCTGCTATCAATAGAATATTTCGTGAAACACATTGTGAAAAAATTTCCGACAGAATGGTAATCAAGGTGACAAAATTTTACAATAAAGAAGATTTATTAAGATCTTGTTCAAGCTTGACAAATGAGCATGTAATGCCAGACAAAATACGGAAAATGAAGGTCAGAATTGTGCACAGGTTTTCAGTCATACAATAGCATCGTCATTGCATAGATAAGCAAAACTTGCTGTTGGGATGTTGATATCCGCTTTATTTTTTCGGTTAGTTCAAAATAAATAGTGGACTGTATTTCTTGATATATACATATATTACAATTTATAATACATTTTCACTAACATTAATTTATTCGGTAATTGGATTTAGTTACCAGCAAGCCGAACTATGCTGGGAGACGCTACATTGGTGACTGTCGAAAAATATATATAAAATCAGTTATAAAAATTACATATTAAGAAAAATTCCACCACCTCTGGTTACAAAAACTAATTCTATTGGTTGTTAGTAATAACTTAAATTTTAAAGTGTGAGAAAGTTAGGGGTCGTTGAATAACTCCCGTTAGGTATTTACAACTACTACGTGCCTTTACAAAAAAAGGATTTTACAACAACTGCTTATAACTAAAATATTAAAATCTTAAATATACACTAAGACTTAAAATACACAACCGGTAAAGTACAAAGGTAGTACCGAACATGCCACCCGCCTTGAAAGCACTGACTTTCAACATGTATAAGGTTTCACAAATGTCGATTACAAGCACTACACTAATTTGCTTCTATAGGAAGTGGACACATTTTGGTAACTGCGCGTTTAATTATGCCTTTCGCGGTTTTCACTGTCACTGCGCGTACAACGCCGTCACTACCGGGATGAGTAGCGATGATGCGTCCGAGATGCCACTGTAATGGTGGGATGTTATCTTCATGAAGTAACACAACAGTATTTAATTTTATGTTAGGATATTTCACTTTCCATTTTGATTTTTGTTGAAGTAAGTTTAAATAGTCTCTTTTCCAACGTCTCCAAAAATGTTGTTGTAATTGTTGTATTCTTTCCCAGCGGGACAAGCGATTTTATTGATTATAGTAAGATCTGGTTCAACCGGTGTTACAAGTGGGTTTCCGATTAGGAAATGTCCAGGTGTAAGAACGTGAAAATCATTTGGGGATTCGGATATAGGAGTTATAGGTCTAGAGTTTAAGATGGCTTCAATTTGTACCAATAATGTGTACATTTCTTCGTATGTTATAGATGCATTACTAATGATTCGTTTTAAATGAAATTTAACTGACTTTATACCAATTTCCCACAATCCCCCAAAATGCGGAGATCTAGGTGGAATAAAATGCCAAGCTATACAATCTAAACTTAACTGGTTCAAAACATTGTTTTTGAAATCGATACTATTTACAAACTTATAAATCTCCTTTAACTCCTTGTTAGCTCCTACAAAGTTAGTTGCATTGTCTGAGTACAAATGAGACACCATTCCTCTTCTAGCCATAAATCGTTTAAGTGCCGCGAGAAAAGTTGCAGAAGTAAGATCGGTTACCAATTCAAGGTGAATGGCTTTGGTAGCTAAACAAATAAAAAGTGCAATAAAAGCCTTTATTGATTTTTTGCCTCTGCCACGATTCTCTTTGATAAATATTGGCCCCGCGTAATCTATGCCAGTACGAATAAAAGGACGAGACGGTTCTACGCGGTGGGCCGGTAAGTCACCCATTATATGTTTAGCATGACTTGGGTTTGATTTAAAACATCGGATACATTTATGTATAACACCTCTAACAAGTGTTCGATCAGAAACGGGCCAAAATCTTTCTCGAATAATTGAAAGTGTTAATTGCGGACCGGCGTGAAAATATTTGTTGTGAATATGAGAAATTATTAATTTTGTTACAATATGATTAGGTAGAATAATAGGATGCTTTTGATCATAAGAGATGTTAGCATTGTTCAACCTGCCGCCAACTCTTAAATGTCCATCACTGCCTAAAAAAGGTGATAACGATAATAATTTACTTGTTTTATGAACAGGTTTGTTAGATTTAAGGTTTGAAATTTCTCTATTAAATTCGTTCGCTTGGATTGCTCTAATTATGACGTCGGTTGCTTGCTTAATCTCCTTATTGGATAAATTAACGTCACTTACTCTTTCTTTGATATTTTTACAGTTATTGATGAATCGAAGGCAATACGCTATAATACGTTGTAATTTGTTATAATTTGAGTATTTAATGAATATATCATCTAGATTAGATTTTATGATTATGTGACAGAGTGACCTTTGTTCGGGTATTGATTCAAGGTTATTAAATTTTGAAATTGGTGCTGGCCGTGGCTGCAGCTCTTTTTTCAACCAATTTGGTCCTGTCCACCATAACGAATTATCTAAAAGTGATTCAGGTGTGGCACCTCGAGAGATTACGTCTGCGGGATTATATGTAGATTCAACATGATGCCAGTTTTCAATTTTTGTTAACGTTAATATTTCTGATACTCTGTTTGCCACAAACGTTTTCCACCTTTTGGAAGGAGCTGATAACCATGATAGAACAATGGTTGAATCAGTCCAGTTGTAGTGTTTGTCAATTTTTAAATTTAAAATTTTGGATACCTTATTTTTAAGGCGAGATAACAATAAAGCGCCGCATAATTCTAAACGCGGTAACGTTGTTGTTTTTAGAGGGGCTACCCGGGATTTAGAGCACAACAAATTTGTTGAATAATTGCCTAAATTGTCTTTAACACGTATATAAATGGAAGCACCAAAAGCAATTTCAGAAGCGTCGCAAAATGAATGCATTTCAGTGAATACGATAGTATTCGTGCTGATGACTCTTCTCGGTATTTTGAGTTTATTTAATTTGGATGTCTGCTTGATATATTCACACCACAATGAGTGCAAATCTGTGGGCAATGACTCGTCCCACCCAATTTTTAATGACCACAACTTTTGGATAAGAATTTTAGCGGTAATTATGACAGGTGATATTAATCCAAGTGGATCAAATACTTGACATATTGTTGATAAGATAAATCGTTTAGTTACTCGTTTGAAAAAATAACTATCTATGTTAACATTAAATTTAAAATTGTCTGAATCGGTATTCCACAATAACCCAAGAGTTTTAACTTCGTCGTTTACGTTAAAGTCTACAATGTTATTTAAATTTTGTGAATGTGATTGAAATAATTGTCGGTTATTGCTTGCCCATTTACAAATCTCAAAACCAAAACTAGATAATGCAGTAGTAATTTCGTTTTTAATTGAAAGAATTTCATCGATAGTATTTCCGCCTGTTAGTAGATCATCGACGTAAAAATCTCGCAACGCAATTTCGTATGCCTTTGGATGGGTGTGTTTAATGTCGATAACAGCTTGTTGTAAGCATCTAATAGCTAAAAATGAGGCTGATGCAGTGCCGTATGTTACAGTGGTCAATCGGTATGTTTGAATTGGTTCATTAATATCAAAACGCCAAAATATACGTTGGTAATCTCTATCGTTTTCGTCTATTTTTACCTGTCGATACATTTTAGTTACGTCGGCTGATAATGCATATTGATACGTTCGAAATCGAGTTAATAAAGAAAACAAATCTTGCTGAATGTTTGGCCCTACCATTAATATGTCGTTTAAACTGTGATTGTTGGTAGTTTCCATGGAGCCATCAAATACAACTCTAAGTTTGGTTGATAAGCTTGATCCTTTATAAACGGCATGTGGGGTAAATATAAAACATTTTTTGTATTGTCGTCGTTTGGAATTAATTCCATGTGTCCTAACGATAAATAATCTTGCATAAAACTAACGTAATTTTGTTTTAAACCATCGTTTTTTTGCATTTTTCGTTCTAAACTATAAAATCGCTTTAAAGCTTGTTGTTTTGAATCCCCTAACAAACTATTATCCCGAACTGGTAATTTCACGGTAAATCGGCCATCAATATCACGTTTATAATTACGTAAAAAGTGTTGCTCGCACTCAGATTCTTCTGGTGTGTAATTATTATAGTTTAATTCCTCTAACTCCCAAAACTTTGCTAATTGGTTTTCTAATTGTAAAAAGTTACAAGAAACTTGATGAGTTTTTGAATTATTGATTGAACCGCCTATTATCCACCCAAAATGAGTTTTCTGTAAACAAATGTTACTTGGATCTAATTTTATTTTTCCTATACATAAAAGGTCCCAGAATAATTCTGCACCTATTATCATATCAATTTCACCCGATACATTAAAATTTGGATCTGCAAGATTTATATTTTCTGGCATTTTTATGTTCAAAAATGAAAACGTGTTGTTTGGTAAATTTTCAGTTAATTTTGGTAGTATTAAACATAAAATGTTCGTACTAAAAGCATTATAACAAGATTTTATTTTAACGTTTGTTACCTTGTTTGTTTTTGAAACTCTACTGTTTATGCCACTTATTGAAATATTGCGATTTTCATAAGACAAGCCTAGTTTGTTAAAACATTTTTCAGAAATTAAATTAGACTGAGATCCAACGTCTAATAAAACTCTGCACCTTTGTGGTAAACCTTTATGATCATAAATATAAATTACTGCTGTCGACAATATGACTTCTTTACTAATAGAATTAATTTTGCTCGAATGCGTTACAACAGCGGAAGTTGATGGAATTGGTTCATTATTGGTAGTAGTGTTTAGATTACTTTCTAAATGTAGCAAAGTGTTATGCATTTTTTGGCATTTTCGACATGTTGATGCAAAACAATCTCGAGTTTGATGATTTGAACGAAGACAATTTATACATAATTTTAGGTTTTTTATCGTTTTAATACGATCATTCACTAATAAATTTAAAAATTGATTACATTGATTAATAAAATGCGAATTTTTGCAAAGTAAACATTGATTTGATGTATGAGCAAACGTATTTGTACGCATTGATTTGTTTAGGTTCGATTGGTTATTCTGAATTTTTAATTTTTGGTTGAGCGTGGAACTATTTTGATTAGAACTCATACTAAGTTTTTTATTGTAATCAAGTGCCTCTAATGTTTGACACCTGTTAATTAAAAAATCGGTTATATCGGTCATGTTAGGCAATTCAGATTTAATTGACGATTCCCAGTCCTTTCGACTTAAATAATCTAGCTTGGTTGTTATAAGATAAATGATTAAAATATCCCAATTCTCGGTAGGTAACCCTAAAGTATTAAGAGCTTTAAGATGCTTATTTACATTGTCAAGTAAATCTCTAAGTGATGCGGAAGAGTCTTTGTTAACAATCGGTAGGTTGAATAATGCATTTACATGAGTTTGAACAATAATTCTTTTGTTTTCATAGCGTTGTTTTAATAACTGCCACGCGATTTCATAATTTTGAGCGGACACAGTTAACGAACTTATGACGTGTATAGCATCGGAAGTTAAAGAAGATTTTAAGTAATGAAATTTTTGAATTTCACTTAAATGTGTTTTTTCGTGAATCATTGACTTAAAGCTGTCATAAAAAGACACCCAGTTTAAATAATCTCCATTAAATTTTGGTAAACTAATTTCAGGTAATTTTACCTCAGTTGAGTTATGGTTATTATTAGCATTATGGTTATTAGTTGTTTGATCGTTTTGAAGTAGAGCAATTTGTTTTTTTAATAATGATTTAGTTTGAAAATAATCATTCATAAATGATTTTAATTCATTATTACTTTGTTCTAAATCAGTTTCCGACTGATTTGTTGCAATTTCAGCGTGAATCGCTTTAAACTCGTTTAGCAAAGGTTGTACATGTTCAAAACGGGTACATAATTCCTCGGTATCAAATTTTGTTGAATCAAAATTGTCAACAAAATCTCGCAATATTGTTAATTCTGTCTTAACAGAATTTAGTTTGAAATTTGAAGATTTTAGCTTAGCCATTTTGAATAAGGTATAAAGTCGTATAGTTTATAATACAACACGCGATAACTTGATTTGGATATAAAACGTAGAAATGTACACATATGATAAAAAAGATGTATAATAGGAAAAACATAGGATAACCCACTTACTTGTTGATTGTTGATATGTCGATAGACCTTGGTTAATTTTGCTGATTGGATCCGGTTCGATGTGGACCAAATGTTGGGATGTTGATATCCGCTTTATTTTTTCGGTTAGTTTAAAATAAATAGTGGACTGTATTTCTTGATATATACATATATTACAACTTATAATACATTTTCACTAACATTAATTTATTCGGTAATTGGATTTAGTTACCAGCAAGCCGAACTATGCTGGGAGACGCTACATTGGTGACTGTCGAAAAATATATATAAAATCGGTTATAAAAATTACATATTAAGAAAAATTCCACCACCTCTGGTTACAAAAACTAATTCTATTGGTTGTTAGTAATAACTTAAATTTTAAAGTGTGAGAAAGTTAGGGGTCGTTGAATAACTCCCGTTAGGTATTTACAACTACTACGTGCCTTTACAAAAAAAGGATTTTACAATAACTGCTTATAACTAAAATATTAAAATCTTAAATATACACTAAGACTTAAAATACACAACCGGTAAAGTACAAAGGTAGTACCGAACACTTGCTGTACGTATTCCTTCAGATCACCCGGATTACATTGACCCAAAATCTGTAGATACTACTGAACTTCTTTTATTTACAGTTCAATTATTTGATAGTGTCAATGGAAGCATCCTCCTAATAAGGAATTTAAAACGGCAATTAGTCAAGACACATATCATTCTGACAAAATGAAGCTATACCTATATTAAAAAGTATATTTTATGAGAGCCCAACTTTACACCAAAGAACCCTAAAAAAATGGAATTTTTCTTTGCAATCCCTTATATCCATTTGGCAAAAATTAAATAAAAAAGCTTTCAATATCTCCATACAAGAAAATTAAATCAGGATCACTTAGAAAACTTGTTGGGTTGTATAAGAAGTTATTGTGGACGAAATGTCAACCCAACCTGATCTTCCTTTATTTCATCATTTAAAGTATTACTAATAAACAATTTCGTGTCGTCCATATCTGTAAGTACCAACTACGCAGAAAATGAATGGGAAAGTGCTCTTGCTAACTTAAGAATTTTTCTAATTTGAGGGACCAAACGTTAAAAATACTTTAGTCGATGTAAAATTAATTTCTAAACCTGCTCATCTTGGACAAGAAGTGATATCGTATGTTATAGGATTTGTAATTGAAAAGATTTGGAAAGAATGTAAATATTGTAAGGTATGTTTTAATTTAATGGTGGCATTAGAAAGCTTATCAGACACTAGGTAAATGATATTTCTTTCAATATTAGCAGAAAATTTGCACAAAATGTATTAGCTTATGGTCAAACAAAAACACTCGACACTTTAAGTGTAGAGAGTGATAACTTTAATCTATTGAATGCACTGTTCCGCAAAGAACACGCTTTCATAAAAAAAGAATTACGGTATATTTTTATCTTAATACATATATAAAAAATATAAACAAAATTGTATGTAGTAAAGATTGTCGAACTTCCTCAGACGACTTTCATAGAGAAATTGCGTTTGATAAATTAAAAATAGAAACTAGGTTTTATTATGTTGTAAATATATATAACAAAACCTTTAGTTAAATAAATATTATTTAATTCATGTTTTATTTTTTAGTTGTTAAAATAATATCAAATAACAATTAGACAATCAGTGACATTTACCACTCTGAAGATGCAAGCTGCAATGTCTTGCGAAACGTCAGTTTGTTTGGGTTCACGAACGACAATACGGCAAAGGCCAAGTTCTACTTCTTGTTTTGGCTCTCAAGAAGAGACTATGACCAAGCCTAAATCTGGGTGTTTTACTACGACGCGGTCTAAGCCGAAAGTCGCTTATAATTTTAAACAATTAGAATTTTAAATATTATAGTATTTCATAATTTCCGCTGTTTGATGCTAGAGAAAAGTTTCATCAAATCCTACAGTATAAAGAGCATCGTCGCATAGATGGGTAAAATATATCACTCAATTTTTCATAAATATTCATATAATACTTTAACTGTGTATTGTATTATTATATGTAGAAATTATAATTTTTTAAGATAGTTGTTGGACGTAATTTTATGTTTTCTTTGCTATTTGTCTATGCTAAAAGCTTCATAAATATTTTTTTAAATATTTACAACAAAATAGTCTAAAACAATGATATTGAAAACACTATTGGATTTATTCACAAAACTTGATTCCTAATAACCGTGGTTAATTATGATTTATTTTGAAACAGATAACAATAAACTTATCTTATTTGCCTTATAAACCTTGCTGATTGATAAGTTGCATCAATTAACTGCTTTGTTGCATTTTCTAAGAGAAATGACGGCACACCAAGAGCTTACTATTTATTGAAAAGCTAGACATTTTTAATAATTCAGGTTTTGGGATCAACACTCTTTTATTTTAATTAATATAATTTTAAAAATGGTTCGGCGCATTAATGTTAGAATATAAAAATAATTCGAAAATATTTAAATCAATGCAAATAAAACAAAAGTAATGTTTTATTTAAAAAAAAGTGTAACTGTAACTAGACTGTGTTGTTTTTCACTTCCTTTCTTCGGTAACTGTCATAAGATAATCCATTTCGCAGAAGAGCACAATGAGAAATACAAATAACTATATTTACTATTATCGGTTGCAGGTGACGACTGACTGGCGACGTCTTTACAAGTAGATAATTTCAAGTTAAATAGCAGTGGATGTATTTAAAACATGTAAATAAAGTTGAATACCTAAAATCAAAGGTAAAAAAAAGTAATAAAGCTATAACTATAAACTCAAAAAGGTTTTGTTCTTGTAAAAAAAATTATTTTTATTTGAATTTAATAAATAATTGAATACCTAGTTGTAGAAAACCTGTAATGTAAAATTCGTAATGAATGTGTGTTGGTGGGTTAGCAGTTTGAGGTCGTAGCTAAAAACCATGCGCTTTTTTGGGGCAAAGCTTACCTAATTTGTTTTCTTTGCGGTGAAAAACTGACCCAACAATGTTGCAATGATGGTTAGAGTGGACTGTATAGACACAAATAAAGATTTTGAGGTACTTTAAAAACCATATATTAAAAGTAATATGGCCATATAAAATGGCGCTGATGATTGAACACAACATTGACTGTAGAAGTCTTAATGAACAACGAGATGTGGGCGGAAACCGCCATAGCATGCTAAAGTTAGTGGTTGTGCGTGCGCCACTAAAAATACAGTTAATGCGACGTTGCGCGTTGTACAATTTTACAAATATCAAATATACAAAGGTGTTCAAAATAGTTTACAAATTGATCGGGAGATTCAAATGTACACAAATACTAAACAATGTGCATTTCTAAATCGTATGAATTAAAGAATAAACTTTTATACTCGTTAGAAATGACTGCCATTCTTTACTGAGTTTGCAATATACTAATCCCGTAATGCTACATTTTAATCAATTCCTAATAGTATTCAAATGTTAAAGTTCTCAAAATTTTAATAGAAAAAAAAATAGATTAAATGTATATTGTAAAGACTTTTTAATACGTTTTTTTTTAAATTTGAGTAGTTGCAAGACGCGTCAGCTCTATTCTATATTTTACCAAGTTTTCTTCAAACATTGCTCTAACTTTTTTCGACAGGTTTTAATAATCGTAATGTTTTATCTTATCAGTTGATGCACGTTAACGTTATCGATTTATTAGAACTTTTTAAAAATAAATAACAATATGACCTATACGTTTGTTCCCAATTTCTGTTATTTGCATTGTATGAAAAATTTTGGCTTACATTATTATATTAATGTGTTTATTTGTTTATATATCTTGCACGTTATTGGCATAAAAGTGTCACGTCTACGAAAACGTATATCCGTTTGTCAACAAAATCGTCAAGCGTGGTTTCCTGCTTGCTTGAAATACACACAAATCTATTGAAGCAATAAATCTTACTAAAATCTATTCTTTTATTCAGTGTATTTTATTAACATATCTCCTAGCAGTTTTTATCTGTTTTCAAACTTAAGAATAAAAATCGAACACTGTCGTAAACAAGATACTAACTCAATTAACAATATTTTTAAGTGTTAATAATTAGAAGTAAATATATATATTTTTTTTCAAAGTAGAAGTTTTGTGCAAGTTTAATTTGTTAGAAATGGTAACATGGCAATTATATATTTATAAAAAATATTAAAATATATATAAATATATAAAATTAAACGAACCGCTACATTTAACAGAATATTTTTATTTTATTTTTTGTTTTAGTGTTTTGCAGGTAATTTTGTCTAAGATAGTTAACAACGTTGAATCGAATTTTCCTGTTTTACAAAACTAGTCTATTCGCGTGTAAATTGCTAAATCCGATTTTTTATATCTAACAAAAAAATTTCAATTCAAGAGAATTGTATTTTAAAAACAGAAAAAGGAGAACGGATTATTTTATTTGTTTTTCGCAAATAGATTTTTATCATATTTTTTTTAATGTGTCAGTAAAATCAATTTGAAATACCTATTAAATAATAGTTTTTAAATGCTAAATACTAAAAAAAACTGAATTTAATTACATTAGGATTAGAGTAATATTTTTAATTTAAAAATATTTACTTTTATTTATTGTTTACATAAGAGTTAATCTTTTTTTAAATAGTACTGTGTGTTTAACAATTGTGATAGAATATTTATTACGTAAATTGTAAACTGGTATTGTTCGAGACATTTTTTTTAATTAGAAGAATTTGTAAAGGTTAGTTATGGATTTTTTATTACTTTACATTACAGTGGTTGTATTATGTTTCTTGCTTTAAAAAGCATCTTATGTATATACAATTAACCAACTTCAAAAAGGATTATATAGCTGACGTTTAAACTAAAACAGAAGTTGAATATTTAACATGCATGCATAAAGATTTTTAAATCACATACAAACAATCATTAAAAGTTTTTTTTAATTAAAAGTATGGTATAATAAAAATTTTATAACAAACCCCATTTTTCTTTTTATAAATGTATTACTATTATTACTTATATATACATTGTTAATTTTATTAATGTAGGTTTTAAAAAGTATGTGTCAAGAGAATAAACAAATATGTACAATTAAAATAATATATTTGTTATATAAAAATTATATAAATAATACAAACACTTCCCATTTAACATATACGTATTTGTATAATATAATATATAATGTATATAGAAAACCCAAAAAAGGACTAAAAAGATATTTACTATTTACATTATTTACACGTATTGATATGTAATTGTAAAGATTTATAGAATTTACCGTATCAGAGACATCATTTCTAGAAGGAGTGCAAAATTGTTTCTATTTGAAACTTAATTTAATTTGATTATTTTACACAAATACAGATGTAACGAATTTAACTAAAACTAAAGTACAACACAATACATTAGGAAAATTATGACTAACTAATTAATAAGCATAAATAATTATAACAAAATTAATTTATTTATCACTATAACTGCACTGAGAGAAAGGTTTGTTTCACAGATCACTAAATTTATTACTCTAAAACAAATTGTGTAATTGAATATGGCGAAATAAAGATAGTGTTTAGTGAAAATAAACCAGCAGTTTGAAACATATTTTTTAGTTAATTTTAGCATGTCTTTGTTTCAATTTAATATAAATTTATATTAAGAAACTGCAATATTTCAGATAATATAATTAATTGTTAAATTAACTATATTTCTTTAATGTAATAAATGATCTATTTACCATAACAAAATATTTCCTTGCTAGAAATACAGAAAGACTTGCATCACGTGAGAATATGTTTGTCACAAATAAACTAAACCCTTCCCCGAAATATATATAAGATTGCTTTTAGTAAATATATTTTTTTAGTTACATGAGGTACATAACGGTTACATCATCTTATCATACATTAACGCATGGCAACGTTTAGCGCATATAAAATTTGAAGAATCTAACTATAATTAATGAAACTGGAACCCAGATACAAAAGTAAAAACACATTTACTCCATTATTGCATCATGTGTTCATTCATTGATATGCCAATTTTGGAAATTAACATTAGATAAAACTAGCTAATTATATAGTTGCTCACACACGTTATTGTTCATAGCTTGAATAATTGTACTAACGCACAAAATGATTGCTAAGTTAAAACTTCACTCACAGAAAAATACAAATTGCAATGGATTTATGCTATTTATGCATAATTAATATTTACGTTATAGGCACGTAGGCACGACATTATAAGTAGTAAAGATACCTACATATGTTTGTAGCTAATAAATGGTTTATTGTGAGGATTAAATTATTTTGTGGTGTTATCAAACCATGGTTTGTTTGGCTGAATGTGAAAACTTCATGATTCAACGTTATATTGGATAGTGTAAAGTAAGATGCTGTTGGTACAAAACAACTGCTCTAAATGAAGGGTTTCGTAATAAGAAATAGAGCAATTGTCTTTGTTTAATAAAATTTCAATGCATCTAAATAAAAGAATAATTTTGCCAATTTTACCATTTCAAAATCCGTATTTGTTTGTTATAAGAATTGCATTTCTCTCAGTGTGTAGTTTAAGTTTTAACCAAATTTTTTGGAATTTCCAAATGGCATAATTAAACCAAATCAACGCAAGTCATCATTGCCAACATTTCTTTAGGTGTAAAGTAATTTACGTAGAGGTCAATGTCATTTTCGTAATAAAGTATGACACCATAAGTGTCAGAAAATTGGACAAACATTCGTTGCAATGCAACATATTTGAAACTAATATAGGGGCATGTGGCTGCTGTCTAGCTATGATGGTGGATTCAGTGTAAAACAAATTAAAAAATTAAATGTTTTAGGTTATTTTGCAAACGTTGATATGTTGTGTTTTTATTGTAATTACACTTAAACATCCTTTAGAAACATTATGTTCAAATTTATTAGAATCACAATAAACACCGAATCAGCTTTTCCAATTTCATTACTAGTTTTAACATTACATTATGTCTATTAAATAACAAAAGATAAATATTAGAAAAACAATTAACTGTGTCATTGTGTTATAACACTAGTAAAAATATCTCGTTTATACATTAAAAAAATTACATATTCAAAAGTAATTATAAGCAAAAGCACTTAATCAGTGTTTCATCTCTGGAATCGACTTCTTGTTTTCTTCTACAGTATCATTCTAGGCAATTTATTGTTGATGTAAGAACAATGAGTTACATTACTCGTTCTTAAAAATTTTGCGTTACCAAAAATTTCTTTGACCATCTTAATTGGTATTACATATACTGCTAACCCTGTTTCTAATTTAAAACGTTAACTATTTCATTGAATCTCTAATGTTTGTAGCCAAGTCATCAAATTAATCCGCAATATTTCATCCTTAGTTACTTTTGTTACATCATTCATTTTATTGGCAATGGCATGTATTTGACAACTCACCTTACAAACCCTTGCAAAAAGATTAATTTTTTTGTATTTCGCATTGATTGTTATGTTAAAAGTGTTTTGGTGTGATTTTCATACCGTGTAAGTTTCGTCCCGGAACGCCCACTTTTCGCTACATCTAGAGTATTGACTGACAATTGGTTTTTTTTTTATTGAATCCATGGGAGAAAAATAATTTTTCCGTTGACTGTGGTACGGTAAACATGTAACGTACGCGCCTGGTGAGGTACAATCGAATCATCATCGATTGGTACACAAAGGGCCGGTTACACAAAAGTAGAATTAACAAGTAATTATATAATCAGTGATTAAAATGTGACAAGTTGTCAGATTTTATTTCAGTTGCACAAAGCAAATCAAAATGGTTGTCAGCTGATTACTAATCAAGTGCATAAACTTGATAACACAATCTCAACAGTGGATTTCCCCTTGTTTCTTAAAAATAAACTAGGTTATGTTCGAATATACATTTACTTGACAATTACTTTGCTGGTTTTTTTTAGCGTCCGTTTACTAAAATCAAGAGATAAAATGAATCGAAAAAATTATTCGCCCCAGGAAAAAATTATCCTTTTAGATATCATGAAAAAGTAAGTACATACAATGATTGTTATAAATATGTAGATGCATTGTTATGGTATTTGTTAGAATTTAGCACTTTTAAAACAGAAAAGCATTGTTTAATAGACATATAATGAATGCCCTCTAATTAAAAGTTTAGATCATAAAATCAACTAGAGTAACAAGCCATTATATGTAAGACAAGTACGCAGTAACACTAAAAATACATCGACATTAATAGTATTAGTTATTTTTCGATTAGTATAGTTATCTATCCCAGAATTGTCATCCTTTTCTTTTTATTATGTAGCTACTGTTTACTTATATTCCTATGTGATAACATCCTATATATTCCTATATTCCTTCTATTTAGGTACTCCCATATTCTGGAAAATAAAGAAACGAATAAGAACTCCTCGATTAAAAAAATTGAAACATGGCAAAGAGTTGAGAATGATTTCAATTGTCAGAACCAAACAGGAATAAGAACCTGGAAGCAGTTAAGGATATTATACCACAACTTGAAGCGAGTATCACGCAAAGAAGTTGCATCGGAGAATGTATTGAATATTACATTTTTCTGTAATTCCATATATAATGATTTAAAATTTTAAATTGTAGAGAAAAAACTACCTGGAAAGCAGTAATGTCACTGGAGAAATGCTTACAGCTGCTCAAATTAATAATAGCCGTCATAAGGTTGACGATAGTTTTATTTTTTTTTTTTTATTAACATTATTATAAATTCCTTTAGAAAGAATCTTTTAAAACAGGTGGTCGAGTTTATGTTCCTGCTACTACTTCTGCTGAAGAGCAGATCTTAGCACTGTTTGCTGATCAGGTGAAACCACTTCATAATGAGTATGATGATGCAGCTATATACTTTGGTAGTTATTTTTATTATTATTATGTAAACACAAGAACTACAGTTCTTGAGTGTATTTAAATCTTTTCTAGGAGATATAGATACAACTGTAGAGCAGCCATCCCTAGATTCATGTGTTATTACTCCTGTGCCTTCCACGAGTCAAACAAATCCTGAATTTGTCGTCGCTTCCAGAATCCAATCACCAATTATCCCGAATAATCCACGATCCAAAAAACAATTAAGAAATAGGAATAACAAAAACTTAACAAAAAATTCAAACGCTTTATTAAAGAAAAAATATTATTTAGAAAAACTAAAGTTAGTCCAATTTGATTTACAGTCAAAAAAATTTTTACATGTTTTAGTTGTAAAAATTAAAAAAGAAAACTTAAACTTAATTCGCGATCAAAGATCAAAGCTTAATAAATAATTTTTGAAATTCAAATTAATTTGTTTATTTTTGGTTTTCTTATGCTAGTTGATTATTAAAAACTGTTAATACAATTTGATCCCTGACTACTGTATTTTCATTTCTTAATCTATTTTCAGGTTGTTCATGTATGTCTTCTGCGTTATCATCCACATCAGGAAATTCAAACATGTCATCATTAAGCCCAATGTTGTGCAAAACGGCACAGGCTACAATTATATTGAGAGTAGTTGGAATTAAGTTCCTTAAACCTAAACTAAGACATGGAAAACGCCTCTTTAAAATGCCACTTCTGCAGGTGTTGATGGACGCAAAAACGGTGTTAGCAAATATGTTCGACAAGGATAACCGCTATCTCCTAGTAGAAAGGAATTTGCATATTGCCCATTCTCTAAGTCAGGGCACAGTGGAGAATCATTAAAAATGGTGCTATCGTGTGTAGAACCAGGCCAGCGTGCTATTATGTTCATAATGTTTAATCTAGCATCACAAACTATCTGCACATTTATAGAGAAATACCCCTTTCTATTTCTGAATAGTTCAGCATTATGCCTTCCTGGAGATTGAATTTTTATGTGTGTGCAATCTATTGCACCTAAAACTCTTGGTAATCCTCGAATAGCAAAAAATCTTTGTTTTGTTGATGTTAAAGTGTCGTTATCTGGCATTTTAATATACCCGGGTTTTAATGAAGCGATGCATTTTATAACTCGTCGAACTATTCGAGAAACTGTGGATTTGTGTACGTTTATATGATCCCCAATTACCTAAAGTTATCAGCAAAGTAAATATTATATTGATAGCATCATTTAAATAATTTACCTGTTGAAATGAACCAGTAGCTAAAAATCTTAATTCGTAATCGTAATTAATAGTTTCCAAAAAGGTTCAGTAATTCCATTATTGTTAATTTTGAAAATCGGAATCTATCTTTAAACTCCTGTTCATCAAAAGTTTAGAATACATCGTTCCTGTCTCGAATAAAACGAATTCTTGGAATTTCTTCTTCGGAGTCGCTACTGGTTAATGTTATTGAAGAATCAGACATCTATAAGGATTATAATAGATTTTATTTAATACTTGTATAGCTTCATCTAAACATTATATAAATATGTAAGTATATACATATATTCTAATGATTTGAAATAAAATAATATCTTTAATAAATTAGTACTTGAACTTACCGTTGACTTTTTAAATTTTTTAATATTGTATTTGTATTAGAATTTAACAAAAAAATTATTCAAACGAATATTTTATATGCCAACGCTATTGTTAATTACACAATTTTCTGTAATTATTGTGACAACGATTCTGACAACTTGTTAGTTCTTTAATTTGATTTGTGCAACGCAAAAACAAAATTAAACGCATCTGACAAGTGATTATTTGAATCTCTTGTCAGAAATGTAATCAACTGATTTCAGAAATAATCAGTTGTTACATTTTTGATTTGCTTTGTGCAACTCGCCCTAAGCCTACCCATTCCGGACGTTACATTAAATTCAAATCAAACCACATTCTACTACAAAGGATCAACACACTTAAAAGTATGAAAAACAGAATTTCAAGGTTGTCTCACATCAGCCTACAACAGAAGAATCTTCATGAATTATCATCAATGTTTCTCAATAACAACTTCCCTAGAATTTTAGTCAATAACATCTTATTCAATAATAATTGTAACCTTATCTATCGAAAAAATCAACCACCTACTAGCACTGGTTCTCAATCAACATTGGGCGCTACTGTACAAAAATATCCAAGACTTCCCTACATTCCTGAAATCACACACAAACTGATCCAGATCCTTAAACACGAAGAAATTAAGTTTGCTTTATACAACCCGTCGCCGCTAAATCAGTTTGTTTACCAGAATCAAGAATAGGACTCTTACTCTAAAGCAAACTAGTGTCATTTACTGTATTCCTTGTGCGAATTGCTCTAAAATCTATATCGGGTTAACTACTTGTTGGTTAAAATCACGTTTTAGTACTCACAAGAGTAACATCAAAACAAAGAAAACGAGATGTGCTTTAACTTCTCACGCTTTAAATAACAATCACTGGGTTGACTTTGATAATGTTTCTATTCTAAACCTCTCTAACAATAGAACCACCCTCAAACTAATAGAAATGGTGGACATTTATAAACACTTAAAAAATTCAGTAAACTTTAGATCTGAAGTACACTGTAGTGATTGGGTTCGGTTTGATCGTAAAGTTCGTATTCAAAAACTGAATTAACGCGAATTTAAAGAATTGCTAACGTTTTACTGTATTGGCGGCAACTGATGCTCAATACAGTTCAATACTTTATTGCAGGTTCAATAATCTTACATGCCAGCAGTCTACACATTTATTACAATACTACAATTTTAACTAACAAAAATATATAATTAATTCTTACTCTACACCTCCGGGGGAAGAAAAAAAAAATTTTTTTCCAATCAACAAAAAAAATTTGTTTTACTTGTGGTACAGTTTTAGTCTATTTTTATGCACTTCCACTAGTTTTCTCAATTTTGGAGATTTATCTTCTACCAATTTAAAAGGTCCTTTAAACAGAGGTACAAATTTTTGCCCTGATTCAACCTTAAGCATTACATTATCCCCTATATTATAATTAACTGTAGTACTATTTCTATCGTAAAACAATTTTCTTTTCTCTTTTGACATTACTACATTATTGCGAGTATCTCGACAAGCTTCTTGGAGACGATATTTAAGCTCAGATGGGTAATCGTTAAAATTAAACATTGGGTCGTTACGGGAGATAACATTTGAAGGTAATCTACCTAATTTGCCATGCCATGTTTAGCAATTTGCATTCTTAAATAAGCACCTAAACATTTGTGCGAATTTTCCAATGCACCCAATGTTTGGTGATGGTACGCGGTAGAAGTAAGTTGTTTTATGTTTAATAATTTACACGTTTTTGTCATTACAGAAGCTAAAAACTCAGTACCTTTATCAGAGATGATTTCCTCTGGGATGCCGTACCGTAAAATAAAGTTTTCCGTAAAGCTACGCGCAACCGACGTAGCTTCTTTATTTTCGAGAGGATAAGCCTCTACAAACTTACTTAGATCGCATTGTAAAGTTAATAGATATTTATTTCCGTAATTATCTCGTTCGATTGGACCGACGAGATCTAGATAAACCTTTTGAAATGAGTACATTGCCGTTGTTGTTATTTTCATAGGTTCTAGATTCGGTTTCGAGTGTTTATACCGTTGACAATCATCGCACCTTTTAACGAAATTTTCAACATCAACACGTTGACCTTTCCAAAAATAGTACTTTTTTTATATTATTAAACATGCGATTGATTCCTGCGTGTCCTCCTGTGGGCAATAGGTGAAAGTCATTTAAAATTAATTGTCGCGTTTCAAGATTATCAATTACTTGACTATATTTTATTACTGTTATTTTAAGTTTTGTCGTTTTTATTTTACTAGCTAGCTTTGTTACAATATTTATTATGATCTAATGGGGGAGGTGGAGAAAAAGAAAGAAAGAAGAATAAATTACCTAAACGTAATTACCGAGATGTTGTTGCTTACCTTTCGGCTAGCCTCACCGTAGATGGTCGTGGGTAAAAGAAAATCGTAAGACACCAAGTTTTCTTTCGGTAAGCTAAATGCCCAAGTGCGCCACTTCTTCTCGAAATGTTTTTATCGCAGATATCCAGTCTAGGTAGGAGAAAAGAAGAGCCTAGACCCGAGGTCCCCGAAAAGAAACATATTGTGAATTAACAATAACCATTTATTGAAATTATTGACTCATAGCCCCCTTCCGGAACGGAAGAAAAAGGCCCCTCGACGGTTACGCCACTGGTATAATCCGCTATTAATTATTTACATAACCCCCGACAAGAAATGGTAATAATATATATACTAATTACACATAAAAGTACTGCAGGTCCCAAAAATAGATTCTGGGAGCAAACAGAATTTAAAACGTTGCTATAAACAATTATCTCCGCGGCTACTGTAGATCGTAGCAATTCGCAATCGCGTTAACGTACGCAATACCGCCCGTTGACCTTGATCAAGTTCAGCACGACCAGTAATAAGAGTAACATGTAATTAGTTTCCGAGAGACGGCATAGCTCCCAAATTTCTACCCTTGATAATAGCACAATTATTTGATATGAAACACAAATTACAAACTGGAAGTTACGATAAATAATTGTAATGAATCAACCATTACAAATAAGGCGTTTGATAACCGTGTGAATAAATACTATTAATACTATACAGCAAAAATAACGTTAGATAATCTTAAACTTAAATCGGCAAATTACAAAAATGCATTACAATTACTGTGATAAGGTAAAGTTACAAAAGTGCATTACAATTACCAACGTTAATTAACTTAATCGGTTAAAGAAAAATTACTTTAAATATTATTTATCACACTTATGTCCGTTACAAAGAAAATTCATTATTCGTACTCCAAGAAATTTAAAATAATTGTAGTCGACAAGAAAAGAGAGATTTACGAGGGCACGATTTCACTTAACACGAACCGTACGTAGCGATAACAGGAGTCTGCAGCGCGTGAACAAAATGAGCCGACAGCTAGTGAGTCTCCCGCGACTCGAAGTTCAGGATTTTATAAATACCTCGATACTTCATTCCCTGGGATCCTTTATTGTTGTTGTATTCCCCTTACGACTACGATTCGCATTAGTTTAGCGATTCCACCATCTTCACCGGATTCATAATAAAATTCCCCCAGCCATGGTAGAAACCCCAACAGTACCGACTACAGATGAAAGAACAACGAACGAAGTAACTAAGGACTAAGGACTAAGAAGTAAGAACCAAGAAGCTAAAATAGTGAGAATTAGTTGATACGCCTCCATTTCTAAACCACGTGTGAAATACTAACCCACTTTATGCGTTTGGCCGCAAATACATCGCGCTGGTCTTATCCGCATCGAACGTTTAGTCGGATTTATTCTTAATTGCTAAAATAAAGCGTCGTTGTAGTAGATGTTAAAAGATGAAAAAGAAATTCCATGTATCTCACCTCTCCGACGTTTTCACGTTCCTACTCAACCAAATGACAGCATAAAAATGAGGTTTGTAGATGGCCGACTACCTTCGAGCGCCCTCTGCGAGCGTAACTTAGAAACACGACTCGAGGTCGAGTATATTACGGTAAGTTGCCTACTCTCAGGCGGATTTTTGCTCGAATTGGAATTTACACGTTACAGCTTTAAAATTTCTTGTATTAATAATTCGTGTTTCTTATTTTTCATAATAAACAATTCCGTAATATTATATTTCGCACATATTAATTCGAGAGGTCTCAGCGACTCACGTAGTGAAGACGATGATCGATTACACTCTTTCATATATATTGTATGTCGACTCAAAACGCAAATTAAATTGTTATTTATATAATTGTATTCTTTTTCATTTATAATATTATTAAACTTATCTTCATCAACTAACGTTAGTTCAAATGCTATTTTGGGTTTACTCAGAAGTTCTACTACACCAGGGTGATCAGTCCTGCTGTGATGTAGACCTGAATTTGATTCTACATTATTGTTGTATTGCTTACTAGTTTGGTTTCTAGTTAGCACAAAAATGGTATCGATATTATTACTTGTGTTCTGTAATTCTTGTTTGTCTATTTCTATTCGAGAAAGTGCTTCCGCTACTACATTTTTTTTTCCTCGAATATATTTAATGGTAAAATTATATTCTTCTAGTATTAATCTAAATTTGGTTAACCTACTTGAAGGATTTGTGATGCCGAATAAAAACATCAATGGTTTGTGATCAGTAAAAATTACAAATTTTCGATCGTAAAGGTACGGTCAAAAGTGCTTAACAGCCCAAACTACCCCTAACAATTCTTTTTCAATCGTACAATAATTTCTTTCCGCTTTGTTAAGAGTTCGACTGGCATACGCGACTGGTCTATCGTTGCCGTTGCAAAGTACAGCACCAATTGCGTATCCCGACGCATCGGTTTTTAATATAAATTCGTTATTTTCAGAAAAATTCGGGTACTATAATATAGGAGGGTTTTTTAACATATCCTGTAAAATTTGGAACGATTGTTGACATTCTTGTGTCCATTGAAATTCTACGCCTTTTCTTGATAAATTGTTCAACGGAAAAGCAATTTGAGCAAAATTAGGTATAAATCGTCGATAATAGTTTGCGAAAGCCACAAAACGTTTGCTTTCATTTGAATTTTTGGGTATTGGAAAGTCGGAGATTGCTTTAATTTTTTCTGGATCTGGGGAAACCCCATCTACTGAAATAATATGCCCTAAATAAAGAATTTCGCGTCTTAAAAACTGACATTTGAGTGGATTTAATTTTAAGTTAACTTCTCTTAGCATTTGAAAAACTTTAATCAGATTTTTATTATGATTATGCAAATTGTTACCAAAAACAATAAGGTCGTCTAAATAAACAAAACAAGCTTCGTAATTGAGACCTGCCATTGCTATTGTCATGGCCCGTGAGAAAGAACTGGGACTAATTATAAGACCCATTGGAAGTCGTTTCATTTGATGTTGTCCTCGATCGGTGGTAAATGCCGTGTATGGCCGACTATCTGGTTCTAATTCTATCTGATAGTATCCTTGTGATAAATCTAAATGAGAAAAATATGTAGTTCCTGACAAAGAATCTAATATTTCTGTAACATTGGGTAAAGGAAATTTATCGTCTTCAATCTTTTTATTTAATAATCTATAGTCTATTACTACTCTCCATTTCTTTTCGCCGTTTTGGTCAGGTTTTTTCGGAACTACCAATAATGGCGCCGACCATGGTGACCTAGTTTCTTCGATAATGTCATTTTGTTTCATTTCCTCTATTTGTTTATGGATTTCCTCTTTTTGACTATTTGGGAGGCGATATGGTTTAATATAAACGGGTGTAGAATTACTTGACAAAGTTATTGATTGCTTATAAATATTTGTCGTAGTAAATTTATCGTTATCTAGATAAAAAATGTCAGCATATTTAGCGCAAAGTTTTTGAATTGAATTCCATTCTTCTACATTTAAAGAAGTCATATCTAATAAATCTAATAGCTTATCAACTCTTTGGACTGAATTAATATTTGAATCCCCAAAATCACACACTTCATAATTAGCTAATTTATGTACTTCTGGTTGGACATTTTTTAAAATAATTTCTTCATCGCAAACATTCAATAATTTAACAGGTATCATATTATTTTTCGGTCTGCTTATACTTCCCGCGACAAAAACATTTTCACATAGTTCTCCCGGTAAACAATCTTGACATTCATTCGATCTTACATACCTAATTACTTCACAACGAGGTGACACTCTTGTATATATTTCATGATTTGATTCTAACGGAAGAGTTACCTGTATTTTAGAATTTACATGGAAAGTGAATATATATTTATGAAAATCTAATGTTGCTGAAAATTTATTAAAAAAATCTGAACCTATAATTCCATGCATATTATTATCAAACTCGTCAAGTAACAAAAATTCATGACACACCATTATATCATTCGCAAGCAAATACATTTTTGCTGATCCATCTGAGCGGATTGACCCAGTTATTCCATTCACTCTAGTTTTCTTTGATGAGTCAACTATTTCATTTCCTACTAAGTTATTTTTAAATATAATACTGACGCTCCGGTATCTAATAGAAATATAAGATTTTTATTACCGTATCCCATTCTTACAAAATTTAATCCATTCATACTAAAAATTGTACCACTTTCATACTTATTTACATTCGTTTGAGGAACGAAAAAACCTATCTTTGTACTCAGCTGTATTTGTGCTTTCGTTTGTAACGTTTTCTTCTGATCCTTGGCCATAATATACTTTTGTGTTTTTGTATTTGTTTGAAATGTCAGTGTTAGTGCTATTAAAACCGTTTTTACGATTATAAAATTATCTATTACTTTGCCTGTTATAATTAGTCTTAAAATGTTGACCTCGAGCGTTATTATTCGAATTACCGTAATTCGTCCCGTACCGAATATGGGTGTATGCATTATAATTATAACTTCGACCTCTATTTGTTTGACCCGCATAAAATTGTCGTTTCGGAAAATATCTATTTTCTGACTCGCGTGCATTGTAAGCGTGTTTATTTACATGAAATATTCGCGGTGTCGAATCGAATAGTGCTTCATCTTTAGCTTCTCTAATTGCATCACTCAATTTTGAATAATTTCGTGCTTTAATTATTTTCCTTAATTCTCCGCTTTGAATACCCGTCGCAAATGCGTTTATTGCCATTTTTTCGTTAATACCCCGCAAAATTTTGACTGTTTCCATATTTCCTTCCGCTTGAGAAATTGTTAAATCAACTAACAATTCCTCTATTGTCTGACCGTATTCTTCCACACTTCGATTACCTTGCCTAATACTACCTAATTGTAAAGATAAAACTGCAGCGGTTTTCTGAGTAATAAAATGTTTCTTTAAATCATTAACAAGAGATTCGTTGTTTGCATACTCTAAATTTAGGCGAATCTTTGCATTTTGAGAAAGGCGCGTTTTTAAAATGTACTTTGTTAAGAATTTTTTTCCTTCTTCGTTCAACAGAGAGTCGTATAATTCAATTGCATCATCATCATCATCAGTTACATTTTCAGACCCATTCATGACTGGTAATAAACTACCCGCGGTTTTCAAATCAAATTTTTCCCCCATAATTAATACGTTATCTAGATTTATTTCTGAGCTTAAACCTTCGTTTGACTTTACTTTTAATATTGATTCCAATCGCTTATTTAAAATGTCTTCAGTGTCTCCTAATGTCGCAATAATTTCACTAACATAGTTTTTAACTAATTCAATACTATCTAAATTATGCGTACTTTTGTTAAATTCTAGCCTAAAATCGTCTAAAGTTTTCCTAATTTTTTTTATTTGAATTAATTTAGTATTTAATACTTCTACATTTTCACGTCTTTCTTGACTATCTTTAATTACATTTCGTTTGAAAGACTAACTTCTTCCCATAAATTTTTAAATTCCGACATTAATTTACAAATTAAAACTAGTGTACATTAATGAATATATATTTATATCTGACTTACATTAATTGTGATTCTCTTTCGTAGAATATCCCTTATTTCGCGCACATTTACACATATTAACCAAACACAACACTTGCACTAATAACTATTATTGGCGGCACTACTACATGTTCCCGGGATCTTCTTATTTCGTGCATGTTAATTTCTTCTCGCACTATCACACGCATTGAATTAATAATCTTCTTTCCAATGAAGTATACTATTAATATGGCTGCCAAAACAAAAATTGCAATAAGCATGTAGTTGGTCTTACTCCAAACTTCTGTGGCTGTTGTTGCAACATTACTTCCTGTACCTGCTGCCTCTACTATAATTCTTTTCTTTTGAGTTTGGCTATTACACATATTCACTATATATATATATATATTTTTTTAAATTTTCTTCTTAAATTTTAATTTTTTAACTTAACTTAACTGGCAGGGTCGCCATGTAGTGATTGGGTTCGGTTTGATCGTAAAGTACGTATTCAAAAACTATCATTTTACTAAACTACCGTTTTATTTGTAATATTCACAAACCTCCACGTTCTCATACATCCTACCCATTCCTTCTCTCAACTATATCCGATTTTATACTAATCTACATTTGCTTTGTGAAAGATGATTGAACTTTTACAGGAAATGAATTAACGCGAATTTAAAGAATTGCTAACGTTTTACTGTATTGGCGGCAACCGATGCTCAATACAGTTCAATACCTTATTGCAGGTTCAATAATCTTACATGTCAGCAGTCTACACATTTATTACAATACTACAATTTTAACTAACAAAAATATATAATTAATTCTTACTCTACAACACAAGTTAAATATCATTTATTCCAACCTTCTATCGATTCATAATTCTACTAATCAAACTTAGCTACCAACAATTAATACCCCTTTTACTTAATTGTTTATTAATTTGCTGTTGTTGTTTCGCTTAATGTATCCTTATTAACTCTTGTAAATTATTCACTATATTTGTCTATATAGTTGTACCTTATAGTTTAATTAATCCAATTGTTTTAATTATGATTCTTATGTTCTTAATTATTAATATGTTATCCTCCAACTTGTGCAGGTGTGTAGATAACAATTCTTTTTAACAATCATTGTTCGTCTAACTAGCTACCTTCATCTTTAATGGCCATACAGCATTCATTGATTAATTGATTTTATCTGTAAGTTCAATTACATTAAATTATATGTAATTGTCCATCTTAACTTTGTAGTTCCTGATGAAGCTAATAACTGATCAGCGAAATATTTAATTTTGTGCATGCACCCATTAACTGTAGAATTATTTGCTCCATCTTTAATGACCATAATTCATTAATTAATTGATTTTATCTTTTCTGATGAGGCTGATAACTGATCAGCGAAATATTTAAAAATAAAGAATTATTCCATTGCAAGGTCTAATTCCCAATAAACCGTCCACTTATCAAAGACCATAAATACCGCATTGTAAAGAATTTATACCGTTCGTAAGATAAGTTCCTCTTAGGCAATTAAATTTCTTAATTAAACGTCAATTTTATTTTTCTCATTTTCTTGGAAAACGAACGAATCGTAAATTGGAACAATACCTTCTCTCAAATATTTTAGAAACTGTGCACATTGTACTTCATCTGGAAAAATGACGGAAGAACAATAATTTCCAATCGTGAGTCCTTGAAGTAAAAGACTTCGTGTCAGTCATCATATATGCTATCGTTATAGATTCAACACTTAGATTCTGAAGGAAGGCTGTAGAGCAAGAATTTACTTCAAACGTGAGTCATCATATGTCCCACAAAAATTTTACTTTTTAAAGACTTGGCAACATAACTTTCCACCAGTGTTTCACTCTTTTCAAGATTTAAAGCTTTTCTTCTCGGTTGGTCAGCAAGGTAGCAGAATTTCTTCTAAAGGGACAAGGATTTTCTTACTTGAGATATGTGACATTTTTAAAGGGGACGCTGTCGATATTATTTATGCCAACAAGTACAACACAACACTTTCCTTTTTCATAAGTAAAATCAATTAGTAATTTTTGTGATTTTTAATCGTTTCTGTAAATAGCGCTGGATAATGACCACCGGTTGTTTTTTTATTACAACAAAAAAAACGCCTCATACTTGTCCTTGTTTTGAAAATTCTAACACCCCACCGTTTGGGTTGAGGACAAAAAGGCAGTAGTTTGGGAATATACTATCGCGACTGCACATGTCCTTTAATTGGTGTAACATGTAACCAAGTGTACGGTTCGTATATTGTAAACAAATATTTTAACTAAGCACAAAGTTCGTGTGGTATTATATAATATAAAATCTCAAATTCAGTCAACTATCATCAAAATCAATGGTTAGTTATTGTTAACAATTTAACGAAGCCAAAGTGCATCACCAACAGCGATTGTATCTTGTTAATTATTACTTAAATTTTATGGTATGTACATTTTTTGTGTTCGTATGTGTATATAGCAAATCTAAATAATTGCATCTTGATAGTTACAGTATAAATAACGCAAGATCTATGAACACAATTTTTAAAACAGCTTTTGGAAAAAAAAAGCTTTTTCGCGTGATTTAAAATGTTTAATAAAAGAATCGTAATTAGAATCACAACTTTGACTCTGTTTATCAATTAATAAAAATTAAGTAAACATAAAAGCACGTTTTTCTGTTCATAATAAACATAAGATATGAAAAGTTCAATGCATACAGTAGTTTTTGTATAGATATTACCACTGCAAATTCATGCCGTTTAGTAGGTATTTGTTTGTTTGTTGCATGCAAGCAGTTTTATATATTTATAATAAGAAAATGTATGTAGTTGTATGTTAGATTGCTACCTCATATGTTTTGATGTGACAAATTCTAAAGAATTATACGTCATTAAAAATTTTCTGTTATTGTTAACTGATAACTAAAAAAACAATCTACTTGGTAAAATTTTTAATCTTCCTCTATCTATTGCACTAACTTTTTAATTCTTCCCTTAGGAGGGGCAAGAAAAACCACTTTATACTACTTATAAGGCAACATTTCGTGCTGCAAGTGAGCACTTTATCAGGCCAACAAATAAGTTACAGTAGCACAATCCAACAGACCACGAATATGAGCAACGACGTTGCAAACTATTTAATAATCACTTAAAAAACTAAACATGAAAATGTCAATTCTTAATAACCTAAAAATAACAAGGGACATGAAACGTTCAACAAACACTGTCAAGTGCCACTGTAACCTATCTGTTGGCCTGATGAGTGCTCACTTGCAGTACGAAACGTTGTCTTATAAATAGTATAAAGTGGTTTGTCTTGCCCCTCCTAAATGAACCGTCATTGACATCTTTTGAGGGCTTATCAGCATAAACGTCGAATTGAATTTGACAAATTTTAAGATTTTGAAGGCCTCTTAATCTCTATTTGAGCAATAAAATATTATACTATAGTCGTTTCTGTGTAATTTGGACGTTTTTCCCCTTGTGCGCTTTTAAAATCATCGTCTCACATAAAATTGTTTTGAGTAAATACGTACTACAAGTTTTAGAAAGCAAACAAGACTATAGTCAATATTATTTTTTTTAAATATTTTTTAAACAATTACATATAGCTATTTATGCACCATGTTGCTCTTTAAGCGTAATCATTCAGTAATAATAGTATACAAACTAAAAATAAACAGTTATCTTAGTTACTATTTAACTAAATCTACAAGGATATCTAGTAGTCTATAACAACAAACAATTTAACGTTTAATCTTTTATTTGCCAAAAATAATTTTACAATCATAATGAACGTGTAAAAACTATAATTAAATATTTTGAGAAAAATGCACAAAAAAAACAAAAAGTTTGTTATCATCTAAATCTAAGCTAAAACATGAAGCAAAATAACATCATTTTTGAGGGCGTAATGAGAAGGCGTAATGAATCCATAACGCTCTCTCATTATCACCGGTTGTAATGGATATGTGTACGCATCTCGTATCCACGGTGAGTAAATTATAAAACAAAGTAAAAAATAAATTTATAAAATCTGAACTAATATTTTGTGAAAATGTATTTGATGATTTTGCACATTAGTTAAAAAAAATCTTAGTATAGTGTAACACAAATTAAAAATTAATTACTCCAAAAACGTTTAATAGCATAACGATTTACTTATCAAAATGCAGATATAGTTTCAAGTTTTATAAGTTTTAGTTTTAATATAATTGTAATTTTTCCATACAAGGTAATGCATTTTATAGCGCTAGTTTTAAATGATTAAGCGTAGTTACACTTTTTCTGTATAAAACTTTATTATAGCCACTAAAAATTTTACTGTTTAAATCATAAAAAGTTCTACCTTTAACTGTAGTAATGTACTTTGTTGCTTTATTTACATGAATTTATGAAAAAATAAGTTTTACCTAATGTTGCGTGTCTATAAAACTGCAACGTAGCCAAAAATAAAAAGTTTTCATTTTATTTCTATATAGTTTATATTGTTTGTTTTATAGAAAATGCTTGCAGTTAAGTTTAATTTACATTATAAAGAATAAAGTATTAGCAGTTACTAAAATTGCTTATTTAGATGTTTCTACTATATTATTTTTAAAAACAATTTGCAATCAACTAAAATTCAAAATCATAAATAACAGTTATTTTAGTTAATACAAAATGTTTATTTATGGTTTTTATTATTTTCTTAATAATTCTGATGTAGTTAAAGAAATCATCTATAAGAAAATGATTAAGCATCTCATCTAGCACTTTTAAACATTATTATTTAAAAATGTTAGATTCTTTGTTATTTTAATTTCTTTATTTTTAAATAATCAAGTGTTCTTAAAATAACAATTATTAGAAACAAAAAACCTAATTTTAAACCAGTAGAACACAGTTTGATAGAAGCATTTCTATGATTAGTTATAGAATAATGTGCACCAACTTGAACACGTCTTGTCCTGTTTTATCTAACTAGTATAATTTTACTAAAATATTATAGTTTTTAATAGTAAAAAAGTTTTTTAACTGAATAATGACATTTGAAATAATTAAAACATTTCTGTTTCTATTATTAGAACTATAAAATTATACAAAATATGGTATTCAACTTTTTTAAAACTAATTTGTTTTAAAAGTTTGTGTAACGTTAAACAACTCACGTTAAGTTATTTAAACTTGTTTTATTTTGTTTGTCGCAACTCAATTTTACATTTTGAACTTTGCACCATCCTACATGATAAGTATTATAAGTAAAGAATAAAGGTGATTTATTTTATAGATTAAGCTTATTATCTACAATAAAATGAAACAAAATTATTTGATGTTAGAATTGATTTAATAATTATGATTAAATTGCACGACGGTATGCGTATAATTATAAATTCGTAGACACCGGTAAATTTTAGGATTTTTATCAAAAGCTGAATAACGTTCAACAACGTGTCAAAATATGAATACAACTAAACTATTAAAAGTTGTTAATACAATAGAAGAACAAAGTAAGCATTGAATGTAAAACTGAATAAGTCGGGTGAAATGACTCAAGCCAACAACAACGTTATCCCTGGTTTGTCGAAAACGGTAAAGTATAGTTGTAAACGTGAACCGAATATAGAAGTTTCTTAATAAAGAAGACGAAATGAACTTTATCATAAAAAACTGGTGTGGTCACCACACGACTTTCCTATAAGAAATTTTTACGTATATTTTATTTTCAAATTAAAGAAAAACATCCAAGTCAAAAGAATACAGAGAATTTAGAAAACTTAGGTTTATAATTTTATTTGCTTAAAAGAAATAATATCAAAAGTACTAAGTATTACACATTAATATATATATACACGTTTGTATTGACTTCCTAGCACGCTATAAGTTTTTTGAAATTTTTCTCCTCGATTTTACTAAGATATAACCGAAATATATTGTAAATTGGGGTTATCTTGTCATATGGACTAACCCCTATATTTGTGCGTTTCGATATTGCTTTCCTCATTAGTAAATCTTTTTTTTTTCTAAAAAAATTGTCGCACGATTCCAACGTAAACTGTTAATGTTAGAAATTTTTTTATTTGAATAAATTGTTAGGAAGAATTATCTCAATAAGAAACTGTAAAAATAATTCAAATAATTGACATACGTACAAAATTATATAAGAAAAACTTTTAAAAATGGCGGACACACCCACTTCCCTTTTTTTTATCAGACAGTCAGCTCCATACGAACTTTCAAGTTATTAGGACTTTTGGTTCGAGGGTTATCGTAGGTACATCGTTACACTGACACCCAATTTTTTTCGTTGAAAATACATTTTTCTGATTTAGCAGACCTTGAAACGTAACATTCTGCAAAAAAAGTTTTGCAAAAAAATTTTGATCGCTATAGTTTCCTTATAGGAAAATAAAAATCAGTGAGGTATTATAATTGACATTTATTTGACCATGTCACCAATAGTTGTCTGTAGCCAAAGAGAATGCCAGGATTGTTACCCAAAAACTGGAAAGAATTTCACATATTCTAAAAAACAAAATTTTAATTGTAAGTTCAAATGGATATTTATAAGAATTATATAAAAGACTTAATTGAAAATTGTGCATATTTTTTAGAACAATTGTGTTATTTACAATACCCATGTTGAAGTATGTTGTTCCTGCAATGTCTTGCGAAACTTCAGGTTGTTTGGGTTCACGAACGACAATACGGCAAAGGCCAAGTTCTACTTTCTTGTTTTGACTCTCAAGAGATTCAGACCAAGCCTGAAAAGTCTAGGTGTTCAACTATGACGCGGTCTAAGCCCAAAGTCGCTTATAGTCGTAAACAAAAGTGGCTTATTAAGCGACAAAACTGACACGACATTTTATCGTCAAACAAAATTTTACTATAGATATAACTAAGCTAAGAATCCTCCGGCACCATAAAAATTTTACGCATCTTCATGCTTTTTGTAGATCTGCCTACATACGAAACCATCTAACCCACTTGAATCCTGGTCGTTTCTTATAACTCACGAGATGTAGGCCACTATTTAGCAGCATACAAATTAAAAAATTACTTAGCTTAGTGTGAATTATGGAGATAAGTACGCATTTGTCGATCATGTAAGCCAAACTGAATTCAAGATTTATTTCAGCCTTATATAGCTTTTAATTGTACTAAAATCTAACCACTAGGATGATTTATTATTTTTGACAAGTAGTGTAACTAGGTCAATTTTATTTCTTCTCACAATAACAAAATTTAAAATTTATGCCATAAGAAAGCAACAGAAGGCCAGAGAAGATCGACTGCCATCCAGATCATGTCTTTATCTGACTCCAAAACAGAGTACATAATGAATCTTTTTGTATAAGGTAAAACAAATGATCCAAATCCTCAAAAGCTATCTATACTTACAAAAGCAGTACTCAATTTAGTAAAACCCATTCCTAATAGTAATCGGAATATTACTAGTGATAATTGATTTACCCCATTGAGCTGGTTAATAAACATAAATAAGCTTACATTTGTTATGTTAGCACAATACCTAAAATAAAAGAAACATTATTCCACAATTTCAACCAAATAAAAATGACAAAGTTGATGAGTGTCAGTCACATTTTTTTACACGAATAATTCTAGAATTAGATCAATCAGAACAATGAACACGTAAGAGAAAGAGCAGTACCCAATTTGTCCAGAGAACTGCGCTCAATAATAACCAAAACTTATAGATTGAAATTACTCATAAAAATCAAACTAGACGAGAAAAGTTATATGTAAGGCGTAAATACTACTTGTGCCCCGAAGGTAAAAATACTAAACATTTCACGTTTTGTTTAAAATGTCATAGAACCATCTGCAAAATACATTCACTACATCAAGTTTCATGTACTTCACCCCACGACAGTAGCTGCGTTAGTGTAAATAGGCGATATACGGGGTAGGCCAATAGTGTGTCAAAGTAAAATATCTTTCTTATACAAAATATAAAAAAGAAATATTTATAAAAGTTGTAGGGTCCTTGAAGTTTTACATTATAAAATTATTTTTAACTATATAGGGTATTCCACAATATCAGGACAACACAAACAAAGAATGAAATGTTTTTGATAAACAAAAATATTTTGGTATGACGTCTAGCACTATTTGAGGTACCCATAAAAGTTTCGAACTTGTACTTGTGTAATACAGGGCGTACTGTATTAAAAGTCAAAGATGAAGATCTTCAAAGATAAAAAGATAGTTATTTAATTTGTTTGTCAGAATTTGCAATTGTTTTCATAGCACACTAGAATATCAACAAATAATCTAATAATAACAGCCTTAGAAAAGTGTCCTTTTGTCAATAAAGTAACATATTTTTCAAATCATTGCCTTTGGAATAGTTATATGCTGTATAATTTCAATAGAGAACTTAATTTTGTACAAGATGTCGAATTCCAAATTATGTCGTTCTATTAAAAAAAAAACTCGAGTTTTGGCTCATTGAAGTTCTGCATCCTTGATCTTTAATACAGAACACCCTATATTACACAGTTAAGTGTTCAAAACTTTTATGGATACCTCAAATAGTGCTAAACTAAAAGCATGTCATTTTTAGAAGTCATAAATTTAGAATAACCAATTTAAAACAGCTTATAATTTTGTAAAGACTAACTTAAGCTACCTGTAACCTTATAGGAATAGACCTCAAGAGTATTACAAAAACGCATTAATATACAAGAAGTTCTATTTAAAAAGATTAAGTTTTTTGTTGCCCTGATAATATGCAGTACTTTGTACAGTTGAAAATAATTTTAAAATACAAAACATAAAGGACCCTACCACTTTTGTAAATATTTTTTATATATTTTGTATAATAGGGAAGGAAAGTCCCAAAAAACATGAAAATTTCAAAGACAGAATTTATTAAACATAATGTTTATGTAGCTGTTTGATCATCATAAAAATAAACTACTTTAATTATCGTTTTTAAATATACAAGAAAGATGATATGAACTAACTTAATAAAATACAATCAAGTACTGATTAATTAAAAAAAAATCATAAGTAATTTGAATCGTACCATACGAAGATCTCATATGTGGACATATAATTTAATCTAACGTAGCCAAAATACGTGACTTCCAAAAAATTTTACTTTTGCGATATATAAAAGTCTATTATGGTTATTTTTTAAAAATACTTTAATATTATACAGGAGATCCTAAAAGTATCCAAGTCGTGTTTTTTTAAATGAAACCCCTTGTATACTATTGCATAGCAAGGTTACCCGTGTAAAAAATTGCTGATAAGCTAACTTTTTCTTTCACGTTGCAGTAGACATTCTTGGAACTTAAAACAAACTGATTAATTGCACCTTTTATTAACACGTTAATTGCAATATGTACCACTAGATACACGTATTTTATCATCTTTCCGGTCATGTATACAAGCGGCGACTAGATTCTACGTATATTTAAATTCATGAATCGTTTGGCCTAGCACAGGAATAACCAACAGAATAACCCGAGGATATTTTGATTTTTGTAATTATTATAAATAATCATTGATGTTACATCAAGTTGTTCATTTATTATAACAAAATAGAATAAGATCAGAATAAATCATTTCAGAAACAAAGTTAATGTATAAACAACACGTTTTACACTACAACAATTTTTTAAATGCGCATATGGCTATTAACGCACCCGTTTGAATGCGATAATGGAGCTAGTATAATTTTGTTTTCAAAGTTGGCAACATAGATATGTCGTACTTGATGTTTTTTGTTAGCGCCAACAAATCGCGAACTTAACCTCGCTAATGAAAAACGATTAGTTTTTTGAAATTTAGTTTAATTTTTATTATCTACCGAACGAATATTATATAATTATATATATATAATTATTGTGTAAGGAAATTGTAGTTTTTACAAAATACCAAACAATCTACAACAAACAACTTAATTTGATTTGCCTTGGAAAGTGCAATTATTACAAACGTTAATATTTACATTGGACCTATCTTGAGCATTTATAATAATACCAGGTAAGTTAGTTTCTACAATATTCTGCAAAAGACTACTGTTTCCTGTAACTGTAGTGTTTTTATTTGTGTCAGAATTTATTGGTAGTTGTGACACACCAGAACATCCAGGCAAGTTGGAATTTGTTGATTGAGACCCAAGCATTTGGGATACTTAAATTCGTTTTCGTAACGAAGCTTCTACATACCCTTCTGCAACAGCCGAAGACTTCCATCCCCCATGACGCTTTATCGTCAACAAATCACAACCACGATTTGCTAAATGTGTTGCACTAGACCTTCTGAAGCAATGCCTAGTGAAAAGTTCGGAATTTGGCAACTTCAGATAGCTTGTAATGTTTTTCGACACTTTCCCCATGGTGTTAATTCCAATCGGGCTATTGATGCATTGACCGTTGCGATAAGTTAAAAAAAAAAACGATTATGCGTTACTTCCTTAGGATGTAAGTTAAAATAGCTTTTAATTAAGTCAATCCACTGTGGATTTGTGATTGCAAATGTTCTAGGAATGTTATTTTTAGTTTTAGGAATATGAATAACGATTGCATCTGATTTGTATTCAATATCTTGAACTAATATGTTGGTCAATTCTTTTCGTCGACAAGCACCGTTGTATCATATTATTAAAATCACCTAAAATAAAGATCATTACAGAAAAAGCTGCAAATGTACATAAAAGCAACACCAACTTTCATTGCCAGGTACGTTCTGTCATCTGCTTCTTGTATAAATTTATTTATTTCTTCTTCTTCTTCTAGTATTTTAGATTTTTTTGGTGCGTAACCTGCAGATGTTCGCTTTAATAGAGCTTGTAATTTATTGTATTTTGATATGTCAACATCTTTGTACATATTTAAACATTTCAACATTGAATAGATGCTCCACAAAGTCGATGGTTTGTATTTTTTTTTGTTGTATATCAAAATACGAAAGCATAACGTTTTCAGATACCACTTTAATTTTGTTGCCGTTGCACCATTCTTGAAATTTATTAAATTCTTTTTCATATTGGGCTCGAGATTTATTAGGAAGCAAATTGCTGACTGCATTTTCAGAAATTTCTCTAATTTCAGGTGGTGTAAAAATCACTCATTTTTATTTAACTTAATAAAATATGAAAACAAAAATTAACAATTTTAAATTTAACTTTCAATTGTCACATTAATGTTACCAACTATCACAAAATTCACTAACGTTTTAAAACTACAATTTTTCATTTAAAAAGGGCATAAAAGACGCAAATTACAAAAAATAGTATAAAAAATTCGTTTCATAAGGCTTATTTTGCATTCGTCCTTTAGAAAACTCGCCGCTTCGCGGCTCGTTTTCTAAACTTGGACTCATGCAAAAAAACATGCCTTATGAAACTTGTTTTTTAATATTCTATTATTGTTTTGCCTTAGAAAAAAAAAATTCATTCGTTAGTCTGCCTCTTTTTAATATAGAAAACAGACTGAAAATCATTGACGGCGCTTCAAGACGAGAGCTAACATTTAAACTAGATTGTCCATATATTGTATAATTTAATGAAACTAGTATAACAAGGCACCACGCCTGCCATTATGGGGCACTGAATTTTTTTATAAGAAATTAAAAAAAAATAGTTTTTCAGTTATCATTCTATTACAACTCAAAATAACCTCATTTTTAAGATAAAAGTTTCATGGCCAACGGGACTCGGAGCATACTACGTTTGGCAGTGACCGTGTTAAGTAATTTATCCTCAATAAAAACATTGTTCCTTGATGGGTAGTATATACTTTAAAACTGTATGCTTTGAAAGTGAAGATTCAATTATTTACCTTTGTCAAATTAGATAGAATTACCTACAATAATAATCTAAAATTTGACAACAAAACTAAGTTGTAAACCAAATTTAAACAAATATGGAAAGCAAATCCTTTAGTTAAATAATAGATGATCTTATCAAAGTTTAAAATTAATTAAAAAAATATTTAGAAATACATAAGTAGGTAAATTTATAGCACTAAAAAATGGCCATAGAGAAAGAACAGTTTTATGAATTTTAGATAAACCGTCAGGTTAAGAAATGTGTAATGATATTAGAAGTTTTTTATGCAATTCTTTTTCGCGTAAAAAGTTTTCATATGAGCTTCAGCATACATTCTGTACAATTGTAATCGGAGTGATTTAAGATTCATTTATCCGCAGCTGCATTATAGAAAGAATTGAATGGTGCAAGTACGAAGGCATCGAAGCGTTACAATTTATAACTGCAACGGAAACGAAGAGTAAAATTGATACTCCGTTACGTTTATCTTTTTCAATGACTTCTATGCTTATATGACTAATGCGATATCAGATGGAATTTCAATAAAATTGATAGAAAATTTAATAAAATGGCCCATAACTATAATAATAATCCACTCCGTTTGAGAATGTAACTTACTATTACCATATTATGCTGTTAAAAAAATTGAAATAAAATCGGGTAGCACAAACGGCCCAGTTACACAAGTAACGACGTATCTTGTAACTATTTAATACACAAGTATAATTTTTAAGTTGCTTGATAACTTTTTTGAATTAAACATTTCAAGCATCGTCGTTGTGTTGGTTTTATCTAGATTATAAATACATGGATTCCACATAATTTTCGGGCAACTTTTTCTAGACGACAACGTTCAAGTGATCACAAATGCAGTTGCAAATGCAAATTAAAAAGAAGTTAATCTTAGAAGACTGCAACATTAACGTTGCGTGATGCTCAGGTTTGAACTCGTTTCGTAAGAGAAATTTTTATTCGTATTCCTATTTTTAACGACATTATTACCTTAAGACAATATTTTTTTCAAGCTTTAAAAATCATTTTTTTTTTAAAGAGATATTTACATATATAACTAATAGCACACCAGGTACATACCAAAAAATAATTCTATAAAAACATAAAATCGTGTTATTGTAACCGATAATTTACAAGAATTTTCTAATTGGAGATAAAAAACTCAATTTTTTTAATAGTTTTTAACAATGCACAACAAAAACTTTGTGTACAGGAACACAGTATTTGGCTCTTTCTTGTTAAAAAAGATATAACACACCTCATATTACATAATTTTTTTAAAATAAAATTTTGTTAACAACTAGTTTTTGAATTCTTACCGATTGCGTTACGAGTTTGCCAAAAATATTAAACTTAGTTTCAAATTTTCTAAAAACATGTTTCGAGATTTTTTTTATAATATAATTAATTGTAGCACGACACAAAATTTCACTTGTACTTGTTTAACACATTTACATAGGCTTAATGTAAATTTTTCAATATCTGTAAATTTAGAAAACACGTCTTAGGATTCGGAAATGTTTATTATCAGTGATCCTAAAATTACAAGTTTTAATTACAACCGTAGTTCCTTTATAATAAATATAATACAATTATTAAATATATGGATTACTTATTAAAAACTTTATGAAACAGTACTATATCATACATGTATATTACTCAAAACTGTTTGTATTTTTTCCGTCACATATATTTTAGTTTGTTTTTGTTATACGGTTATTGACAAAACTTTTGTGTTTAATTTGTTTTCAATTCTATTGAGGATAGTCCACTTGTTATTGAATGACATTTTCTCGGTTTTATTAATTTCGCTTTAAAACATTGAATTTCAGTGTACCCTAAACTTTTTTATTTCTGCTGCAAGCTAATAGATCAATTTTTATTGAATCATTTATACTGGTTACAGAATTTTGTTTTTTCTGGAACGAAAGTTAAAAATGTACTATATACATTTTTTTGTGCTTTCAGAGCGGTGTTCGGTCATCGACATTATTGATTTGAATATTTTTGGTGAGTAAACTATACGTCTTACATTTTAATTTGTTTATCAGTATCAAATTTCTTTAGAAAAATTATAAACAAAACCAATTAACTCAAGTTTTTTATACTGTAAAAGTCTATGCGTGAAAATTTACACGATTAATTACGTTACAATATTCTTTCAAAGATAAAAATTTATTTTGTTAGAATACAATTTCGGTTATATTTTAAGTATTATTCATATTCATATTTTATCTTAAATTATAACTGTTATAATAATTATTTGAGTAAAAACAATTAGTTTAAAAATTTAATACAAAATAAGAATTTGTATCCGGCATATATCTATCTAAGTGTGAAAATTTTATTGTTATTGTTTATAATAAATAAGTTTTTATATAATTGTATACGGTATTTCCTTTATTTAAAAATGTCTACCTTGATATAATTAACACACTAGTGCGGTAATAAAGGTTATTATGACATTTTATAGAGTACAAACTATAGTCATTATATAACATTTCTAGATAATAGTTTAAACAACAAGTTTTATAAGGCCATTAAAGCTTTATGAATAAGTTATTTTTTAGAATTGGTGCCTTTTTTGATTAATTTCAAACCAAAATTTAAAAAAATAAAATCTAGGGAATTTTGACATTGCTTGTCAATTAATTAAAATTAAGTCAATATTACCAATCTTGTAAAAAAGTTACACCTATAATATTAAAGCGCGCAAAAATTTCTATTAAAGTACGCAAATGACGTCATTTAGGTGCTTTAATAGCATCTATTAAAGACGCAAATTCGAAAAAATAATGTAACAATTATTATATTGTTTTTAACTGTCATAAATTTTAATTTTTTGCTGTTGTAAACAGTTTTTGCGCATTTGTCAACATAAACGTCAAACCATGTTTCGAGATTATGAGACTTTGGAAGGCTCGTAGTCTCTGTTCGAGCAATAAAATGTTGTATTCAACTCGTTCCTGGTTAAATTGAGCGTTTTTTCCACGAGTGGGCATTTTAAACCTAAGTGAAACAAAAGCTTTAAAAATCCACAAAGAGACAGGGTGCATAGGAATTCCGTAAATAAATAAATATGGTGTAAAAAATATTATACCAAATTTGAATAAAATCTAATTAATTGCAAATTAAATAATATAATTTTTTTCTTTTGTAAATTGAAGTTAAAGTTACTATAATTATAAATCTTTTATCGTTGAATACTTGGTATATGGTAAATGGTAATGGTATAATTTTATAGGTTATAGTGTTTTTCGTTCAAAGGTAGCTATTTTTTCAGTTGTGTTACATATTTATATAAAAGGATTTTGTACGTTGCACACAGGCAAATATACAAAAAATTGTGGTCAAAATACCAAAATAAAAAGTTTACACTTTCTTAGATCAATGAAGTGTACCTGGTTCTAGTATTGTGTAGGTACAAAACCTACACCACCCTTTTAATTAGGGATTAACTGTTTCGACAATACACCAGTCTAAAGTTTGCGTGACATAAGCTTTTACGTAATACATAATTTTATTGAAAATCAAAATCTTTTATGAGTAAGGACAAACAGCAGGTGTAGTTAGGTAAACACCATGCCGTTATAAAACTTCCTTATAACTAAATTTACAACCAAAAAAAACTGTAGCAAATATTTACAATGTCTTAAAAAAACCTTAAAAATTAAGTGATTTAAAGATTAAAATTATTTTATCAAAATAAAAGTAACAAAAAAAATATATCATCTCCAAACTAATTATAAACTTTGTTTAAGTTTAAGTTAAGTTACGCTACTCAAATGTTATTTTGGTCAGAAGGAAAATTAGATGATGCTACTGTATTGAAAGACGTTGCATTTTCCATTCTCACGCGTGCCACAAAGTACAGAGAAGCTTTTGGTAAAACCAGTGTTATAACGCATTCCGATAAAGCTTTGTCAATATTTATTGAAGCAAAACTTACAAAGTTTCAATACAATATCATTCGAGATGCAGCAAAGCTTACTTGATCATACTTTTGTGCGTTTATTTCAAACTATAGAAGACGTTATTGATGCATTACCTTATGAAGAATTAAGTAACTTTCATCTGATACCAAAATGGGGTTGCGATGGAAGTTCAGGCATGAGCGAATACAAACAGAAATTTTCAGATTCTACTATTTCTGACAACATTTATTTGACTTCTCTCGTTCCTTTACAGTTAATATCTGGTGATCCTAATTCTGTAAAAAAATGATATTGTGGCAAAACCCTCGTCCATCGTCACTAAGATTTTGTAGGCCAATTCGATTACAGTTTGTCCACGAAACAACAGATAATACAATAAACGAGAGTAAATATATTGAAGACCACATAAAATCATTACTCCAACAATGTTTGTTTTTAAGAACAAGAATAATATATTAGTGCAACATATGCTGTTGTTTACGATGATAGATGGAAATGTTTGCAATGCAGTAACCGAAACTTTGTCGACACAAAGGTATTACTTATGTGGACTTACTTACCTCTCCTGGCTATCAACAAAAAAATTCAGGATAAATCAAAACTACGATTTGGATTATCATCCTTGCATGGATGGATACGTTTTTTTGAGTGTTTACTTCATTTGTAGTATAAATTAGTGATTGACCAGTGGCAGGTTCGCGGAGATAAAAACAAAGAAAAAGTTGAAAAAAATCATACAGGAACAATTTAGGTGTCCAATGGGTTTATTAGTCGACAAACGGAAACTAGGATATAGAAGCACAAATGATGGGAATAACCGCTCGTCGGCTTTTTGATAATCCTGTAACGTCATCAACTAAAGACGACGAGGAAATTCGGCGTTTTGGAGTAATCTTGTTTACCATTTCAAGTTGATATTCAGTAAAAATAGAATTATTTAGAAATTACTGTATTGATACAGCTAAGCAGTTTGTCCGATTATATCCATGGTATAATATGCCAACTACAGTAGGTACTTAAAGCGTTAATCTATAGTACGGAGATTATAGCTTCAGCAATCCTGCCAATTGGACAACTAGGAAAGGAAGCCCAGGAATCCCTAAATAAACATATTGAGAAGTACAGAGAAGGTTTTGCCAGAAACTTTTCGGGACAGCAAAATATGGAAGATGTTTTTCACGATTCCAGTATCTTCAGATCCATACATTACAAGTATAAAAAAATTAAGCAACAAAAATTTCAAAAAATATTCTTTTAAATTCATACAATTATTAGAGGAACGTCAAGTAGAAGTCTCCGATCCAGACGTTCAAACAAGTTATTCTGAATAAATCTGATTTAATTAAATAATCGTATATATTTTATTATAGTTTTATGTTAAAATAAAACTTTATGTAAAATTTTTGGTTACTTTCATAAATAAATCTGCATCAATAAGAAATATTTATAAACGTTCGTTATATATTTATTATTAACACGTTAATCGCCATGTCAGTCATATGTGTCTGACGCTAAGAAGCTCTACATGAGGCACATATATGTCTGACGTACCCGATTTGGTAGAAAGCCACGTCAATCACAGATGTCCGACGCAAACGATACATTTGCATTATGTTTCGAAAGCTTGGCCTATCAGGAACAAAACCTGAAATTTTTTTGGCTTGCTACAAATAATAAAATGAAATAAACATAGTTATATAATGGTATATTGTTTCAGTTGAAAAAATACATTTTAATAATTTTTATTTTGATATCATTAATTATATTCATTTATTATGCTGTCCAAAACATTCTATGCAAAAAAAGGGCTGTTGTTCGCAGTCTGAGCAGTACGTTGAAACTTTTTTCCTTTTTTTCTTGCTGCATCTCGACTATCTGCTTCTTTTATTTGAGCGTAACATCCAGTGCACATTCTTCTTATTTTTTTTTCAGCAGTATACATTATTTTTAGCGTATGAGTTGAAATTTTTGGGTTTTTACTTTTGTCTGAGCTTAAGCTAAGCATTTCAGTGACCACATTTTCCCGAAATTGTCTAATTCCTATGTTGCTCTTATTATTGATTTTATATATTATATAAGCATTTACTACTGATATTCCAAGAACATATTCTATTGCTAACTTCCGGTACCATTTTATTCCTTTTCTTAGAGTAGTTGCATAGGAACTCATTTGATCAGAAATATCTATCCCTGCTTTACCTTTATTATATTCACAAATTGGGAATGGTTTTTGTTTATTTTTATGTCGACTTGTGCTAGCAGAATTTGTGTTTATATCCACCATTTCAGGAGCATGTTTTGTTGTCAGTACTCTAATATATCGGGTATCTAGCCAGTTAAGTACTACAATACCATTCTTATCTTCTCTCGCTATCATTTCTCCTTTCTTCAAATTTGCATTCATAACTTCCTTTGGCATAAACTTCTTATTTGCTCTTACAGTGCCCACAACATGCGTCTTCTGACGAAGAAAGTTCAATGGTAGCGGGTAGCTGGTATAGAAATTGTCTACGTACAATGTTCTACCTTCATTTAGAAGCCCCTGTGAAAGATCCTCACATACTTTTGCTGCTAAACCGTTATTTTTATCATAAATCTCAGATTTTCCAGAATAGATTTTGCTTGCCCACGTATATCCTTCTGAAGTACATAACTTAAAAAGTTTAATTCCATACTTATGCGCCTTATTAGGTATATATTGGCGGAAAACAAGCCTGCCTCTCTAAGGAACAAGAGTTTCATCAATTACATAATTTTCACCAGGAACAAACACTTTTTTGTACTTAGCTTCAAGTAAATCTAACAGCGGTTTAATTTTTGCCAATCTGTCACCAGGAATAGCATTTTCATTATTTGAAAAATGTAAGAGGCGTAATAATATTTCAAATCTGTTTCGAGACATGATGCTTGGGGCTATGCTATTTTTGTAAATATCTTTGTTCGACCAATAAGAAGTTATATTTTCCATTCGCACTAATCCCATCCACATAAAAAGGCCGAAAAATTTTCTTATTTCTTCAGAGTTAGTTGGATGCCATTTATTTAGACGATTGTGTCGAGATGTTCGAGTACGCTGAATTGTTTGTTCAGCATATATGTTAGTTTCAGTAACAATGAGATTTATAACCTCTTCATCAAAAAATAACATAAATGTATCAAAAACAGAAATATTTTTTGGCAAATCTAATTGTAAACCAGATTTTCCTTGAAATCAAAACATTTATGTCTACCTTCATAAGCATTCCATTGAACATCACTAAACTCATAAAATTCACACTCGAGTATTTCGTTATTTTCAATATTTTCTGTAGTTTCTTATGACTCTAAATCTTAAAGAAATTGTTGAAGATTTTCTTCATCTGCATTCAACGAAGGACTATAATTTGGATCATTTATTGAATCATCTGAACTATAGTCTTCGTGCTCTTCATCAGATATGTTTACATTTTCAGCAATCTCTTTCAATTCACTTTCACTTAGAAACTTTCGTTTTGCCATTATTTGTAGATATTTACAAATTATTATAAATATTATTTATATTTATATTAGTTTATTTTATTTATAAAGAAATAGTCACAGTAACAAGGTGTTATTCGGTAAATGCTACACGTACCACTGATTCCTACACAATGCGTTCAACGCTGTGTTCAAAACAACAGGTTAATACTTGTTGTATCTTGTTTGGATGCGTCAGACATATAAGACTGACACGGCTTGTCGAGAAAAAAAAGTTTTAATATAGGGCCATGTCAGTCATATATGTGTGACATAAAAAATAGTGTTTTTCCGGGAATTTTGGCAAAAAATTTTTTTTTCTGTGATACATTAAGTTTCCTTGATACATTTTTAACTAAATTATCTAATAAAGTTACCATGGCCCATGTGAAAATTTTTCTGATATTATCGTGGCGATTAACGTATTAATATTATGCATAATTATACAGGGTGCGGCATTACTGTGTCGAAGTACGATTCGTCAGTTATTATAGAAAATATCAAAAAAAGTTATTTACAACATCTAGAGACAACTTAATACTACACATTTTAATTTTTTTTGTTTATACAAAGTGTTACGTATTACCAAACAATTTTTTTAAAAATTATATTACTTTAAAAACTGAATATACACTATGTACTTGTAAAATATCAGAAAATAAAGGTTTTACCTATACGAAATGCTTTAGGAAAATGAAAGACCATAAATTGTAAATTCCGTTTTTAAAATACAATACAGGGTGATTTGTTTAAAAAAATTGAGAAAATTATGTGCTCGAGATTTGGCTTACCCAATATTTAATTGTTGCACAAATAAAGAAATAGCGCTTTCTCGTAACATTGTACTAATATCAAAAAATTATGTTTGCAAAAAAATTAATGTGAAGCTGTTTGGCCTAGGGTATACAGGATTACAGGATAGAATTGATTTTCGTATACAATTGACCGTAAATTTTAAAATACCCTACATAACATAATTAAATTTTATATTAGAAGCAAGGAAAAGATGAGCTTAATCTAAATTTGAAAAAAATATATATGGCGAGTCATTTAAAAAGAAATATGTTTGGTTTTGTAACACCTTGTATAAACAAACATTATTTTAAAATTGTAGTTTTAAGTTGACTGTAACTTTTGTAATTAACTTTGATATTTTCTATAATAACCGATATACCGTACTTCGACACAGTAATGCCGAACCCTGTATATAAAAATAATATACATCTGAATAAACATACGAGTTCTATCTGACAGATTTTCATAATAAACACTTAAAAATGTCTATTTGGAAACGTAATATGTGTTTTGGCCACGATTTTCTGAAATTTCGCCTGTGTGCGTTGCAAGAAAATATGTGTATTTGTATATTGTTTTATTTAGTAAAAATAATATATTATAAACAAAAATTGAATTGAACTAAAATGTTGATTATTTTGTTAAAATAAATTTAAAAAAAAAACAACTCAAATAAAATTTTTTTGTTTTGTTTATCTCAACTGCGTATTTATTTAACGGCACATAAAATAAAAACAAGTAGGTAAAACAAATTCTTTACAATACTACATTTTTTTAAATCGCATTTTTATTATTGGCACTCATTCCAATGTGGTTTGCGTTATTCAATAATTTTAGGTTTTTAACTTGAATGCTTTTACTAAAAAAACAAAAATTTCTGTTTTTCTATTTTTATATTCAATTTGTTAATGTCTCTTATTCTTATTCTCGTTTTCTATTTAGTCGCTGAATTTATATTGTAGTTTATCTAATATTTTGTGCTATAAATGTAAACAATGATTTTTGTAAAATAAAAATTTCAATGACTGCTGCAAGAGAACAAGCAATAGAACCATTCTTAATATTTGGACAAATATCTTGATTGATACGTCTATGTTCATCCTTGTAGTTTTCATTTAAACCGCACTCTAGACATAACGTAACCTCATAACGGGGGCAGGAATTGCAAACTTATTTTAAATGTAACTTGATTAATGTTTTTTTAATGTTTCTAATAACAATAACGTGCTTTTAAATAACAGAAAACATTATGTTTAGGTTTTTAATCGTTTTTTTTTTAGAATTTCTGAATGTAAAAATATGCGTCAAATGTTTCATTTTATAACAAAATAAGATGTTCGTTTCCCGCTAGAACAGAAAGTACTAAAAAATTGAAAATGTTATCAATCTATTTTTTAATTTTTTGCTTACATAGGTATTGTATGTTCGTACCAGATTTTCTAAAATAAGATGACAACAAAATTAAAATTAGGTAAATCATAGGTATTTCTACAGTGGTCGTAAAAATAATTGCAGTATATTGGGACGGGTGATTATAAAAATGATTTTATTTTCTTAGATTTTTAAAAGTCTAAAGAAAACGCAAATAAAAGGTTAATACATTTTATTTCTGAAATATACGGGATTTAGGACAAAATTTTGTGAGGTTTTACAGTGAGCTGTTTTGTTTGTTTAAATTTAATCTGACTTTTCACTTCCCAATTTAGATGCCCATAGATTTTTATTTTTATCAAATGATTTTTTATAACTAGTTTATGTTCTTTACAGCCCTCCAACAGCAAAGAAAAATGTAAAATATCAAATAAATATGATTTAATTTTTTTAATCAGATATAATCAACTTTATAATTGACAAAAATTGAAAAAAAAAATCTGTAGATGTCTACAGAACCAAATCACAACGTGGTTTTAATGCCATTACCAATGTATGAAAAAATGAATATTAATTAACAGTAAAAGAATAATAAAATACTCAAATAAGTTATTTATTTATTAATGCTGATAGGTAAGATACCTATACAGACACATTAAATGCAAGAAGCTTCAACCTCATAGCTATCAACGCCTATAGTAATGAAAGTGCTACGTGGCAACATCGCTACAACCTAATATCATAATTACGCAGTGATCGTCACGTTATTACGCCGTAAGACTGGTCATCTTCCAGTGAATACTACAATCAACGTGATAACTTTATATCATTGTAAAATAGACTTCAAAATGATTCCAAAAACGTTTTAATATACACGATGTTCTATTTAAAAAAAATGTAGATTGGATTATATTGATATTATGGAATACCCGGTGTAGTTCAAGATATATAATGTAAAACTTTTATAAATATTTTTTTTAATATTTTGCATAACAAGAGAGATATTTTACTTTGATATACTATTGGCCCACCCTGTATATAATACTTATGTGAAAAACTATTTCTGATACTAATTTACGATACCTATCATTTTTTAAACGTATGTATAATTTAACTCTGCTGACGGTCGTAATAAGATGTTTTATTTATTTTTCTATTTATAACTGTTGCTCTTTTATTGACAAAATCTTAAAGGTTGTATCCTAAATTAATTTTTATAGCTGCGTGCTAAATAAAAAATTACCGATTAACCTTTCTGTAGGCAAAAAAAAACAATCGTGAAAATATAAGATTTTTTTATATAACTTTATTTTTTTTTTATAAAGTAAACTTAATAATACTTTATTGTTTTATTCTACTAAATATTAAGTCCCTACAATAAACGGTTTGAATTCTTGTTGTTTATGTAAGATGAAAATTAAAAGTTTTTTTTAGATGTGTTTATTCATTTTTAATTGTTAGTAATTCAGATGATAGTAAAAATGCACTTCACAAAAAATTAAAAATATATTTTTGATTCGAGACAGGTAAGAGATGAATCATTTTTAATTTTAATAGAAGACAAAACTTTCTTTTGTAAATTTTTAGTAATATGTAAAGGATAACCATTAATATTAGCTAGATAATAAATAATATTTATTTCTTTGTTAAAACTATCATAATCAAGAGGAAAAGTATATAAACGGTTAAAGAAAAATCTAAAAGCTGCTAATTTGTATGAGAGTGGATAGAATGAAGTGGTAGGTTTACGATAAATACCAATTTTTTAGATTGTTTGATAAACGATGTTTTTTACAAAGCCCCACATAAAGTAATCTAACTTTCTGGTGATCTTGGTAGCCACGGTATCCCGCTTCCACGTCCAAACCATTTGTTAGGGAAGTGTTGGTCTAAATACTCCCGTACCCTGTGACATTGAAGTGTGCTGAAGCACCATCGTGTTGAAACCAAATATTTTGATAAATGTTCAAAGGAATGTCGTCCAGATAATTTTGAAAAGTAGTTTGTAAAAAATTGAGATTGTTTTGATTTGTCTGGTTCTGCGAATTACTTTTGTTGTCCTTCCCAACGCGAACGTAACACCGGTTGGTCAGAAGGAAGCCCTTAATATTTACTACTCACTGCGATTATTAAAGACCAAAAGATTTGTTGGTTTAAATGGTTTAATGTACACAAAGACACATACATATATACATTTATACATTGGTTACGTAAGACCTTATTTGACCGCTGTCTTAACATCTCTACCTATTTTTCTTAAAATACTAAATTTTACAAACTTGTAGAAAAGTGGGGGTTCTAAGTACCAACTTAAGGGTAAAATAGCATAAATGACGCACCAGAGGTAAATGTCCATTTAATTTTTTTTTTTCAAAAAAATGTGGACCAACTAATTATCAACTAGTCTAATTAAATTCTGATTTTCCAAAATTTATTGTTTCTGCTTCCTGATCCATAACCCAGAGACAGAAGCTTACTCGTATCTTTGTGTCATGTTCATCCAATTGTAGAAAAAAATTATGCTATGGATGAAACTGATTTCTTATCAAAATTTTTTGGAAAAATTGTTTTTCGGACACATGTGCGTTTTCAAAAAAGGCTTCCAATATAAAATGTTCATTTTCATTGTACGTTACTTTTTTCAAACGATGTCTCATAGATAAAAGAGAATAAAATAGATGTCCAACTCAATGACTTTAGAAGTTGACAGCAAAAGCGCCACCAAACAACCAGGGGAAAAGCTTTTTTAAAAGCGCGCAAAATTTAAATTCTGTAATATAGGAGTATATTTTTAAAAATAATTAAAATTAATGTTAAGTTTAAAAACAATAATAAAAACGACAGTTCAAAAAGTTTTAATGTTTTAAATTACAAATTACAATAAGTTTAAGATATATAAGTACTTAAATAAAGGAAACTCTCAACCTCCAACAGCACAATACGAACCGACCATTATTATACGCTTAAAAAAACGGTAATCACAGTAGAAAATACTTCACGGTGAACACTAAACGCAATGAAAACGTCAAGCTGTCAAAATGATAACGAAAAACAAAACATATTTGAATTTTTTTCGGTGATTCAAGCGCCACCTAACGGTGAGGTTCGAGTTGAACATCTATTCTATTCTCTTTTATCTATGCGATATCTTTTATTTAATCTTACACAACCAATTTGTTAAAATATTTCCTTCAGTCGTTGAAAAACTCGAGCATTTGGGCGTTTCCCTGTATTTGGAAACTTTTCAAAATAAATGCGAGATGTAAGCAAACAATTTCCTCTACATTCTTCCAAGGTGTATACCATCTGAACATATTCATCTTTTGTAAAAGACATAATAAAAAGTAGAAATAACACAATATGCAAATACTTAAATTGACACGACAGGGAACGTTATTGTTTTATTTTCATGGCAATATAACATAAATATCAAAACCTACTGTGCAAATTTAGCTGCAATTATTTTAGAAAATTGTAAATAATACAAAAAACTATTCGTAATAGACCCATAAATACCTTAATAAATTCGAAAGAGAATCAATTGCTATATGCGATTCTATAAACGTAAATACTCTATTCCATTAAAGAAACTAATTTATCTGCAATTTAAATTTTAAATATCGCGCCTTTTGTAACTGAAAGGTTTAGACTGAGAGCTTTCTTATCCACAGCAAAATAATAATAATGTTTGTGTTCACCAATTCGCCAAAAACTGTATATCTCTATGTTGTTTAATTGAGAATTTACAGACGATTTCTTAAAGTGTTACAAGTCCCACATTCTTGAAAGAATACCTAATAACTCTCAAACCATTCACCTAACACCTTATGCATACTTAATGAACTGGTCCTTAAATTTAGTAAAAAATACAAATCTGCCATAATATATAGGGTGTCCTATTAAAAAAAAAAACAAAGTCAATTAAGTTCTGGGGTATATGAGTCACAAAATTTATTAAAACATTTTAACATTAACATTTATTTTTTGTCAAAAAATAATAATAAGTCTTTATTAGTTAATACTAAGGATAAAATTAATATTTTAGATAAACGCGGTGTTTATAAATTAGAATGTGGTGACTGCAACGCATTCTATATAGGACAAATAGGTCGCAATGATTGTATTAGATTTGCTGAACATCTGTCTTGTATTAAAAATAATGACTTTTTGTTTAAATAACCATTTGCTAATCATATATTAAATTTTTATCATTTACTTAATTCTAAAAAAGATTTTGCAATTTTACATGTTTGCAATAAAGGTTTGAAACATTTTTTTAGAAATAAAAGAAGTAATAAAAATTACAATTTAAATCGTGATTTATCTCTTAATGAAGTTCTTAACTTTAATAATAACTTACTTTTTCTAAATTAGTTTTTGGTTGATTGTTTCCATTATATTATTTTGTTGTAACCTAGGACATTTCTATTAGTACACTAATTTTATGATTTTTTTAATTTGCAATTGTCAAACTTTAAATATTTAATTTGATTAGTAAATTTTGGTAAATTTTATTTTTCAGATTTTTATAATTATTTTTGATTTTCAAAGTTTACTATTTGAATTTTGATTTTTCAATTTTAATGTAGTGAACTCATTTCGATTTTATCAATATTTGTTATATAGTATATGCCTGACTATGACTAAAAGTCAAAACATGTAATAGCGTTTATTAAAATAAAAAATCGAGTGAGTGGGAAGGTTTTAAGATTTTTAAAAATAAAATAATATAATACAAACCCATTTAGTTTTTATAAAGAATTAATAGAAAACATAAATTCTACTTATGTATATTCGTTTTACATTTATACTTAATTTTCTGTGTTCGTTCATAACACTTTTATGGGACACGTGTTTATACAACAAAATTTATATTTTGATATCTAAGATACTGCAGTCGAATTTAATCCGTCGCGTCGCTTTTAATTGGGGGGAATTACTTTTTAAGGATCCAATCTCTGTTTCGACAAAACTAGCGTATACGTTGTATTTAATATCAATTCTAATTCTATGTTATCCTGTGGATATTTGTGCTTGAAATTTATTTCTGTTTCAACTGAGCATGATTCATAAACCTTCCTCGACTAAACTTAGACAAGGAAACATCACAGTAAATAATTTAACAGGTTTGCTTTATTTGTTGCCTTTAGTCCAGCCTAAAATCACGCCGTTTTTGTAGTAAGCAATAGAAAACTGTAAACAACAAATATATTAACATTTTGATAGAAAATTGAATTGATAAGTAATAATAACTTTTCATTATAGGGGTATTAATTGTGCTGTATACTATTGTTTAACGTTAATTTCTTTGTACCAAATACATTGTTATGATGTGTTGCCTATGTATTTGACCTTTTTCTTTGTTGCTGCTATTGTGTTTTATTTCGCAAAATCGTTCTATAACCGTATTAACGGATATGGGCCCTTAGAAATTGACTATTTCGGTTGTTTCTCTCCATACCGACTGTACGAAATTTTAAACAATTTTCCAAATCTCTTGCATATTTAGGTATAGAAATGTTTTGTAGATTAAACAGTGGAGTCTTATAGAAGTGTTTAATAGTAGAAACAAAATCATCCATAAATCAAATCTTATTTGATGTTGTAAATCAATATTGGTACTTGAATGGATTTTCTCATACTCTGATAACATAAAATTAATTTCAACAAATTTTATTTGAAAACGTTCAAAAACGAGTTAGTTTTGATATTAATAGAAATTGTTTTTGTATTAACTTGTTAGTTACATATACCTTTGAGATACGATGTAAATTGACTTCTAAGCAAAACGGCGAACCAAGTTTGATGTAACTTATTAAATTGCAATTGCAATTAATTTTTTTTATTATTAAAAAACTTTTTAATAGTTATTACACATTTTAAATATTTTTGAAAATGTAACATTAATATGTATTTGTTGATAGTTATTTATTTGGCATTAGCATGCTTATTTGTAAAACCTTGTGGTTATAAGTGGAACTAGAAGTCCTTTGAAAAAACTTGATTAACTTGTTTTTTAATACAATTTTTTATTTTTAACTAAAATTTTATTAGAATCAGTGTAATATAAATATTTTAAATTTTTCTAAACTACAAAAAATATTAATTCATAGCAATTTACTTAAGTTTCTTATAATTTGTTATGCAATAGATACACAAAAATTTGCATGTTTATACAAGCTGTTCAGTTGAAATCAAAGGTTTCTTGTTTAACTTGAATTAGAGGTTGTATAATAATAGCATCAAAGGTATGTATAGCAGTTACCAAAATAATGTCACAAAGAAACATTGTTGCATTGAACAGATCAGTGTAATAATCATGCAAATTTGAAACGTGGCTATATTGTTACATAAGTAAATTTGTTACGGTAATAGACGCATTTGTTATACTTGAGAAGGCTTACATTTGCAAAATCTTATAAACGTCACATATGTAGGTAACTACTCGTAAAACTATAAAAAAATAATTACTTTTTTTTTGTTAGTGTAAAAAAATTTTGTTAAACGTGGAATTATTTCTGATTATTAATAATCACCAGAAAATATAATTTATAATTATATAAGATTTCAATTATATTTTTTATCATAATTTATTATTGATTTTATTATGGAAATATGGTAACCTTATCTTTTTCAAACGGAATACCCCATATATTTTTAGATTTTTAAAATTTTAAGTTTAATTCTAGGAATTTTTTGTACGAATCATTTTTTTATGAAATGCATCATTTTTGAGTTATAAGCAATTAATTCAAACTACTGAAGTTCAAATTAAGGATAAGTTTGTTGACTAATATAATACTAAGAAAAAATGTTAACGCAGCGTCAGCACTGGAATTTAAATTGCAAATACCATCCAACATTGCAAGTCTATAATAACACTGGTCAACAGGTATTTTATGGTTTTATACATGTACCGTATCTATTTTTTATTCTAATTTCAAAAATATTTTCAAAAATTCCTCATCACGCCAGGTTTAAAGGTGTATTTAATTATTTATTTATTATAACACCATTTACTAGACCTATATTTTGACGTAAACAAGATTAGCATCTGACAGATAGTCACTTTTGCTGCACTAAGGCCTTTTTTGGGGTTTCTAGCAAAAATAAAGATAACATTATCTATATTAACTTGTTTTTTACGACTAATTCAATTCCTTATTCAGAAACCTTCCCAGTACTATGCCAGGTTTCAGAATTGTCCGATTCCGACAAAGAATGTTTACCACCTTATTAAGATACGCCTCATTTAAGTTAAATAACCTAATTCAAGATCATTTTTTATTATAGACACAGACCTTTCATATATAGGACACATCTAGCCTTCCGTTCATGTTTCCCATTCAGTTCACATGAAGCAATCATATGTGTGGCAAGCTAATGCTCAACGGTTTGCAAAATTAATTATTGTATCAAATTAATCGCCGATTCAACAACCTGAAATCACCCCCTTTAAAATTAGAATCATTCACACGTTCACTCATCGACGTAGTAAGTATTGCCATTTTATGTTAACGCTTATGTGTAGGTTGATCCCGGAAACGACGCAAAAAAGTATGAAGTTTCTCCAAGCGGGAAGAATTGAAACCCGATCCGAGAACACTTATTATTTCTTTTAAATACATTGTTTAGTTTATGTTGTATATGAAACTATAAATTAGTTACGATAATGTCCATTATGAATATTGCATTTATTATATTATACTTCAAACGTGCAATTCTTTCTCTACGACAGCTACTCGAGGTTATTTAGCCGCATTCTTTGGCACCCAAGGACGGCTTACAAACAAACAATCTAGACTCAAGCCTACTCTACGACGAAGTGAGCTAGTCCAGATAGGGTCCACGTCAACAAGAAGCTTGTAACAAAATACAACAAGTATCCTGGATAAAATCCATTATATAACTCGTAAATGGTACATCAGTGCTGATCTTCAAGTAGTTGCAATTCTACGTCTACAACTGAGATTCACAAAGTATTCTTGTTCTTATACTTTCATTTTACCCTTAAAGAAGGAGAGGCAAATGACCACAACTTGGTTGTGGTTTATTTATTATTTATTAATTTATTTAATTTTAATTGTGGGACAACTTTTCTTAGACTTGTTTTTATGTACGTGTTTCATCTAAATAGGTTAACTATAGTTTATATGTATAGACTATATAATACTTACTTACGGCTATGTAAATATCGAATGTACTTTTGTTGAAAATTAGGGGTTGAAGGTAAACACAGAAAAGTAGCAGTACATGGTTATAGGAGGAAAGAGACAAAATATTGACCTAAAAACTCGAAACATAAAAAATGAGACATAATAAAGAAAACAGGTAAGAGAAAAATATGGCGAAAAGATTGCAATCAATTCTGTGAAATAAAAAGTTAACTAAAGAAAAAAAAAATTTTTTAAACTATAATAAAACCAGTTATGTCTTATGGGTTATTGGAGAAAGTGACCGAAGAATGTTGAACATTCTAGACAGATAAGCATAGGTCAGTTTCTTTCAAATTAAATCGATAAGATTTTGTCGGTTTAAAATAAATAAGTGATTAATACGTGTGAAGAAAAATATATAAAGTGCCGCTGCAAGTAAAACATAAATACGTCGCGTACGTATTGTTAACATAAACAAGTATCAGTTTTAGATAACATTAAAAAGTGCAAACTAGTGATAGCAATACATAAATTAGTGTAAGTGTTATTCTTAAATATCGTTAGATTTAATTAGTTACGTGTAGTTATAATCGTGTAAACATTTAGTTATAAATAAATTAGTTTTAAAATTCGTTACATTATTAACACACTTTTGCACCGATATTGTAAAAGATTGTCGTTAATTTTGTGAATTTAGTCTACTTGTTAAGAAATGGACGAGATTGTGGGTTACTCAAATGTTGACATTCTGAATAGGTTTTTCATTCATGGTGAATGTGGAAAACTATTGAATAGAAAATTTAATGCAAGATATCTTCATCTACCCGCAAATAAGGAACAACAAATTTAGAAAATTTGAAACGCGTTTTGTGGAAATAGGGAGTATGAGAACCTGTAAAACTCTTTAAAACCGATTACTGATAACAAAAATAACCGAATAAAGACGTGGCGTTATTTTCAATCCTCGGTATTTAATAGCAGCAGTTTCTACATATTTAGGTATATCGGTGATGTCAATCTAAAGAATTTTGAAACTACATAGATTTCATCCATACTCCAACTAATGAAACTAAAATTAGCCGAAAAGGCATGGCAAATTAAAGAAACGGCCATTATTGGGTAGAGAAGATCCTTAAGTGTTATGACAGAATAAATTTGAAATACAATTTAGTTTTAATGTGTTCTATGCTATTAAAACAAAAATTATTGTTATTACAAAAATTTACGATGCAAATTTAAATCAGCAATAATATTTGGAAATTCTGATAGGAGTAGTGTCAGATTTGTTGAGAACCAACAGAGGCACTTCTGTTTCAACTAGATAGGGCACCCACGCGTTCAACTAGAGAGGTTTATTACCAGCTGTCGTGTATATTTAAGGATCGATGGGTTGGTCTTAATGGTCTATGGAAGTGACCTCTTAAATTCCTGGGTTTATCCCAAATCGATTTTTTTTAGATATCTCAAGGACAAAGTGTACATCGCACCACCTGTAATCAGGACGACCATGTACAAACACCTTTTGTGGAAGTAGATCCAGATACTGTTTTTAGCACATCTAGAAGTCATATTAAAAATTTGAGTTAATGTAGCTAAATGTTTTATTGAGCGTGTTGAAATGCAGGGTTTTTAGCGCCGAATGCGTGTGCATACTTACTTAAAATTTGGTATTCGCTAATTTCATTTGTCGTATTTGCTTTAGCAAATAAATATAAATTGTCATTTGGAACAAAATTTGGTCGGTTTCTAACCATGCACTTAACATGTTCTTAAACATCGGTACCGAATAAAACCGGGACACCTCTGCCTCTTTTCCGTTTAATGACCACACATTTTAGATTGTGTAATAAAACTCGCTCTAATGGTGTAACAATACGTTCAAATTCTTCATATTTCCCTTTATTGTTACCACAATTTAAATAAGTGTGCAACAACATTCTTTGCAGTTCTCCAGGACGGCGTTTATTTAACGAATTACTCTATAATATATGGTCTCAACCAAAATATTATACGCAGCTATATCTTTGATGTTATTCGTAAGTATCGTGACAACTTTCTCGGCAGACTGCAGAAGATATTCCTTAACATTTGAAGATCACTGGCTAAAAGAACAATTGTTATTTTGTTCCATTTATTTAAATTTAAATAATTGGCAGCTTGGCTTGAAATTTTATATTTCCCGTTTGCTGTAAACAAATGAATCATTGTTCTAAGTTTTGCTTCTGTTTTTGCAGCTGGAACGGATTCGTATTGTTGATTTCACGATGTTAATGCAATATCGCAACATTGAAAGAATTAACTATATTCATTGCAAGGGAAGGTGCGCCAAAAACTTCTTTTTCTAAATCGTCTCTAGTTACTGTCTATGTAGCTAGAACAAAAAAATCAAAATACTTGGTTTGCAATGCTTCAAAAAAAGATTTTATCCATGGTTCCAATTTTTTAATTTCTATAAAAATGTTTGATAACTCTCTCATTTTACGAGATGTGACAAAACCAAAATGTATATCTCTGTGGGTTCTGAAATATCGTGCGCTAAACAAACAGATTAATTTATCAGATTTAGCTTCTAACGAAATTTTGTCTGCGCGCATACGAGGAAATACTTCACGTTTCAATCTTTCATCGACTCGAACGTTGCGTATTAAAATAGACTGTCCATCACTTTGAGCAGTTTTTGTTCTTTTTTCGCAACTTTCTGTGTCTATAAAGTAACTTTGAAGAAAAAAAACCTAAACAATTATCGCACGGTAATACAGAAGTATTTGGAATCTGACCTTGTCGTACTCTTCTAGGACAACCATTTGCTGTTTTCAGAAAGTTTCCTTTGTTTCTTATTTGAGCTAGTAGTCGTCTTCTTTCTAAACTTTTTGGCGGCCTGGAGCGAAATTTAAGTACATCAAGTTCTGTAGATTGGTTATTAACAAGACATCTTGCAAAATTTAAAACATCCGTTTCGCAATAACAAACGTTTTTCAATTTTTTTTAACGTTTTAACAGAACTTGATGTATCATTTTTTTCAACTTCAAGGGATTTGAATTTCTTTATATCATCCTTGTTAACATTTTTTTGAATACTTTTAGCATCAGTTGACTCACAGGTTTGACTAATTTCAAAGTTTTTGACTTTTTATCATTTTTTGTTTTATCTTTAAAAGTACTACTGCTGGTCTCGTTATTTTAGTTAAAACTGTTTTGTATATCTTTAATTACTTTGCTTGAATATACAGTACTATCTGACTCAGAAGATGAATCCTAAATTTGAAACAAATAAAAAAATAAAAAAGATATTTAATATAGAAACAAACCTCTGTACCAGGTACATAAGAATCATTGCCAGAATCAGAAAATGGATCACGAGGAGAATCACTAGGGGGATCACTAGAAGGAGATAACTGCAAAGATATACTATTTAAAAAAGTTACTTTAAATTAATTAATTACAACATAACTAAGAATTAAATATTGAGACATATATATTTACCAACATAACTTTCAGAGCTTTGTAACGTAACATTTAAGTAGGTGTAAATTAATTACTACTAATGTATTTTATTTTTTTAGAAACGTTTTTTTTATATAAATAATTTAAAAAATGTAAACAATACATTTTAAATAATCTACTTATCTTATTACTTATTGTAACAGCTAAAAATCAATCAAGTGAAAAATAACACAGGAGACAATGGTCTATTGCAAAACCAATTTTTTGTTTTTGACTGATTCCAAAACTGAATTTCTTTTGAAACCTAATATAAAACTATAATTAATTTTTTTATTCAAAACCATTGTAAAATAATATTATTATATGTACTTAAAACTACATAATCTGGTCTAGACAAGTTACATTTGCAAAACTACGATCGAATATGAGATTATAATAGGTTGTTTTCAGTAATATAAGACCGTATTTAATAAAATCATTAAATTAATTTGTTCCATGTATAATAAAGTAAAGCCCGATGAAGCAGATGAGTTAGCCTGCGAAACGTAGTGCCAAATCAAAAATGATCCAAAAAAATAATTGTTAGTACTACCAGCTATAAGTAATAAAAAAACCTCCTAAATAATTAATATTTTATTAAAACCCTAGTAAATATTTAATTTTCGTGTTCAAGATAAATACTTCATCAGGCTCGCTTCTCTGAATCATAAATAAGATATAATTGAACATTTAATTAGCAACTACTGATTTTCGGTGACATATCGTGCACTTTGAGGAACGAATAACGTTATACGTCAGATATTACCAGTATTAAATAATAGAATCTTAAAATCTAAACTCTAATCTCTTGTTTTAACCATTACTTATTAAGCTTTATCAAACTTATTACTAAACATAGTTAACAGGAAAAACTATTTTGGAAAACAAAATAGAATTTGTAGTGCTGTAGAAATATTTAAAGAGAAAATTATTGTGAATCAAAAAAATCATAATATAATCACAAAAACTTACTTAAAACTATGTCATAAATAACTAATTAGAACATGAAATTAATTTCTTTTTGCAAGTAAATATTTAAAAAAAATCAATGTTCAATTACAAACGCATTAAGGTTTTAAATAGATTTATGCAAAAATAATCTGCTTTGTTACTAAACCAACGAAAATAATGTTATAGCCTTTACAAAAAAAAAAATTTTTCTTTCATATTACTACAAATTGTGTTAGAAAAAGTAATAAGTTTGTAATTTGTATACATTTTACTTTATCGTTTTACTTTTTTATGTATTATGCAGAATTTTTAATAAAGATATTTACATATTAAAATTTTTTTCGGTTAAAAAAATGTATTATTTACATTCCATTGAAACACCGCATAAGTATCAATTTGTAGCGTTCAGTTTGTTATCGGTGGTTGTAACAATCGTGTTGCGTATACAATAAATCCAGTTCTTACTTTAAATGTACATCAGAAAAAAAATGTAATTTGGATTTCTTAAAAATATAATAAGATGAACACTTTTACGTATAGATTATTTATTTGACAGTTTATTTTATATATTATAACTAAATAGCTGAAGTTGTGGCAGTAAAAATCTTCAAAAATTGCGCCATAAATTGCATATAAAATTTTTAAAAATTGCATTAAAAACTAGGAAATTTGCAGTATAAAAGATAATAAAATTAAATCAGTTAGTGTATGTGTTTTGTACTCGTATAGATTATTTTCCCAGCATTTACATCACTTTCACTGTTAGTGCTATACGTTTTAATTTACGTATTTACTTGCAATTGATGCAGTTAAGGGGAATCTACAGTACTGACATTATCACGTACTTTTTGTAAACAAAAAGGCGTCTACATTTGCACATTAAATATAGGTTATTATACATCAAATTATAGGTATTTTTAATAGCTAGTCCGCTATTATATTTAAAACACTGTTATCCTTTTTATATCTACAAAAATAATGAAAAACGCAGAAAACATACATCTCATTTTTTAAAACAAAATCCTAAATTCATTTTAAAATTTATCACTTTGAAACTTACACAAAACTTAGAGAGGAGTATAAAAAAGACCGCTATCATATGAAAATGCATAAAAATTATTAATTTTATTTAAAAAATGTGATTTACTGTAACAACGAATAACTCGTGTTTTAAGATGCAATTGTAAGTGAAAATCATTTTCTAGTATAATGACGTGTGCTACTAATAACACGTAGGTAATTCCAATAAAAATTTTATTAATAAGTGTCTCTAATTACTTAATAAATTTAATAAAGTACTTCACTATTTTAATGTTAGATGTCGCAACTAGTAATTCCTGTTTTAGTATGAATTTTACTTTACGTATACGCGCTCACTACAAAACTATTTGTTATAGATGTCGAATTGCCTAAAGGTAGATATGTATTATCAATCTTTCACAATTATTTTTTCCAGGTAGGTAAGCAGGTATTCATGTATTTTTAAGTGTGAAACTGTGAAATATAGAGAAAATAACCACTCGAAAATGTGATGATACAAGGATTTATTAATAATTAATTTGTAACAAAAACATATAATTCTAAATTAGTATTATCAAATTGAGTTTTATAAAGATATTAACAATTAATACGTTTTTTTTAAATAATAATCACGCAACGGCAAATTTCTTGTTCTTCGAGAATCCAATATTTCAGGAAGTAGAGCATTCATATAGAAATCTTCTAGTTTCGGTAATAATTTTTGAATGCATTCTTGGTTTTTTGTAATATTTTCTACATTAATACCTTTAGGAGTATATATTACGAAATAACATGAATCTTTATTTGTTATGTGCATTTGCCCTTGAATTTGCAACATATATTTATGATTTTCTTTTAACTTTAATAAACTATTTTCTAACGTACAAAAATGAATTTTTTTTAAATTTAACACCTTCTGGAGTTAAGTTTTTGCAACTTGCAAAACATTTAACTCCAATTATTGCACTTTCGTTTTTTGATATCCTATCCGGGGTAGCTGCTAAAAATGGTGCATCTTTACATATGCACAAGGCAATTTCTTTTGTTTTAATACTAAGTGTTTTTTCGAAAAATTCAATAGCTTTATTTTCGTTATTTTCTTGGCGATATCTAGTATGAACATTTCCCGAAAATATTGAATACAACATTTCTTCAACTGCTTTTAAAGTAGACGTTTTTTCTTTCATAGAGAATATTCTTCCAAAATTCGATGCTGGAGAGGTATTTTTCTTTTTCTTATTCAAAGCTCCGAAAAGGATTGATCTCTAATGTTGCGTTCCACTTCAGCAATGTCAACACTATATAAGTTCTCCAAAAACGTATTTTTTAAATTTTCGTAACTATTACGTTCCATGTCACGATTATCGTCTATGTTTAAACCATAATTGAAATCTGGACCTGCGCAGCGTATACGTTTTTTTTATACACTGGAAAAATAAAAAAACGCACAGTACAAAACTTTATTACAGTTAAAATGTTCTTACCAGAAATTCTTTTCTTTGTTTGAATTTTACGCTTCATAGCTTTTTTACAATAATCTTCAGTATAATGACCAGGAACGTTACCGATCTGACGCTGAATAAGTTTATGGTAATTTGCAGGGTTATTAAAAGAAACAGCAGCTGCATGACATCTAATTTCGTAAGATCCTTTTTGTGAAAAATTGATCCTTTTTGCGCCTACAAATTTTGCAACTAACGAATTATAACACTCAGCAGTATTTGTGTTAAGATTATGTAGCAAACTCCAGGCGTTGTTAGCAATTCTTTGAGTACTACGCATAATTTCGTCATATATTCCACATTTTTTAAATTTGGGTATATTATTTATCTGTACAAAATAAATTAATTTTGTTCAACGTTTAGATATAGTACATACCTCCCCATTTTCGAGTTTTGTTTTTTGTTTTTCGGATGAACAGTAATATTCCTGACAATTAGTGTGATCTCCAAATACGTGGTGTGGTGTATTTAAGATATCTTCTTTTAAATGTCCTACTTTAGATGTAACAGTTTTATCATTTGGTATCCAATGTTTTATTGCACTGAGAACAGATATTCTAATTTTCTCAATATTTGTATCTAACAATTTTCTACTGTCAATATTTAAAGATGTGTTTGACTTTATATCGCTTAATTTTGTTATATAATTCCTAATCAAATGGTTTTTACATTCAATTTTTTCAATGTGAAATGCAGGACCATATGGTGAAGCAGTGATTATCTTTTTATAAACATTACTGTCTCCGTCTCCAACTAATCGACCATATATCAATCCATACATCGATAAAGAGTTTTTAAAAGCTTCTACAATTATATCGGATTCCATTAATGTTGAATTTTGATTCCAGTTTTTATAACAAATATGCTGATGTGGATCTTCTTTCATAAATTCGTACTTAGCACAAATCACACAATATTTATTTCTAACACCAAGAAATATAATTTTCTTGGTTTTTGCTCCGATAACACAAGCCTAAATATTGTTACATGCCAAAATTAACACAAAATTACTGCCTGAAATGTAGTAACATAAACGGGGGTGCCACTAGCTCAATGGAGAAGGGGGTGGGTTGTAATTAAAAATTCCGTGAAAAATTGGAAACGCGATCGTCGTCAAATTGAACTAGAACGGTAAAATAGTCAAAAATCGGTAAGGGCGCCAATCAAGGATTTATAAGGGTAGCTTTCGAACCCCTGATTATCCGAAGCTCATCTAGTTGGTTACAACCCCAGAACTTACCTTGAGTTGTAACTAATCTGAAATACACTTAAAAACAAAAATTTACGTATGCGGCGGCTAAATGAATAAAAGCTCTTTACATTTAACAATTTAACATTTATTGATTGAATATTTAAAACAAGAAAACAAAAAAAAATAACAAGTACTAATTGATATCAAATAAATTTGAATAAAAGAAATGGGTAAATGAAATAATCATAAGTAAGTAAAACAAACAAAAACAAACAATCTAAGCACTAGAATTTTAAAATATATATATAAACAGAAAATACCACTATAAAAGCGTTAATTCTACTTTCTTTCACAACTAACTTTCAAGGCCTTGACCGCATATTTATAACAAACAATTCAGATAACTAAAAACAATACAGGTTATAAAATATATGTCCGCACTTTAATTCGAACTAAACAAAATATAGTTTATAAGTCGTTACATTATCATATATTCGGAATACGATTTACTTTTCAAACGCACCAAAACAAAGTTAACTTACTTTAATTTCACGCAAACACTTTAAGTGTTCATTAAAATAATTAAACTTGACGTTAGTCGTAATTCAATTGGCTCAAAATCAAAGCTTTTACTGCATTTTAATCGCGGGTCACTACACGATAATAACCAAAATCGATAAATACCTTTTTACTTAATTGGAGATACCAGATAAGCTGCGGATCCAGTGGTTTTCAAAAGCTACAACCTCAGATGGACTTCGGCTGCTCCCCAAAAGTATCGTAATTGGAAATGGGCTCGATGGGATCCCCAAATAATAGAACACCAACGGAAGATTTATCTCACATTCTAATTTTATAACCGCACACCGGCGAAATTAGGATTTTACCACATACCACCTCAACATTAAATCCCACAAACGTAACAGTTTATGTTTTAGAAATCATGAATTTTATACAAGCCGTACTATACGAAATTTGAAGAAAATTAACATTTTTTTCTCCACCACACTTAATTTTCACGATTTCTGATTAACTTCCGCGGTTCTACATAACGTCAGAGGGTAAATTATCCTACTCCTCCACTACATCTCACGGTTACCGGTATTTGTCATTGCGACCAACGATCGAATGCTCATTGACCCCCAAAAAACCAAACTTTTCAAAGACTTCGTATCCCCTACTTAACTAATTGCATGTGCGCAGTAAAATCGTGGTAAAAGAACGAACATTAAACAAACGAAAAAAACAAGGATGAAAATTATAATTAGTCGCGTGCATCTTGGCACGTAGACCTTGACAATATTTCTCACCAAAAATGCTGAGACTCGCGTTTTTGCAGGTGGCTTATGATAGTGCTTAATCAAAAATAGAACTCAGCCTAAACAAGAAAAATGGATCAACTTACATTCACAAAGGAAGTCGTAAATTATATTGAATTGTTATTTTACGAAGATAACTAAGTAAAGTACTAAATCAAAAACAAAACTACGGATCTTTATGCATTCAAAAGAAAATATCAATAATGATTGAAAACAACTTGAAATACCAATAAACTTAAACCACACAAATAACGGGCAAAACGTTCTTGATGCTAATACTAAATTAATCAATCGAAACAAAAAAAAAACTTACGGGGTCTTTTACAAAGAAAATCAAACGCAGGTAACAATATATTGATTTAATTTTGTATATTGATTCTGCCATACTCAATACGTACCACTCCAGATAATGAATTGTAATTTTTTCTGTAAGATCTTTTGCTCCAGGCCCCATCTACAATAACTGTGATAATTGGCGTACCATTTTCATCAACACAATCTTCATCTTTAGCTATTCTAGCTTCTTCGTCCGCGGCTTCTTTAAAACTGTTCCATGAAATTTCTTGAATATGTTTAGATACATCTTGAAAATATTTGCAAAATGTACTATTTGACATACACGGTAAATCTATCGAAGAAAAGAATTCGTTCATTTGGCAGTATCCAACACCAATTGACATTGCCCCTAATACACTCAACTTATTTATATTACATTGTAAATTTGGTTTTTCTGTAGAAATTGATTCAACGACACCACATACTTTACATTTCATCAAAATAATACTTTGAAAACCTATTCTTTTTTCTTTTATAAAAGTTAAATTTTTAAATGTGCAGTCAAAGCCAGGATGTGAAATAGATTGTATTCTGTCAAAAAAATAAGATATATCTATTATTCTTCTACCATGCAGTTGTATTTCATTTTCATTTAAAGGGTTTGAACAGTCCTCTTCTATCAACAGTTCTTCGTTACTCAAATGATCGACGTTTAAAATACGTTTGACTTTAGGATTTAGATTCTCTACACGCTTATCTTCTACAGAAAGATTAATTTCACTGTCCAGATTCTTCGCGTCGTTCAAATCATGTTTTCTATTCAAATAGTAAAACATAAATATATTAGATTTTAACAAAAAGAACGAAATGATCTTTACCTAGAATTCCAAATCTTCTTCTTTATTAGACCTCTACTTTTTGTGGGAACTGAAAGTTTTATTGTCTTTACGCTTTTTTTTCCATTTCGCTAAGAAGTTACAACAATAAGAATAATTTAAACAGAATCGAAATTACAACGAATCGGTAAAATCTTATTACCCTTATATACATATAAATGTGTATTTTATAAATTTTTGCAAACCTCTCAAATTGTATTTTAATTACATTTAAATTAACAAGGCATACAGTATTTTAATATGCAGTTATACTATTTATCGAAAGTAGTTAAAATAGTTTTAAAAAATATAAATATAAAGAATAAATCCTGTTTGGCAAAAAAATTACACTGCAGCGATAAACACCTTCAAAGTATTAATAACGGACATTTCGTACAATAGCATAACTATCCTTTCGAGGCCTTGTATTGTCATGACTAAAATACTCGATTTATTGCCGTCTTTGTTTTTATGTTATCTTTATCGGTTACAAGAAGTAGTGTAAGTTGCATACGTTTAGGCAAAACGTAAAAATTGAAGGCTACATACCGAAATTGTTTTCCAACACTAGAATCCCCTTAACTGTAGCATCTTAATTAGTGCAAAACGTCTCAAAACTATTAAAAACTTTAAAGAACTGAAATCAATAAAGATGTTGGTAAATAACAATATTTCATTCGTAAGTTACGATATGGTAACAAGCATTAAAAGCATAACTAACTTTAAGATCCGGTAATTATATTATCACCGTTCGTTTGAATGAGGTAGACAATGTTGGATTTAATAAAACACTACAATTCTGGACTTCCATTGTCTTTATTTATTTCTTAAAAATAAATAAATATACACTACGTTTTGATTGCTAGAATATCCGCAGTCAAAATGTAGTGTATAGTGCATATTTATTTATTTTGAAAAAATAACTGCAATGGAAGTCCAGAATTGTGCTCTTTATTATCGTTGCTACCAAGAAACTCGGGGAAAACTTAAAGTTGAAATACGTCTAAATGTAAAATTTACTTGTAGTTTAATTTTTTTTATTAAATTGCAAGAAAATTTGCATTATTGTTGAAAGTTGCTGATAAATTGCAATAACACCAAAAATCGCAAAAAATTGCAAATGCCACAACTTCCGCTCTTTCATTATAACAAATTGATTCATTAACGTACTTTTCTTGATAGCTTTAATTGTAGAAAGACGTATTTGTTTTAAGTCACATTTTAAAATTAATATGTGTTTAATTTAAAAATAATTTTTTTTTATTACTTATCTATCTATCAAATATAAAGAAATTTCATACAAAACATTATTGTTTTATTACATAACCAAAATAAACGGTAAAAACGAGAAAAAACTGTGTTGTACATATTCATGTCAATCTAATACTACTAAAAGGTGATCTTAAATTTTAATAAACAGTAATGACTGTATTTATTGGTTTGGAACATAAAACTTTTATAATGGGTATTTAGATGAATGTTGAGAAACAGGTAGGTTTATTGTAAATTACTTAAAAGCTTGGATATTTTTAGAATACCCACTTTACCGATTTTTCAACATAATGGAAAACCAATACAAAATAGATTTACTTTTAATAAACAATTAAAAAAAACCGTATAAAATTAATTATTCAAAGTGTAGTAGATTTTTAAATTAAAAAAACAATCTTAGTTGTAATAATAAAACACAGTACGCGTTTTAATGTACTGTGTAAACCTAAGATTATTATAACTTTTTTTGTTTAGTAGACTGTAAAATAGCAATAGATATTTAACTTTAATAGTTTGATTTGACTTTTAGTACAATTGCTTTTAAAATTGAATAGGTTACTTTTAAATATTTTATTGTACAATATAATTAATTGTAAACTGTGGCGAATTTGGTTTTTGCTATAAAATATTTTAGAAGTGTTAAAGAACAGCAACGTTTATTAAAAAACAAATCAAAGTTGCATTGTCATCGTATTCATAGTAATTGCATTACAAACACCTTCAGCCTTACTAATAATACCGGAATAAGATTTATTCCGAGAATAACCTTGGAATAACGAATATCATTACTAATAAACTTAGAATAAGTCATATGTCATTTATTATTTCTACAACGACCCTAGTTTAGACTTGAAAATAAATAAAAATCTGACTTTAATTTATCGGTTAAAAATTAAAATGCCATTTATTATTTAATATTCGTGCAATACAAGAAGCAGAGAAATTAGAATTAATTGATATAGATCGACTGTTGCGTGAAAGGAAAACGTTTAGAACAAGAATAGATCCAAATATTTATACAGATCTAGAATTGTGTTTAGAACGCTTATTAGAAGATCGGTTAACTATAAGTAACAGAGGTGGTGGTATTTCGTGCCAAATGCAACTATTGATAGCTTTACGATATTGGGGACGCAGTCTAGTAAGTATTCCGTTGTTTATTAGATGGTTTTAGAACATCATTGCCTAATACAAAAATGTATATTGTAGCTTTAGGAGTATTACACAACATTTGTATTGATTTGAAAGAATTAGATTTTATTAATGAAGATGCACCTAACGACGAAATACCTAAAGAACTTATCAATCTAGAGTTAAATCATCGTGGACCTGTAGCTCGAGCAATTTTTATTGAAGATTATTATTAAACTTTTAAGTTATAAACTATACAATTCTACTTACAGTAACATTACAAATTTTGTTTTTTAATACTTCCTGCAACACATTTTCTTGCAGTTTTAAATTTTTCATGATTCGGTTATGTAATTGACTAAAACAATTTATTCTAAAGTCGTGCTCAATTTCCTGCTCCTTATTTTCCTTCTCTGTACAAATGTTCATGTGTTTCAACGATTCCTCCTTAACCAAAAACTCATTTTTTTGTGATTTTTTTTTGAGAATAAGTAACATTATCAAAATCGTTCTGTAATAAACTGTTAAAATTATTATTGGATAAGTAAGAAACCATTGTCAAAAATTAACCACTGTGGTATGTTCCGTATTCGAAAAAATCGGATCATCCTGATCTATCGGATATTCTATAATACTTTGTTCTTTATGATTTGCATTCTAAAATTATTATTTCAAATAGTTGCATTACATTATTTTACGTTAAAATTAACATCAATACTATTGGCATATTCCATGTTAGAAGAGTTGTTAGGTTCATTATTAAAATAATTGTCCGAGTCATGCATATTACTATCTACATGTAAATTATCTGGGACCATCTCCGCTACTTCAATTACATCGGCAGTGGGTTGGTTGGTAGTTTAGGTCCACCAACTGTCTTCCTCACTTCGTTTTTATAATACTCAATAAACTTTTTACAAATAATTTTCATGGTGCTTCTTTGATTTTATAATTGAGACAAATCTTTGTCTTACATTAATTGAATTGAATCTAATGATACACAAACAAGTATACAGATATCTGTATAAAACAGTTACCGTTTGGATATTTCCACCAAATTTGTGCTTTTTTTTATTAGTGTTGTCGATAAATTTTTGTCTTCTATAATTGAAATATAGTCTTTTAAGACATCTTTTAATAGTTTCAAAAATTTCAGTAATTTATGTGTTGCAAAATAAAGTATTTAAAATAATTACTTTTTCTTCAATTTCCCAATTAGTATTTCGCTCTCTTTTTTTCAGAACTGCTGGATTCATTCGTTTTTAATTAAACGCACAAAATACAATGTAACTGTAAATAATATGAAAAACGTGGTTTTCGCCTGCGTAAACAATTTTTAATTATAATTCAGATTTACTAAACCAATAATAATCTTTGACACTAATGACAAATATATGACATTAGTAAATATTTAGTTTTATAATCGGTTGCGAGGTGACAACCAAAATGCAACGTTGCTTTCTAGTAAATTTGATGTACACAGGGCGTAACTGATATAACGCAAAATCTCTTAATGGGGGATAACTGTAATGATTTAGAGTATATTTCTATTATATACATATGGTTTCTTTCTGATAGTTTTTGAGAAAATCCAATGCTAATTTTTAAATACGTCCCTGACTGAACCTGAATACAAGTAGCGTGTGGCACAGGTCAAGATAATTTAATAGTAAACAGCACATACCAACCGTATATGAAAGTGCTAATGGTTGTTTTGCTAACGGTACAGGTTTTATTGCACTCACACAAAATAAGTTGTTATCATATCCTTGTTTGTTTAATTTTTTTGCAATTTTTTATTTTATTTTATTAGTTTTCTTTAATTAACTAATTTTAGTCAGATTGTAGGGTGGTAGATGAGTTTTCGCTATTTTAAATTGATAGAGTAAGAGCTTTCGCTTTATAGATTAGTAATTGATTTTATTTTTTTTTCTATTGACGGATAGGTAGTTTTGTAGTTATTTAGTATTTAGTTTTTTTAGTCAAGTAGGTACTATTTCGTGTTATTTAATCAACTGCATAATTAATATACATAACTGGTGATGTATCACACAACTCTAAACTAAACTCTAAACCAATATCTTATAGAAAAATAATACCTGGCGTAGACAATGTAATTTTAATAACGAATGTCATTTGCATTATTGCATTTTACGTTAAATAAAAAATACTGCAGATTATGATTTTAATTTAATACTGAATGTTTTTTGCAACGTCATCAAACGATAAAGAACTTGTTAGTACAAATAGCCTTGACACTGAACTATGTTCTATTTAATTATCATAAAACGAAACAGGTCCGTACTTAATAAGTTATTTTAATGAAAATTTCATGAAAGAAATTTGAAATGTTAGATCACATGTTCATAAAGCAAATGTGTTCAAAATCATCCTACTCCCTATTAACAGATTAGGCGTTATATTAGTTATAGCCTGTATAGAGAATATGTATAAAAACGCTACACCACTTTTATTAGTACAAACAGTATTCTAACGATATACTAAGAATAAGTATTCTTGTTATAAGTATAGAATTGTAACACGCTGAAAATTTAAGATGAAAAATTGAACTATACTGGCGCCATCTATACTTGGTTGGTACATATGCTATATTCTGATCTGTTAGCAGTCATTTGAATATTTGTGTTCCCGCCGTATTTTTGAGGCAAAAAAGGGCCTAATCTAACGCGATTTCCTTTTGAATTGGGGAAGGGAAGTAATTTTATTTTTTGCAAGCGGCCGTAATTGATTCAGTTGTGATTAAATTTTAATCATACTTTGTACCCAAATTAAAGTTTTGCTCCAGTCTGATTCAAATAAGGCATGAAATAACCGCGCCCAAAATTGCATCTGCTTAAATACACAATACAAGCGATAAGTAACCTTCAATTCTTCTAATAATGTATGTAAATAACCTTATGATTATTAGATTAAGATTTGTTATTATAATTATGTGAGCTAGCCCATCAGCTAAAGTTGGTGTATTATTTTATTATGAAAGTAGATAAAGTTTGCCATAAGCTAGATGTTGATGAATGCAAATTTTACCCCTTTCCGAGTGTTGTTTTTAACCTCCTACCAGTACAAAATTTAACGGAAAACTGGCATTTAAAGATATCCGGATTTCAAGCATATGCTGCGGCGCTGACGGCCGATAACCTTACTAACCATTACGGTATCAATCCTTACGCGACTACGAGTGAAAAATCTATTTGACAGTCAGATATCTACTAAAACGTACTTTACGTTGTTACAATTTTAATTAATGAGTATTGTATCTTAATAATGATTTTATTGATAATTTTTTACTGTATCAATTAACCAATAAAAAAATTGATTTTATTGCATTTTTTAAAATTCAACCAATCATCAACGGATTACAGCGATAATACCACGGGTGTGGTGTTATCGGGCAAAACAGACATGATATATTCAAATGTCAAATTAAATGTCAGATAGTAAATCAATTCATAATAATCATAAAAAGGGTTTTCTGATATTTTTAACAAGAAAATTAACAAAATTCTTTTAGAAAATACACCAAAAAACACAATTAATTTGTATTAATTAATTAAACAACATGAAAAGTAGTAAAAAATTATCTTACCGAATACCCCTCGAGCATTGATAAATACTCAAAATTTTGTCGTAGAGAATGTTTCAAGCGTGTTTCTTTGAGGTAATATCACTCGGCCTTCGGCCTCGTGTTATTACCAAGAAACACGCTTTCAACAATCTCTATGACAAAATTATCTCGGTATTATCAATGCTCTAGGGGTATTATAGCTAAAAATATTTCGTTAAGTATAAGTTACACATGTCGGAATCAACGGACTCCACTCCACTAATTTTTTCATACTAGTATGTACGATAGTTTTTACCATAATTTTTTATTACATTTAAGTGTATGTTAAAATTAATACTTACAATAAATTACAGTGGCTTGAAGAATTGTACACTTTAATGCACGAAACTTAATCTTATAAAAAGCTTGAGTGTATTTATGTCCCCCTAAGTGGAAGTCTTTAAAAAACGTTTAACTATATAGCAACGAGGAGGATAAGTAGTATTATAAGTTTAGCAAAAGAAGCGGTGGCTGCAGAAGAAACTGTAGCAAATAAATTTTTATAAACTATCGGAAGTGATCAAAAATGTAAAAACTAGTACTCTAATATTTTTTTTTATTACGGAAGTAATTTTATTCATTTCGTACAGCTTTAGCTATATTAGTTACTGAAAAAATAAAAAAATAACTCTGCGTAAAGTTATTTTTGGAATTGATGTCTGTAACGTGGTGCAATGTGATTTGTAATTTTTCTTTATACCGAGTGGTGCACGTAAAAAGTGATCATAGGGATTTAGCATGTAAAATTAGTTTGATCTGTTCATTACGGCAAAAACTGTAGAGAGACAAGTTGTTCAAAATTAAAAGCTGCATACAAAACTGTTATTTAATTTGTTATTAAGCTTTTGGTTTAGCCGCAAATAAATTTCAAAATTTTTGTGAAATTGTAGGAATGTTTCTTTTGTATGTCAAATGTTGAAAAAATATCCTCTCAATTTTTTTGCAAAACGTTAACTATCAATGTCTATTCGAATGAAGAACGAGTTTTTATTATAAAATATTACTATGCTGGAAATAGTTACAGAAGAATACTTGATTTATTTTCTATAAAATATGAAAATAAACCAATACCACAGATTATAATGTTGTAACGAATGAAACTTTTACTTTCTTTAAGGTGTCATTTATGCAACGTATAACATAATAATAAATAATAATAATAATAATAATAATAATAATAATAATAATAATAATAATAATAATAATAATAATAATAATTAATAATGCACCGTGCTAGCTCTATGATTTTATTAAATATAAACAACACACAAATATTAGAGCGATGAGTCTTATTTCTAATTATGTTCAGGACGGGGTATTCTACTCGTACACTAATATTACAATTCTAATTTGAAAAATAAATTGGACGCCACAATATTTTTTATATTAAATTTATAACGGGTAAATATTGAAACCAAAAACGAACATATAAACAAATCTTAAAACTAACACTTAATTAGGTTAATTAGGTACATACTTGTATTTGAAGGTTAATTACTTGTTGCTGTTCGTAGCTTCAGCGCATGGGCGTGATCATCACGTGACTTAAATGAATTACGCAATACTTGGAAATCTTCCGGAATTTACTTTCTATTGTTTTCGTATAATTTGATTTATCTTATCACCTTGGATCGATGATCATTAACCATAACTTCATAAAACGTATTAGGAGAACGTACGTATCAGAAATTTTCCATAATCGTATCGTACATAAATCGTAAATTCGTATTCAAAAACGTAACGTAAAACCATCAAAATTGTACGTATCCAAACAAATCAAATCGAACGTATCAACCAGAGTATATCGTACGTACAAAAAAAGAAACTAAAACGCAAAATCAAAGTTGTATCACCACGTGTACAGAACAAAGAAATCACTTACCCCTTTCAGATTACGGGTTTCTTTAATTAAACAAAGGCGAATATAAAACGGACGAAAGCGAAAATACAGCGACAAAAGCGGATAATTTTCAATGCATACTACAAAAGCAGATTTCCACAGTTCAAATTTAACATGAGGAAATTTTCTGCACGTTATGCAGGAACGTCCGCGTCCTTTGAAAGTTCAACGAAAGATGGGTTAAGACAATATGGCTACGAATCACGCATGAGTAATGTGCATCAGCGATTTGCGCACGCAGGGACTCCACAAATGTTAAATTAAGCCAGAAGTATTCAATCGAAAAAATGTAAACGTTACAATGTACAGATGTACTACTCTTTTGATCTTATTTGAAACGCCGCCGTGACCTTGGACGTTTAAACGAGTTATATGCAACGTTGCCAGGCTTAATTTTTTTGTCCCACGCAATATTATCTTTTACTTTTACTTAAGAATACATTGTTAAGGCTTTTGTCAATGTTTTGGGTAGATACTTATGTAATTTTTCTTTATTATATTATTGTTAGAATAATAAATATTCATTTGCCAAAAGCGTAAACTTTTTACTCCAATATTGAAAGAATTTTATAAGTAAAAGTGAAGTAACAACAAAGAGAAATGAAGGTACTTAGATTTTTTCATATTTTGGCAATCGAAAAAATTTGACTCCACGGCCCCGAGATTTGTGAAAAGTGTTCTTATAATTTTTATAAATACAATAAACTCCACCAGTCTTTTCGTCACTCATATTAATTAACTACTATTATTTAAACACGCTAAAGAATATACAATAAAAATAAACACTAAAAGTTCCAAAGCATTAATGATTGTTTAAAAAAGAGTCAACCCAAAACAACGCCATAAAAACATTAAAACAAAATGCAGATTGTTTTCGCACAGCTGTTCGGGAACGCATGCGCTTTGCTTGCGGTCCCTTTAAATCAGTTATGTCTTGCATCTTTATTGTATATTCATTTCTCCGTCTTACTGACACATCTGTCCGTAGGACATTATAATCTGTGCCAATACCAAGTATAGCAACAGTTTTAAAACTGTTTAAAAAATTTGAGAGTACAGCTAATGTATCTGTGAATATCAGAATACGTCATAACGAAGAGAATGAACAAATGGTACTGGCTATGATAAATCGCAATCATATGTACTTATAGTATAAGACATATTGCGTCTGAATGTGGTAGGTATGCACCATGCACAGCCCGCAGAATTATTAAAAAACAAGGATACAAATGTCAATGCCATCAAGAACTTCTTTTACCTGATTTGGAAAGTAGAAATATTTTTTGCGAAATTATGCAAGAAAAAGCAAATCGTGATCGATAGTTTATTTCCTCCATCTGTTTCATTGACGAAAGCACATTTACTTTAAAGAACGCACGCACGCTCAATGTCCTCAGAAAATTAATGTTTGGGCTGGAGTTGAAATTACGGGAAATTTGAATACGAATAGTTATTTGGAGCTTCTGTAGAACAATGTTGGTCCTGCATTGGAAGATGGAGCTCGTCCAGATCAGGATATTTGGTTGCAACATGATGGGCGCCCAGCTCATTACGGGATAAATGTGCGAGAATATTTAGATTTCGTTTTCCCGAATTGTTGGATTGGCCGGGGTGGTGAAATAAATTGGGCTGCAAGATCTCCGGACCTAGCTCTTTGCGATTTTTTTATGGGGAGATCCTTAAAACAAAATCTATTCTAAAAGATATGAGAATTTAGATTTGTTAAAAGACGCTATATTTGAAGAATGTGATCGAATTACTGCCAGACAATTAGCCAATATTAGAACTTCGTATTACAATAAGACTTGGTTATTGTCTTGCTGAGAATGGTGTCTTATTTGAATATTTATTGAATGTCTTTAATTTTTGTGTGTAATTTGTTTAAAAAATATTGTTATAATTATTTCTTCATTCACTTCGTTATGACGAATTCTGATAATAATTTGTGTAAAATATAAATGTTTTATGTTTAGTAAGTTATGTTTTATTTCGATTTTTTGGAACGTCTAACAAGGTTGCATAATTTTCATATTTAATTTCATTTTTCAGCAGTTGCACATTTTAAGTGATATTTTAATAATATTTATTTACAATTTTAAACTTTATTATAATTTAGTATATGTATATCTAAACATAAAATGTCAAATTAATCTACTGCAATCTGTTACGTGCATCTGTTACGTGCATAAATTTAAATAATGCATTACCCTGTATTTATGTATGTTTAATTAAAAATTACTTTTATATTTCTCGACGCCATCTATCGGGTTCGTTGGTCACTTTGTATTGAGTAAGCGATATCCGGCGACAGACCGGCATTTTGACTTTAACATCGTGCATGTTAGTACCTATGTCTGCGTGAATTGAAAATCGCTTTCAAAAATCATCCACGTGTTGGGACACGATGGAAAATAGAAGTCTTCTGAATTAAATTGATTTCATCCACGCAGAGTGAGTGGTTTTGTTCTTTCTTTAATTAAAGGTAATTTTTATGTCTTTTGTTAGCGCCATGTGCTACCTCCTAAATAGGGGTATAATTGTACTTTAAATTCTACCAAGGAAAGTTGTGACTTCGTTACGATCGTGTGGAGTATTCGAATCGTCACCGGCCGTTCCACTACCTTCTGGCCCATTAACATCGACAAATATTTTGAGGGGACGATGCTAACTTTTCATAAGGCCTACGAGTAGAACTAATTAAACCACAGAAAAGGGGGTACACCAGCATTCGACTACCGGGTTGTGTTATGTGTGTTTGCTTTAAAATTTAAGTAACGATTTTTGTAGATCTGGATTTCGTGAGGCATTGGTTTGATACGATTTGCAATTCAAATTATTTACAGGATTACGTGTCGGGGAAAGTACTTTCTTCACACAAGTGGAAGTTCCTGTGTTTATGGTAAGTGATTTTATGTATCTTATTTCGTTGTCAACAAGGTCGCTCACGAAACTGTTGTACATATTAATTTCGTGGTTACGAACGTTATTGAAGTACCATTTATATAGTAATTTTTTCCTTCTCTCATTTCGTGTTACGCATGCTGTGTACTACCAATACTTATTATGATATTGTAATATTAAGGCCGTACTTATTGTCATTATTTCGTATATCTCGCATGCTGTATACAAATGATATTTACTATAAACTCTACATCGCTATTCATGTCGACGTAATTTATCTCTGTATTGTGTGTTGCCGATACTACGGACTTGCTGTAATGAGAATTCTTATATACCTGTGATAATCATCAACGATTCTAGATTAAAGTTATTATTGTGGTTACTTGTTCTTATATGACAACATACTTGTCTCTTTGGATCGTCGTTATCTAATAACAAACGCTGGCTACTCGAACAGCCGAGTAGAAGGATTACGAACCTAACATCGTGTTACAAGTGTTTACCGCCTGTCTTGAGCGGGACAGAAGTTACTTTGGGATAAGCTCTGGCGCCCTGGAACACCTTTTATAGATTTCTTGGGAACCTACCCCTCTCACCGACTATTGTGAGTTGGCCGTGCAGGTTCGTAAAATACCTAAAGCTTGTAACAAAATTTGGCTACCCAACGTTAAGGGGCCCCGATTTTCTCATATCGAATTTCTCATTTCACTATATTTCTTTTAGCTATTTTCTTTAATTGTGATTAGCATAGGATTACTGTCACTCATAGGTAACTTATACTGTTAAATTGCTCTCGTTTTAGTGTGTGCGATCATAAGTTCTTCTGGCTTTATTGATTCCTTTTATCTTTTCTTAGTCTTACGTGGGTTCGAGTTACTTTGCTTTGTTTCTTTAGTTATTGCTGCTAGACTTGACGTCTGAGTTACGTCACTAACTTTTATTTTTTTCTTTAGTGCTGCAGTTTGACTGTAGATTAGCACTTTGCTTACGTTTCTTTTAATCGGACCTTTGCTTTGATTTTTGGATTGGCTCGACTACGTCGATTAAGTTTTTTTATTGGATTACTTACTTGGTAGTGATACGGCTTGTACTTACTGGTAGTTGGAATTCTAGCCAGACACGTGGTGGCAGATTTCTGTTGCAATTGACTGCTTTGGTTAGTTCTTGTTTACTTGTTATTGTTTTAACTATGTATTCTTCAGATGAAGAACCACCACTTCTTACTTCATCAGACTCTGATTCGGAAATGAACTTGGCTGATTGGAATATTACTTTCTCTGGTGAAGATCCGTTTGTACTAATGGAGTTTCTTATTCGTATTGATGAGTTGTGTTTGTCTCGTGAAGTTTCTCAGCACCAACTTTTTCTTTCAGCTTCTGATGTGTTATCGGGTAAAGCTCTTATTGTGTTTCGAAGTAGACGACATACTTTGCGTTCTTGGAAAGAGGTTACTGCGATGCTGAAAGCTGAATTTCTGCCTGTAGATTATGATGAACGATTAATAGATACTATTCGTAATCGAGTGATGGAACCTAAGGAATCTATTGTGATGTACGTTGCTACTATACAATATCTTTTTATGCAATTGTTAGAACCAGTCTCGGAGAAGATGCAGTTAAAAATCGTACGCCGCAACTTGGCTCCATTGTATCAATCTCATTTCGCACTGGTGGATATTACATCCTTTTCTCAATTGATTGCTTTAGGCAAACGTTTGGAGTCGAACTTTAACCGTAGCAATTCTCTTAGTCTTATAACATCCGAAAGGAGTGATTTACTTCTAGAATCATCTGTGATTAATACTGCTACTCCCGCAGTTTCGGTTAATACGGTTGCTGATTCTTTTACTACTCCTTCACTTCCTTCTTCTATAACTACTGAGTCTAATACTTGTATACACTGTCGTTCTAAAACTGAGAAACTTGTACGCCCTGTTCGTTCTTTAGCTTCTCTTCCTCCAAATTTTTCTTCCGTTTCTAGGATTATTAGACCTACTACCGATCCTTGGTACTTAGGTTTGGTTTCTAAAGTTTCTGCTTTTCCTCGTCGTTTCTCTCGTTGGTGTCTTGTGAAAGGTCTTCTATGTAAACGTGTACGCATATCTTTGTCTGACTTGCGTGTGGAAATTAGTTGTTCCTTCGGACCAACGCAAACAACTAATCCACGATCACCATCTTCCATCTGAGCGTGAACACCGCAGTGTTAGGAGTACGTTGGAAGCTCTTCGCTATCACTTCTACTGGCCTCATATGAGACCCAAGGTTGCTGAGTTTATACGTCACTGTTCTTGTTCGAACGCACAGCGAAGCAATCCTATTAGGTCATGCCACGTTCTGCCAGCAACGATGAAGCTTTCCAACACTGGTGTAGCTACAAGGTCTACGCGTCTACATAAGGATCGTGCTATTTCTCCAGATGTAAAAGCCGCTGCTATTGCGTTTGCATCCCCTCCTTCTACAGTCGCTTCTAATTATTCTTTGTTGTCTCCTTCTTCTAATCATTCTCTTCTCTTTCCTCGGCGTCGCAAGCGTCGTAAGTGCTAGTTCACTTTTTGGGCTTTCGACTTTCGACCTTTGCTATTCTTTTGGTTCTTTTCTTTCGGGTTTGGTGGTTCGAGTCTTTGGATACGTCGTCGGTATCTTGTTGGTTGTAGCTTGGATACTACCCAATTGTTCTTCTCATATTGCTGTCACCGATTTCCTTTTCTTTGCTTAAGTTTCTAGTGCTTTTGGTTTTGGTTGCTTTCTTCTCCATCTTACTTCAGGACAGACTACCTTTCCGTCTGTATATATTTATATCCGCTTAGTCGGCCTTTTTGGATTGGTACGTCATATATAGAATTCTCTCTTCTGCTTTTGGATTTGGTTTTTTCTTTTCTTGAGTTTTCTATTCCGCTCGTCGGCATTAAAGTCGTGAAGTATACTTTGCAATTTGGGACAGCAATTGGTACGCATTCGTTCTATAGCTAATTTTGATACATTTTCTCATCCCTTATTTTTTTCTATTCTTTGGGCGGTTGGATGGGCATTGAAGGGCTGGTCACTCCCTTTCGTTTCTTCTACGGAGAGAAGAACGAATCAGACATTTACACCTTGTCTTAGCTTTCTCCGTCTGTTTCTTTTCTTCCTTTCTTGTTGTTCTTACTTCTTATTTTTTTTTCCTTCTTCTTGATTTGTTGATCACCTGCATGCCACATCTCTTTCTTTTTTTTCTCCTTCCTTCTAAAGGTTTACCCCTTAGGGCGGTTGGTTGGGCACCGTAGGGTGGTCTCTCTTTTCATTCCTTTACGGGGTGAAGAATGAATCAGGCATTAACATCAAGCCTTATCTTTCTCCGTCTTTCCCTATCTCTTATCTTTTCTACTTTTCATTTTTTTTTCTTTTTGGGCCTATCTATCTTTTCTTTGTGCCAACCATTATTCTTTCTTTTGATTCTCCTTATGGTTCGCCTCTTGGGCGGTTGGTTGGGCATTGAAGGGCTGGTCACTCCCTTTCGTTTCTTCTACGGAGAGAAGAACGAATCAGATATTTACACCTTGTCTTATCTTTCTCCGTCTGTCTCTTTTTATCCTTTCTTGTCTTCTTTACTTTTCATTTTTTTCTTTTGCTTTTTTGGGATTTGTCTTTAGGGCAATTATCTCTTTTGCTTTTTTTCTTTTATCTTGATTTGTTGCTTGAATACTTTCTTTCTATTTTCTTTTAAGTAACTTCTTTCTTTAGTATTCACGCAACTATGTTTCTTTTCTTTTGCTTTTCTTTCTCAGTTAATTCTCTCGCTTTATTAGGGCTAGTGGGGTTTTGTTTTGTTGTTTTTGGTTTGGAACTTGGAATAGACTGCAACGTCGCTTCTTGTACTTTGTACTTCCGCTTAGTCGGCATTTTTGATGTTGTCAGTCCCCGTTAGGATATTTCTCTTCTTTGGGTTTCTTTTGCTCTTGGAATATTCTAATCCGTTCTTCGGCATTTACGTTCCAATGTGACATTCCAACACAACAAGCACTGACTCACGATGCTCAATTGGCAAGTGAAGTTTGCTGTTCTTTATTGACTCATACTTTTTCTTTTTTCTTCTGGTTTTGTTTGAGGTTGCTTTGAAAGTTTTTCTCTCTGCTTAAGCTTAGTCTTTCTTTATTTTCTTGGATCCTCTGCAACCATATTCTTTTTTCTTTATTTGCTTTTTTTTGCTAATTCTCTTTTTTGCTACATTAGGCTTAGTAGATTATTGGTTTTGCTGTGTAAGTCTGAAACTTGAAACAGACTACAACTCCGTTTTCTGTACTTTATGTACTTCCGCTTGCTCGGCTTTTCTGGATGTTGTTAATCATTTTTTGGGATATCTCTTTTGCTACTTTTCTCTTGGTTTTTTCTTAGGATATTCTATTCCGTTTATCGGCTTATAAGTTTCATTGTTACAGTCCAGCACAGTGATCGATGTTTAACAAGTGTTTGTTTAGCAATTGATAGTTCTTACGTTCTCTTCTTTCCTCTTCTTTCTTTTCTTTTCTTCGAATTTTAGTTCTGGGGATTATTAGTACTTGGGATTTTGGGTTACTTATTTTGAGACCATTTTTAACGGTGGTTTTGTACTTAAGGGTTGGGGTTTAAGGGGATGTTGGGGCTACTTAGTCCTGGACGCTTGTCTAAACTTCTACCTTTCCTATATTCTTTTCTTTTCTCTGGAATTCTTTTGATACTTACGTCCGCTTCGGAAATTAGTAAACCGTGTTGGTATTCTTCTTTGCTTTTAGATCAAATTACTCTTGGTTTCTTGGAGATACCTTTCGCTTCGTGCGCTTCTGTTACAGTTTTGGTTGTCGGCATTCTTAAGATTCTGGAAAACCTCTGTCTCTTCTGTATTTGTGGTAATCTGATGAGATTACACGGGGTTGGGTTTCTTGGAATTGGGTTGGTTTTGGATTTAAGGGTTCTATCCTTGGCGTATGCCTAAATTTCTGTCTTCATTTAAGCTTTTGTTTCGTTATCTCCGCTCCACGCTTTTATCTTGCTGGGGGAGTCTGTTACGTGCATAAATTTAAATAATGCATT